>OX451737.1:713393529-713752619 GCA_948472305.1 Vicia faba
AGAGGAAAATGAAACATGATAAACATAGCATTTCTGATTCCGGCCAGCAGACTTTAATGATGATTTTTATTTTTACCTGCTTCTGCTTGAAAATTCTTATACTAACTTCTTTCTGTCTTTTGCAGGTAAGTACCAGTTGGATGATAGAGGAAGAAGTAGAAGTAGAGTCAAAGATCTCAAGAGATTTAGGCTTAGATTTATTATATTTTTTTTCATTTATTGTAAACAAATATTACTGTAAATACTGTAAATTGTAAATTTACAATATTCGAATAAAAATTTGTAACATTTGAAATAAATAAATAAAAAAGTCTTTGTCAAATATCTTCCAACTTTTCCTTGTATTGTCTATTTAATTATTTAAGACTCTTAAATTAAAATAACTCGAAATGTATCCCAATAACTTTAATCCAGATGAAATAAAGAATCAACAAACTTTTTCGTCTCGCAACCTTGCATTAATCACAATACGCCTGATATTCCAATTAACATATGCATTATACATTTAAACAAACAAGCATTCCATAAACCTTTCACTCCACTGATCAAGCCAATGCCTTAAGGTTCCAAACAAAAGTCTCAGATCCTACCCCAGATAACTAGGTAATGAGAAATAACCAGTAATCTTGAACAAGCGTAAAAATGATGTAACAGTCAACTGAATTTCTGAGGATTCAGTTTCTTCTGAGAAATGCGAGCGCAAACCCTAATCCTGGATTACTGCCAAAGAAAGATCTGTCTGATCGATTCTTGAGTCAACCTTAACAAATCAGAGAAAACCATAATTTTGGATTAACTGATAAAGAAGAGTCTGTTTGACCGATTCTCGAGCCGATCTGAAAAATCAGAGAAAACCCTGAGGTTGTGATTTCTTGTGAAAAAAGGAGGGAAAATTTTGGGGTACAACAACCCTCTTGAAGTTTAGTTGGTTCAACCTGTCCTAGAAAGTAACCGGGTTCTAGGGAATCTCAATATCACTGATCTTTCTTCATCGGGCATTGTTTCAGCACAAGCCTCTTTATTGGCGACCGAAATATCCCGAAAGTTCAATCTCAATGAGCGTAGCATTGAGTATCAACCAACTTTGGACTGCACCAAAGCCTACTATCTCACTACTTCCTAATGTCCAAGTTGTTCAATTAAAGGTTCCACGGTTAGTTAGTGCTTCATGACACCACACAGCGGCCACATATTCTCCTTGATTGGACTTAAGGGATACCAGTACCAAAAAATGTGTCACACTAACGTAGCCATTGCTTCAAACATGACGGCATACGCCGTGCAGTCCTCATGATCTATTGCTTCTTACCTAATAATGTTCCCCGATCTGGGTAGAGGATCAATACAAAACCCAAACAAGGACTCAAAATGTAAAGCAAACAATTCAAACAATGAAAGCATTTTAAAAGTGATCTAGTCTCTAAGGTAACCCCAATTTTAAGTATTTCCCCAACAGAGTCGCCAGTTCTGTAATATGGTGGGAGAACTCACTTGGGTGTTTTATGTTTTATCGCAATTGTTGCGGATAGCAAGAGTCGCCACCGACTTTTCTTTTATCAAATAAAGGAAAGGGTGAAAAGAACATGAAAGACCTTTTGAGATATTTTCTTGAGTTCGGGGGGTAGGTTATGAAAAGGGAAGGTGTTAGCACCCTTTTCACCCGTAGTTATCTACGGGATCTTAGTTTCTAGCTCACTTTAAAATCCTTTGTTTGAAATATGTTTGTGATTGGGTTTGAAAGTTCCTTTGCTTAGACGAACTTTGTAATGATTCTCGTCTCTATAAGAATGCTTACAAAGTGTTGACTTTTGAAAATATTTCATTTGAAAGTGTTGGTGTGTTTTGAAAGATGTTTTGAAGATGATTGTGAGAAAGTAACTATGAACGTTCTACCTAATCAAAAGTCTTAGTTCATTTCCTTCTCCTTTAGATATTGCTATCTTACCATTGATTGATAAGGAGCCCTATCATTGGATGTGAAGGGATGGGCGTGGGTCGTCGTATAGTCATAGAAGGCAACATTATAGGATACCTTAGCAATTTTTAAAATGGTCTAAGATCGTTTACCGAAGGCAACATCGAAGGGTCATCGAGGGACTACGATCTTGTATTCAAGGTTCTTTGCTAAAGCATCCCACGTTCAAGGGACATGACTATTTTCTCAAGGCAACAAGTGAGGTTAATCCTAGAGGTTCAAGTGTGCAAAGTGTTTGTTTTTCATGCTTTGTTTGTCTTGAATTATGGTTTTCTATTGGTTTATTTTAGTCTTTCCATACAAACCCTAATTACTAGCATTTTTATTTGAAAGCGATAAATTGCAGAATGTAAAGATTCTACGCTATTACATCATTTGGGGATGGGGGTACAAATTTACAAATGGGGAGATGACAAGTAATTAAACCCTAAGTCACTATTACAACAATATTGAATAGTGAATAACAATAAAAATATAGATAAATATAAAGATAATGAAAAAAAAAAGAAAAATTATTTTAAGAAAACTTTTATGTATTGACACATGCACTTACACATTGATACGAAATTTTCTTATGCATTGACACATGCACTTATGCATTGGCTAATATCTATTTTGTATCGACACATGCACTTATGAATCGATACATATTATTCCTTGCTCCTGGAAATCAAAACCAACTCAGTATGAGTCGATACATAAAGGTTTGTGTCGGCTCATAACCTATTTTGCATCGACACATACACTTATGTATCGATACATATCATTTCTTTGCTCCTGGAAGTCAAAACTAACTCAGTATGAGTCGACAAAAAATGGTTTGCATTAACTCATTTATTTTATGTGTTGACTCATTCATGTTTTGTATCGACTTATAACCTATTTTGTACTTAATATATGTTGACTCATAAAGATATGTATCGACTCATACTGTTGTTTTTTACTTATAACATTTTTCTGCTGCATATATGAGTTAGTTCTCAACACATGGTTAATGAAAATGAAAAGTAAACATATGGTTAGCTTCAGGGCAATCATATCTACATTTTATCTTCACAAATGAACCACTAATGATGCTTGTATGAAGAGTTCAAAGTCAAGAAAACTTACCTTGAAGCTGAAATTTGTGTTTTGATTTAGAGTTGTTGTATTGTCTTAGAGAAGTCAAATGGTTGTTTTTGAGTTTGGATAATGGTGATAGTGATTTTACAGAAGTTTCTCTTGTGTTTGAACAACTTCTATATGATGTATATGAAGTATGTGGATGGTTTGTTTGGACAGAAATGCAAGGTTTGAGAGATTTGAAGATTTTGGTTTCTAAGCTCAAGAGTGGAGGTTTTTTGGACAATTATGGTTTTTCTTTAGAGTATGAGGGGTTTTGAGAAACCTGTCTACACAACAAAAAATTATGGCTCCTTAACTTGCAAATAGCCTCTCTATTTATAGAGAAGGTTTGAGAGGATGAGAGAGTTTGTTTTACAATCTATGAAATTCTTGTTTGGTTGAGATGAAACAACCAAGTTATGTGAAATTTGATGTTCCAATGCATGGTAAAAAAGGGATCTGAAGTGTCTAGGATTTTTTAGGCATGTTGCTTCTTGCTTTGACATTGTGTGTGCAGAAAAAATAGTTGAGAGGCTCAAGGAGAGCTGACTTTGTATAAAGCATGCTTTATGTGAATGACAATGGTGCCTTTGTGCCATAAATGGAATGATGCAATGGACAATACTTGAATCACTTGGATAATGGTTCAATAAATTGTGTAAACATCTTATTATGGATAGATTTGAAAGTCAAAAGGCGTGCAAAGTAAGATTATGCAGCATGGCATAAGGATTTTGTTATATGTTCTTCAACAAAATGACTTGCAATTCAAGAATGGATGCCCAACTTCAGGCCCTTGAATCTCCTAGCTCAAGTATGATAAATTCATGCTATTGGACATTTTGGAAAGCTTGAAACATTGTCTACATCTTTGATATTGACCATTTTGGATAAATTAAATTGGAACATGATGAAAAATGGCCAAGAAGTTGAGATAAAAACTGACCAAAATCTGTTGAAAATTTCACCAAGTGTTTATACAAAAATGTCATGACTTCATGGGCTCATATCTTCAAATCTAAACATTTTTTGGACATAAACCTTATAAAACAAAGTTGTATAATTCATCGATATCTACAAATTTCATGTTGAAGGTTTTCTTTGAATCATCTTGCATCTTGGTGAAAAAATGTCATGAAGTTATGAAATTATCATGTTTAAAACACTTAGAAAAATTTCTAAGTATAGAAAATGTTGACTTTTCCAAAGACCTTTTTACTTTCTTGATTTCTTAATGATCAAGTTTCATATTTTTGAATTTCTTGATGAAGTGTGATCTTTGAAACTCAAATTTGATCAAAAAGTTAAAGTTTGACATTTTAGTGTACAATTGACTTTTTTATCAGTTGACCAAATCTCATCTATCAATCCAATGATCTTGAGAAATGTTTTGAGCAATGAAATTAGGTCAACATGTTATATTTGAATCCTTGAGATTATACTTTTAAGCCATTAAATCATGTATTAGGTCAAACAATCCTTGATTAGTCAAATACAGTCAAAACCCTAATTTTGACCATTTTCCCTTTTGGTGGTTTGAAATTTTCCTGGGGAATTGTGATCCAAACTTGATCAATTGATACATATGACTTAAAAATGTTGATATTGGTCCAAAATCTTGAAGTTTCATTGTAGGTTGACCACAGTTGACTTTTTACCCAATATAGCTGATTTTAGGTCATATTGTCAATTGATTGAGTAATTTTGGGATCCAAGACTTGAAACTTGACATGAGAAATCTTGAGGGTCCATAATGATCCATGAAAGTCATATTAGGAATTAAAAGTACAATTGTCCTTGTGAAAACTCAAACCCTAATTTGAGGCATCAGTGTTGAGGAGATATCTTGACCTAGTCAATCCTTGTGCAAGCTTGAGCTATTGAAGATCTTGCGGGAAATGTCTTGTGAAATAAGAGGGAAAATTTTAGCGTACAATAGCTATGATGCATGATGTCATGTTTGAGCAAATAACCACACACAAGCAAAACACACAAAGCCTTAGGTTTTAGGCTTGCATGGGGTTTATAGGTAAGTACCCTCTTGAAGTTTTAGTTGGCTTAACCTGTCCTAAAATAAGTAACTAGGTTATAAGGAATCTCAATATCACTGATCTTTCTCTCAGACATTGTTTCAACTCAAGCATCTAAATTGCGACAAAAATATCCCGAGAGTCTGACCTCAATGAGTGTAGTATCGAGTATCAACCAACTTCAGTCTGCACCGAAGCTGACTATCTCACTACTTTCTAATGGCTAATTTGTGTCAACTAAGTTTCTACGATCAGTTAGTTCTTCATGACCCCATGCAGAAGCCCAACATTCTCCTTGACTTGCTCAAGGGACACCGGTACCAACCAATGAGTCACTAACGTAGCCATCGCTTCAACCGTATCGGTACACGCCGTACAGTCTCCCCAATGTATTGCTACTTACCTAAAAAGTTCCCTAGATCCAGGTATAGGATCTTTAATAATAACCCAAACATAATCCCGAAAGATAAAGCACACAAATCAACAAGGAAAGCATTTTAAATATAATCTAGCTCTAAGGTAACCCCACTTTTAATTTAGATTCTCCCCGGCAGAGTCGACAATTCTATAATACGGTGGGAGAACTGACTTTACTAGTTTTGTGTTTTATCGCAAATATTGCAGTTAGCAAGAGTCGCCACCGAATTTTCTTTTATCCAACAAAGGAAAGGGTGAAAAGAACAAGAAAGACCTTTCGAGATTATTTTCTGAGTAGGGTGGGTAGATTATGGAAAGGGAAGGTGTTAGCATCCTTTCCATCTGTAGTTATCTACGGGTTCTTAGTTGCTAGCTCATTTTTGAAAATTCTTTTTGTGTAAGTGTATTTTTGAAGATATTTTGAAAAGATGCCTTAGTGCCGCAAACTTTGTAATGTTTCTCATTTCGGCGAGAACGTATACAAAGTGTTTTTTGTCTTTGAAAATATTTAGAAAAGAGTCTGTGTGTGCAAAAATTTGTTTTTGTTTTTATGAGCAAGAAACTATGAGCTATCTACCTACTCAAAAGATTTTGTTCTTTTCCTCATTTCCTTTAGATAGTGTTATCCTACTATTAGTCAGTAGGTAGCCTTATTGTTGGATGTTTTGAGGGATAGACGAGGGTCATCGTACAATCATGAAAGCAACTCGTAAGATACTTTAGCAATTAACCTAAGGTTTTAAGATCATTTACCGAGGCAACATCGAAAGGGTCATCGAGGGACTTATGATCTTATAACTAAAGGGTCACTGATAAAGTCTCCTACGGTCGAGAGATGTGACTGTTTATTTATCTGAAGGCAACAAGTGGAGGTACCTTAGAGGTGCGCTTGTGCGAGTGTGTTGTGTTTTAGTTATGTTTATCTTTGAATGTTAGGTTTTCTATCGTTTGCTTTTAGTCTTTTCATACAATTCTATTAGCATACATGTAGCAGTTAATTGTATATAAGTACAGAAAATAAAAGTGCGAAAATTTAAGCTACGCTATTAAAAGGCTTCAGGATGGGGGGAATTACAAACCAAAATGGGGAATAAAAAGTGGAAAAAAATCCTAAGATAAGCTATTACAACCCATATGCAAATACATAATGTTTCTAAAAATAATAATGTGGATAAATGAATAAACGCGCGGGGAGGAGAATGCCCTAAAAAATTTTAAGTGACAAAAAGAAAGAAATATTTTTGGTTGTTTTGTATTTTTGATTAAGAAATATTTGAGTTAAATTAAGAAATCCCTAAGTCTAATTAATTAATTAAAAAAAATGATTAATATAAATTAATTTTATTAAAAAAAACTAATATTAATTCTAATTATTTTTGTGATTTTGATTTCATAAATAATAAATTAATTAATTAAAAATAAATAAAATGAATTAGGTTAACTAAAACAAAAATAAAAAAAGTAATAGTGGGTTGGGTTGTACCCAACAATCAGGGGGGTGAAAGTTTGAAATTTGCAGGTCCAAAATGGGGAGGTCTAGGCGTGACAATAGGAAAAGAAGGGGTGTAGAGATTGAAGCTTGCTAAGCCCATCAACATGAATGCCCGAGCGCCCAATAACCTGCAAAAAAAATGTTGAAAAACAAAAATACAAAACCTAGGATCGAACTCAGGTCTTGGGGAGGGAGTGCCTTAAAGGCACGCTGCTTGCCACTGGGCCAGATCATTCATTCGTTAGATCAAATATAAATAACGAATATATTATAAAAAAGCTTAGTTATATTTTAAAACAAAATGCGCGCGCATATGAATTTAAACGGGCCAATCAGAATATGGCTTTTTGCCACACAAGCGTTGATCGAAGTCAACAAATTCCAGGGGTGTCAGAGTCAAACTTCGATCACCTTCTCCAGTTGCTCAAAATTCGATCTGCAAAAATAAGAGAAATCAAATCTCCAAATTCAGGCTATCCCCCATAATTCGCATGCTACGAATCCAACCATGGTACTGGCTTGGTCTGAAACGGCCTGCATCACCCAACTTAATGCTTAACCACTTTGAAACCCTAATAATGGAAACCTATATTCTAAGCCTCTAATCCTTCATGTAATACGTTAGAACAATTCAAAATGATAGTATGAACACAAATATATGCTTTGAATTCATTTAAACAACATGCATTAAGAGATTTGGATGCAAAATTTTTACCAAAACGAAGTGATTCAGTTTGCCGGTTTTAGGATGTTTCATACATGGATATGGATTGATATGGCCTCCTGGAAGTTTCAGGAACATGAATATATGATTGGTTTCGATGGAGGAAGGTTGGAAGTTGGGTTTTAAACTTTGGCAACTTTGAACAATTTTGTGAAATTTTGTAAAGCTTCTTTAGGCAATGTCTTTGTTTCCCTTTGGCTTGAGTTGTCGTTCTTTATATAGATGGAGGAAGGAGGTACACAAATATGGAAAGAATCAAGGCATTAAGGCCCTTTTCAAAACAATATCAAACATATTAAAATGTTTCCAAACTTGTGAAATCCTTTCCATTCTTGATGCAGCATGAACCTGGACATTCTTGCTAGCCTTTGCACGAAATATGGGCCTACTAATGGGTCAAGTTAAGCCCAAATGCTTTAACCCATGGTTTCTTGTATTTTTATTTAATTTATTTAATTTAAAATTAAATTAAATCAATATAAATGTAAATAAAAAATCAAGGCCATGCAAAAATGGATTTAGAGATCCTTGGGTATGTCACAAACATGTTTGAACCCTAAAAGTAAGGTCTATTAACCTAATAATGCAATTTTGTTCAAAGTTGACTTCATGCATTCTCACAAATTTGCTCAACTTGTGCAGGCCATAACTTGCTCAATTTTCATCTTTTGAAGATGATATTTGACTTTTTAGAAAGCCCAAGATGTTACATACAATCTCTATGTTGACCATTTTTTCTTTTGAAGACATTATCTTGATGTACATTTTCTTTACAAAAGTGTCTTTTGTTGACTTTTGAAAATGACCTCTAATGTATGGGATCATATCTTTCAAATGAAGCATTTTTTGGACTTGAGAACAAAAGCAAGGATGTAGAGAATTGAATTTTCTTCAAAATGAGATTTGGTTGGGGAAAAATTGATGAAGTATGTGAAAGTTATGCCTGGTCAAAGTTCAGTTGACTTCTCCTAAGGAAACCCTAATTTGACAAATCTTGACTTTTGATGATTTCAGAGTTTTCCTTGGGGAATCATGATCAACCCTTGATAAAAGGATGAATATCACTTCAAAATGTTTATGCTGACCAGAAATATTGAAGTTTAACTGTATGTTGATCATAGTTGACTTTTTGACCAATATAGTTGATTTTCAAATATTTGAGCCATTGACTGAGCAAATTTGTGATGTAGGGCTTGAAACTTGACATGAACCTTATTAAGGCCTATGAAGAACCATGGATGCCACTTGAGACTTTTGCAAACCAAATTTCCTTGAGAAATTCCAAACCCTAGTTGTAGGCTTTTGGCTTAGGAGGAGCATCTTGACTAGTCAACCCTTGAGTGTCTTGACTATTTAAAGAGTCTTGAAAGAATGCTTTGAGAAAAATGAGAGGGAAAATTTTGGGGTACAACACGCACGATTAGGCCTCCCCTGATCGTGAGGGCCTTCTCCGCGTCAGTCTCGTCATCAGAAGGCTCCACAATCCCTTCCAGCTCTTTTACTCTGGCAGCCAGCCGCTCGTTCTCTTTAGTCGTGACATCCAACTAAGGCCCCAACTCATTCAGATCTTTAAAGAGTTGAAACTGGGATTCATATCTTGTTTCATGGTTGAGGATATCTCCCTTCATCTTTTCATTAATCCCTTGTAGCTTCTGGATCCGAGTGTACGCTTTGTCGATGGAAACCTGAGACCCCACCGCCTCATCATTAAGCGTCAAAGACGTTTCGAGCACCCTCATCACGGAGGCCACATCCTCCGACATGTTTTTTCTTTGATTTTACTTATGTTCGGACAAGATCAATTCCCTTTATTCCTAGTGGATACCTAGAGAGATCTCCCTACTAAAATATCACGGTTGATATAACAGGGAGGCAACACAAAAACTCCCTCGACCCCTTTATCACTTTTGGGCGCAACACACTCAGTATTATCCAAATGCTTCCTTTTTATCGGCGGCTCGGGTGGAGGAACTTGGGTCTTTGAGGAAGTAGGGGAACCACTAACTTGGGAAGAATATTTGGCATGCTCTTGAAGTTGAGCGACCCTATTCTTGGGCCCTTGGGTGGAAGCTTTCTTGGGCCTCAACTTCAGTAGACGCTCAGAAAGGAAGCCATACAACCTGCAATCAAAGGGAAACTGTCAGTCATAGGCCAAACAAAGATGATATCACGGGTTTGTCCCCTGCATAAAATCCAAACATATAAAGATATGGTCACAGCCATATATCCTAACTAAAAGCCTCAAAGCCTCAAAGCCTCATCGTCTGAAGAATATTCGACCAAAGATTTTGTATTAATCAACCTATTAATGAGGAGATACTCCCCTTTATCATTAAAGAGGAGGTTGTTATTCACATCCATTCACCTCTCCAGTGAGAAACTCTTAACATAAGATGCCAACTTATCATAGAAGAGCTGATCATGGGCATCTAAGTCTTTAGGTTTCACCACATAGTACTCGGGCTTTTGCTCGAAATGCTTCCACTTCCATTCAAGCGTAAATCTAGCCACCAGTCGGACTACTGGTCAAATTTACTCCATCACTTCTGAGAGATCGTACAAGGAAGGTATGGCTGCGTTCATGAGAGGATTCACGATAAAGTACCTCTCTTTGAAATGGAGAACATATTCCAGATATGGCCAGAAAAGTTTCCCAAATTGTTTAAAAGACACCCAGGCTTGCCCCCCTCTGTTGGACTCCCTTTGCAAGTGGAAGATGCAAAAAAAGACGGGCAGCGTGGTGCCTATTTGAAGATACTGACAGACGAGCTCGAATTCCCGCATGAACGCAAGCACATTCGGGTGAAGTTGAGAGGGTGCCAATTGTAACCGTTGGAAAACCCCCGCTTGGAAGTCATTAAATAGCAAACGCATACCCTTCTCCTTGAAAGAATATTCATACATAGAGAAGCGCTTTCCCGGATACAACGAGCATATTCTCCTGTTTCAATGAGGAAGTTGTAAATCCCAATTAGAGGGGACCCCTCTTCTCAAACCTCCAGACAGTCGAACGCGTCTGACGCATCGTGCGAGAAACAAGACCTTTTGTTTCTAGGTTCGGGCACAACCCATGCCAAAGGGTCCTCCTCGCCATTAGTTTGGTCCTCAAGATTGGCGGGTACGGCATCCTCCTCGACTGGATGTGCCATTATACCTGAAGAGCGTGGGAAAACAATGAATTCAACATCATCAAATTCACCCTTCCACCACAAATCAAGTGAAAGAGAGATGAATCCGTCCAGGAACGGACCTCGACCCAAGCCGTTGACTGCCACACTGAGACAAACTGCATCCTATTCAGGGATGTTTAGTCAAATGGGCATATATGCTCGAATCCACCCTACTATCCGGGGAGGATGTCCCCGATGCTATGAACTTCATCCACGACCATGAACTTCAATGAACATTCATAAATCTTCGTTGCAGAACCCGTGAATGTTCATCCAAGATTCACCTACTCAAGATAAAAATTGGGTGTTTGATCTAAAAAATTCTAAAAAAACATGTTATCAAGGAGATATGACTTACATGGATAAACAATCTCTTTGAATAATTCTATGGAGAACCTAGGAGGAGGGGATCCACGCACGAATGGAGAAGAGTGAATAAGAAAGATTAAAACTAACAAATGAACATCTATGGTCCCTTTTTTATAGATGGTTCACACCCCACGAGGCTGCACACGAAAAGTCATCATTATTTTGGGCTTTTTGAACCCCCCTACAAAAAGATGGCACCCCAAAATAGATACCATGTGGATTTAACAAGAAACCACATGTCTACTCTTGAAGGCAAACTTATCCTTGACGTTAATACGAAACATTGTCCCCGAGCACGTTGAGGTCGTTTCACGCTCAATAACGGGAAAACGCACGGCCCTGCGACTAAAACTTACATACGAGCATGTTTATCATGTTTCGCTCATGGGGGCGAGGTAACGCTTGACATCGTAGCAACACCCGGTGAACGGGCACGTCTAAAAAGAAAACTCGGGGAAACTCCTAGCATCCTACATATTCTTGACGGGAACCAAATGGATACATGATCTAATAGGCCATGCAGTTCGTGTGTTTTCGGGATCCCTGACACGGGTCAACCAGCTATCCCCGACACGGGTAAACAAACTATCCCCGGTGGAGGGTTACGATTTCCCTTCTCGGGCGAGTGTTCCCTGACAGTGAAGTTGAACTTAAGTCATCACCCTTTCACCTAAGGGCAATAACTTGGGGGCTCCTATTCTGGACTGGGCCAGCACTTGCCCCACTGTTGGGGAGGCCCGATCCAGCGCCTTTCACCTTAAATTCCACCATTATTGTTGCTACCTTGTTTCATTTAAAAAGGAAGAAATTTCAAATTCCTTTTGTTGCAAAGGCACTAGATTGGGCCTCCCCAACGGTGGGGAAAGTGCTGGTCTAATCTAGAACAAAATCCCCCCAAGTTATTGCCCTTAGGTGAAAGGGTGATGACTTAAGTTCAACTTCAATGTCAAGGAACACTCACCAGAGAAGGGAAATCGTAACCCTCCACCAGGGATAATTTATTTACCCGTGTCGGGGATCCAGAAAACATACGAACTGCACGGCCTACTAGATCATTTGTCTGTTTGGTGCCCGTCAGGAATATGTAGGATGCTAGGAGTTTCCCTGGGTTTTCTTTTTCGACATTCCCGTTCATCGGCTGTCTCTATGATGTCGAGCGTTACCTCGCCCCCACGAGCGAAACATGATAAACATGTCCGTATAAAAGGTTTAGTCGCGGGGTCGCGCGATTTCCTGTTATTGAGCGTGCAACGTCCTCAACATGCTCGGGGACAATGTTTCGTATTGAAGTTGGGGATAATTTCTCCTTCAAGAGTGGGCACGTGGCTGCTTATTAATGCCACATGGTAGCTGTTTTGGGGTGCCATCTTTTTGTAGGGGAGTTCAAAAGCCCAAAATAATGATGACTTTTTATGTGCAGCCTCGTGGGGTGTGACCCATTTATAAAAAGGGGACCCTATGGGTTCATTTGTTAGTTTCAAGAATTCTTCTGCACTCTTCTCCATTCACGCATGGATCCCCTCCTCCTGGCTTCTCCATAGAATTCTTCAAAGACATTATTTATCCAAGTAAGTCATATCTTCATGATAACATGTTTTCTTAGAATTTTTTAGATCAAACACGCAGTTTTTATCTTGAGTGGGTGAATCTTGGATGAACATTCATGGGTTCTCCAACGAACATTCATGAATGTTTATTGAAGTTCATGGTAGTGGATGAAGTTCATAGCGTTGGGGACATCCTCCCCGGATAGTAGGGTGGATTCGGGCATATATGCCCGTTTGACTAAACGTCCCTGAATAGGACGCAGTTTGTCTCAGTGTGGAAGTCGAGGGTTGGGGTCGAGATCCGTTCCTCGATGGATTCTTCGCCATTTCACTTGATTTGCGGTGGAAGGGTGAATTTGATGATGTAGAATTCACTTTTTTCCCAAGCTTTTTAGGTACAATGGCACGTCCAGTCGAGGAGGACACCGTGCCCGCTAATCGTGAGAACCAAACTAATGGCGAGGAGGACCCTTTGGTATGGGTTATGCCCGAACCTAGATATAAAAGGTCATGTTTCTCGCACGATGCATTAGACGCATTCAACTGTCTGGAGGTTCGAGCAGAGGGGTCCCTGCAAATTGGGCTTTACATATTCCTCATTGAAATAGGAGAATATGTTTGTTCTATCTGGGAATGCGCTTCTCTATGTATGATTTTTATTTCAAGAAGTCGGTGATGCAGTTTCCATTTAATGACTTCCAAGTGGGGGTTTTCCAATGGTTACAATTGGCAGCCTCTCAGCTTCACCTGAACGCGCTTGCGTTCATGCGGGAATTCAAGCTCGTTTGTCAGTATCTTCAAATAGGCGCCACACTGCCCCTCTTCTTCCGCATCTTCCACTAGCAAAGACATTCCATGGAAGGGGGGAAAGCCTGGGTGTCTTTTAAACAGTTTCAGAAACTTCTCCAGCCATATCTAGAATTTGTTCGCCATTTCAAAGAGAGGTACTTTATCGTGAAGCCTCTCACGAACGCGGCCATAGATTCCTTGTACGATCTCTCGAAAGAGATGGAGGAAGGTCGACCAGTAGTCCGGCTGGTGGCCAGATTTCTGCTTGAATGGCAGCGGAAGCATTTCGAGAAAAAGCCCGAGTACTATGCAGTGAAACCTGAGGACTTAGATGCCCAGGATCAGCTCTCCTATGAGAAGCTAGCGTCTTATGTTAAGAGTTTCTCACTAGCGAGGTGCATGGACGTGAACAACAACCTCCTCTTTGATGATAAAGGGGAGTATCTCCTTGTTAATAGGTTGATCAATACAAAAGCTTTGATTGAATGTTCTTCAGACGAGGAGGATTTAAGGACTTTAGGTATGGTATATGGTCGTGACCATATCTTTATATGTTTGGCTTTTATGCAGGGGACATGCCCGTGATATCATCTTTGTTTGGCCTGTGACTGATAGTTTCCCTTTGATTGCAGGATAGCTTCCCTTTCTGAGCGTCTACTGAATTTGAGGCCCAAGAACGCTTCCACCTCGGGGTCCAAGATAAATGATAAATGAATAAAACCCGCCTTTCATTAATGTTTAAAGGCTATTCTCGTCCTTGACATGCCTCTGTGGTCGAGCGTCATCATCTCGTCTGTTAGAGAGGACCAGTCGACTGCTAATGCCTGTCACTTTGACAAGAACTTAGTTGTAATACTGTTTCAATTTTATAGTGTTCCATGGTCGAAGTAGTATGCCCCGGTGTCCTTAGACCTATGGACACAGTACGGTCCTTCCTAGTTCGTGGCTAGCTTCCCCTCACGAGGGTCTTTTTGATTCCTCCACAAGACTAGGCTGCCAGCCTGGAACTCATGTTTTATGACTTTGTTGTCATGGCGAAGGGATACCTATTGTTTCAACATGGCTTTGCGAAGAGCTTCCACTGATCGAATTTCCTTGACTACGTCGAGCTTTTCTCTCAGGGCCTCGTTGTTTAATTCCTCGTCGAGAGAGACTTTAGTTCACCTCGACGACTCCATGATCTCCACGGCGATGACTACCTCGATGCCATAGGTTAGCTGAAATGAGGTCTCATTGGTCGTCGAGTATGGTGTTGTTCGGTATTCCCATAGGACGCTATATAGATCTTCAACCCACCCCATTTTGGCTTCACCCAACCTACGTTTGAGTCCTTGTAAGGTGACTCTGTTTGTAGCCTCTGCCTGCCCGTTTGCTTGAGGGTGTTCGAATGAAGTGAAGTGTTGTTTGGTGTGGTGCTTTACGATGAAGTCTTGGAACCCTTGATCGGTGAACTGTGTCCTGTTGTCAATGACGAGCGCTTGTGGTATTCCGAATCGGGCAAGTATGATTCACTTGTAGAAGTGGAGGATATTGTGTGAGGTGATTCTGGCCAGGGCTTCGGCTTCTATCCACTTCGTAAAATAGTCGACGGCCATGATCAGAAATTTATTTTTGATAGGAACCTTGCAAGAAGGGTATGAGGATGTCCATTCCCCACCAGGCAAACAACCACAGGGAGGACAGTTCTTTGAGCTCGTGTGGGGGCGCAAGGTGCATGTACGCGAGTCGGTGACACTTGTCGCATTTTTTGGCGTGCACCTTTGCATCTTGCTGCATGTTGGGACAATAATAGCCTTCCTGCAATGCCTTTTGTGCCAGGGATCTTCCGCCTAGATGTTGGGCGTTAATACCCTCATGGATCTCCCGTAATATCTCGGGGATTATGGATTCATCTACACATTTAAGGAGTGGGATGGAGAATCCTCACCTATAAAGTTTATGCTTGAGCACCACATACAAACAGGCTCTTTGTTTGGTAGTGGCTTCTTCCCTTTAGTCGACGGATAATTCCCCCTTTGTCAGAAAGTTACACATCGGGGCCATCCAACTTGAACAATCTCCGATGGCGTTCACCTCTGGGGGTATAGTGGATTTTCTAATACTCGGACGAGAAAGGGATTCTTGGATGATGGATTTGTTCCCCCCTTTCTTCTTTGTGCTTGCGAGATTTGAAAGTATGTCTTCCTGTGTGTTTTGTTTGCGAGGTACGTGTTTGATTTCTGCTTGGTCAAACCTCTTCATCTGTTCTCTAACTAGGTTCAGGTATTCGATGAGGCTATTGTTGTTAGCTTAGTACCCTCTTTGCACTTGGGATGCAACGACTTAGGAGTCTGAAAATTTGTATTTCCCAGGCACCCAAATCCTCAGCCAGCCTTAATCTTGCGAGTAAGGCCTCGTATTCCGCTTGATTGTTTGATGTCGGAAACGAAAGGGTGAGGGAGTCCTCGATCATGACTCCTTCCTTGTTCTCGAGGAGGATTCCCACTCCGCTCCATGTCGAGCTGGAAGTTCCGTCCATAAAGATTGTCCATTTATGCCTCTTCCTTATGGGGTAATCGTGAGTGGTCATCTCTATGATGAAGTTGGCCAGCACTTGAGCTTTGAGGGCCTTCCTTCTCTCGTACTAGATGTCAAACTCCGGAAGCTCCAAAGACCATTTTAGCATTCGACCAGCCATGTCTGGTAGGAATAGGAGCTGCCTCACGGGTTGGTCTGTTCGTACGATGATCGTGTGGGCCATGAAGTAGTTTCTAAATCTCCTCGCTGCATTGATGAGGGCTAAGGCTATTTTTTCAATCTGTGGATATCTAACCTCGGGCCCTTGCAGTGCTTTGCTCGTAAAATATACTGGTTTTTGCCCATCTAGAGTCTCGCGAATGAGGGACGCACTTACGGCCTTGGCGGAGATGGACGGGTAGAGGAATAAGGTCTCCCCCTTGTCAGGTCGTGACAACATGGGTGGTTGCGAAAGGCTTTGCTTGAGGTGGAGGTGGGCTTGCTCTCATTCCTCGGTCCACTCAAAAGCCGCTTCTTTGCGCAGAAGTTTGAAAAATGGTAGAGCATGCTGGGCGGACTTTGCCATGAATCGGGAGAGCAATGTGAGCATACCGTTTAGGACTTGTATGGATTTTTTCGAGCTAGGCGTATCGGAAAATGCCCAGAACTTATCGTGGGTGGCTTCAATTCCCCGTTCGGCCAGATAAAAACCGAGGAATTTTTCCGCCTTAACCCCGAAGGTGCAGTTCTCGGGGTTAAATCTCATTTTGCATTGTATCGCTTGGGTGAAGAATCTTTTGAGGTGGGCATCATGGTCAGTTTTTGTTCGATATTTGATGATCATGCTATTCATGTATACCTCGAGCATATCTCTGATCTCGTCGTGGAAGACTTTGTTCATTATCCGCTGGTATGTTACCCCTGCATTTTTTAGGCCGAATGGCATTACGTTGTAGTATTAGTTGCCTGAGCTGGTCATGAAGTTGATGTAATGCTTTTCGCTCATCACCATTGCAATTTGGTTGTAGCCCGAATAGGCGTCTTTTGTACCCTAAAATTTTCCCTCCCATTTTCTTCAAGGCATTCTTCAAAGGTCTCAAGCACTCAAGGCTACTTAAGAATTAACCAGTCAAAATGCCCCTCCTAAGCAATGGGTCTACAACTATGGTTTTAAGTTTCTCAAATAATATTGGGTTTCACGGTTCAAGTGATTTCCATGGTTCTTCATAGGTCTTCAATAGTTCTCATGTCAAGTTTCAAGTCCTACATCACAAGCTTGCTCAGTCAATGGCTCAGATGATTGAAAGTCAATTGTATTGAGTAAAAAGTCAACTATGGTGAACATACAGTCAAACTTCAAGATTTTTGGTCAACATCAACATTTAGAAGTAATGTTTATCATTTTATCAAGGTTTGATCATGATTCCTCAAGGAAAACCCTTAAATCATCAGAATTCAAAAGTTGTTAAATTAGGGTTTCCTTAAGAGAAGTCAACTGAACTTTGACCAAGCATAACTTTCACATGCTTCATCAACTTTTCCCCAACCAAATCTCATTTTGAAGGAAATTAAATTCTTTAAAACTACGTGTTTATGCTCAAGTCCAAAAATTTCTTCATTTGAAAGATATGAACTAATACATTACATGTCATTTCAAAAGTCAACAAAAAGACACTTTTTGTCAAGGCAACTTACATCAAGATGAAATCTCCAAATGCAAAAATGACCAAAAGATAAATTGTAGAGGGCATCTTGAGATTTCCAAAAATTCCAAGATCACCTTCAAAAGATAAAAATTAAGCAAGTTATGAGTTGCACAAGTTGGGAATTTTTGAGGAAATGCATGAAATCTCAATTGAGCAAATTTGTGATTTTGGGCTATTGGGCCTATGTTTTGGAATTCAAACATGTCCATGACCATATTTAAATCTCCTAAGCTCACTCATGTCTTGCCTTAGGTTTTATTATTATTTTATTTATATTTATTTTGTTTTTATTCAAATAAACACAAAATAAATCAATAAAATGGAAAACTATAGGGCCAAGCACATGATGGGTTTCTTAAGTCCCAATGAAACTCATTCCATCCTGTTGTAAATCATGTCAAAACCATGTAAGCCAAGAGAGGAAAGAACAATATCAAAAATGATAACTTTTTAATGTGTTGGACTTTTGTTTCATGGCTATGAGTGCCTTGTCTTTTGTTCTATATTTGGTGGTCACTTCCTCCCTCTATTTAAGCACAACAAAGTCAGGAGCAAAGGGACACGAAAACACTTCCTAAGAAAACCTCCAAAATTCACAAAATTCAAAAGAATTGCAAATATTTGTAACCTAACTTCTACCCATTATCACTCGAAACTAAGGCCAAAATTCATCCCATGAGGGTCAAAGGAGTTGATCTGAGTCCATAACTACGTCTCTTAAGCACCAGAATGTAACCTCTCCATCACGCCGTTTGTCAAAGTTGGTAAAATTCTAAACTTTGATTTCTTGTAGTTTTGATCATGGCTAATCTGTTTAAATATCTCATATGCATCATTAGAACAGGACTAACGTGTTACATGTGAGATTGGACGCATGAATCACGCTATGCCATTGTTAGGGCATCAAGAACACTATGTTTCATATCTCATGATATAGGATGTTTCAGACCAAAATAACCCCATTTTTGAAAATGCGGCCCTTGATTTAGGGGGATAAGGCTTTTTAGATCATTGAGGCTTTCTATTTTGCAGGCTTCAAGGAAGCAACCCACAAGTGAAGACGATCGGAGCTAGGGCTCCGACGCTTCTCCAACTGTTAGAAGCGTTTTACATATTTAATTGTTTTTGTTTGAATTATATACCAGATGTAGTGGCCACCCCAGCGGTAAGCGTGCGTGTGTTAGGGTGTTAGTATGCCAGGGCATGGGTTCAATCCCTGCCCCTGGCATGTTATTTTTCATGATTTTCTTTTACAGATCCAATGCAAGCGAACTTAGCGCGCCCACCATGCATTTTTCTCATCATCACTCTTGGATCTCAACAGGTCTTGATCCAACACTCCAGATCAGCACGCACACCATAGACTTCAAAGAACCACCGTCACTGAATCCAGCGCAGATCCAGGGCCTTGACAATTTGGGCTTGGCGTTTGGTTTCTCACACCCCCCCCCCCCCAGTTTTTCTTTTCAGTAGACCCATTTGATTTATTTTAATTTTTTTGTTTTAATTAATTATTTTCCTTTTAATCAATTTTAAAAATCACAAAAAATCATTAAATAAAATTAGATTTAGGTTTTTGATTAGTTAATTTAATTTTTGATAAATAAGAATTAATTCAAGTTAATCACACTTTGATTTTATTTTATTAAATAATTTGCAAATTAATTAGAATTAGGGTTATTTATTCTTTTACATTATAGAAATATTTTTTTTAAACAAAACACCAAAAATATTTTCCTAATGCTTAGAATTTTTAGGTTTTTAATATCTTTCCCTTTATCATAATCTCCGCGCGCCCATTTATTTTCGCATTATTATTTTCCAATATTGTAATTGTTAATGGTCTGTAATAGCTTTAATTAGGTTTTACTGTTTTTCCCTGTTTTGTGGTTTGTACTCCCCATCCCCGAAGCATTGTAATAGCATAGATTTTCTTTCCTGCAATTTATTTTCTGCACTTATAATTATGTTTGTATATGTAACTATATAGTAATTAGGCGTGTATGGTAAGATATAAAATAACACAATAGCTAACCCAAATCTCCAAGACAAAATAATTGAAATACAACACACTTCGCACACGCGCACCTCTAGGGTAACCCTCACTTGTTGCCTCAGATAAAAACAGTCATGTCTCTTGAACATGGGACACTTTAGCAAATACCCTCGATTAAAAGATCGTAGTCCCTCGATGACCCTTCGATACTGCCTCGGTAAGCAATCTTAGTCCCTTACAACAATTTCTAAAGTGTCCTACGAGTTTCTTTTATGACTGTACGATGACCCACGTCTGTCCCTCAAACATCCAATGATAGGGCTTCTTACGAACTAATGGTATGATAGCTCTATCTAAGGGAAAGGAGGAAAATAACTAAGACTTTTGAGTAGGTAGATAGCTCGTAGTCTCTTACTCATAAATCAAAAACATTTTTCACACATAAACTCTTTTCTAAAATATTTTCGAAACAAACACTTTGTATGCGTTCTCAACAATACGAGAATCATCACAAAATTTTCCTCACTTAGGAATTTTCAAACTTACACAAACACAAAACACTTCAAAAGTGAGCTAGCGATTAAGATCCCGTAGATAACTACGGATAAAAAGGGTGCTAACACCTTCCCTTTTCATAACCTACCCCCCTTACTCAGAAAAAATTGTCAAAGGTCTTTCCTGTTCTTTTCACCCTTTCCTTTATTGGATAAAAGAAAATTCGGTCGCGACTCTTTCTATCCGCAACATTTTCGATAAAACGCAAAAACTAAAAGTCAGTTCTCCCACCGCATTACAACGTCCATAAACAATAAAATTTTATAGTCGGTTAAGTTGTCGACCAACATATCAATGTTAGGTAAAGGAAAAGCATCTTTAGGACATGCCCGATTAAGATTATTATAATCAACACACATTCTCCATTTTCCAATTTTTTTACAAGTACAACGTTTGAGAGCCAGGTTGAATACCGAGCCTTAGAAATAAATTTTGCCTCTAGGAGGTCTTTTACACCATTTTCAGCAGCCTCCGCTTTCTCAGGAGACTGCCTATGTCTATTTTGTACTACTTCTCTAGTGGTTAGATCAATGGTGAGTCGGTGACATACGACCTCAGGGTCGAGTCTGGGCATCTCTATAGCGCTCCATGAAAACAAGTCCACGTTCTCCCTTAAACAAGCTTTGAGCTTCCTCCTCGCCAAGTCAGGGAGTCCAGTGTCGATCTTCACGCCTTTGTGAGGGTCTTCACTGAGGGGGATGAACTCGAAGTCTCCGTCTAAAATGGTTCGGAGAAGTTCCTTTTCGCTGTTGAGGGCTTCGACTTCATCCTTGTCAAAGCGGAAGTTCAACGAGATGGCTGTAATACATTGGGAGAACTGACTTGAGTGTTTTATGTTTTATCGCGATTGTTGCGGATAACAAGAGTCACCACCGACTTTTCTTTTATCCAATAAAAGAAAGGGTGAAAAGAACAGGAAAGACCTTTAAGAATTTTTCTTGAGTTTGGGGGGTAGGTTATGAAAATGGAAGGTGTTAGCACCCTTTTAATCCATAGTTATCTACGGGCTCTTAGTTGTTAGCTCACTTTGAAATGCTTTATAAAATGTTTTTGTGTTTTTTTGAAAGTATTTTTGAAAAGTGCCTTCGTTTAGGTAAACTTTGTAATGATTCTCGTCTCTATAAGAATGTATACAAAGTGTTGACTATTGAAAATATTTCATGAAAGTATAGGTGTGTTTGAAATATGTTTCATTTTAAAATGTTTGTGTGCAAGTGTTGTACCGAAAAATTTTCCCTCTCATTTATCAAGAATTTGCTCACAAGATCTCCTTTGGCTCAAGACTGCACTAGGGTTGATCAGCTCAAGACACCTCCTCAAGCACTGATGACCAAAATTAGGGTTTGAGATTGTACAAGGATATTTGAACTTCCAATTCCCCATATGACTTTAATGGGTCATTATGGACCATCAAGATTACTCATGTCAAGTTTCAATCTTTGGATCACACTTTTGCTCAGTCAATTGAGCAGTTGACCTAAAAATCAGTTGTATTGGGGAAAATGTCAATTGTGGCCAATTTATAGTCAAACTTCATAATTTTTTATCCACATCAACATTTTAAACTCATATGTATCATTTGATCAAGTTTGGACCATAATTCCTCAAGAAATTTGATCAAATCTTCAAAAAGGCAAAATGGTTAAAATTAGGGTTTTGACTGGGAAAGGACAATTTTTGATTTCTGACCTAGCAAATGATCAATTGGATTAAGGAATGATCTCAAGATTCCAACTGAATCATTTTGACCTAATGACATGGCTCAAAACATTGCTCAAGTCCAATGGATTGATAGATGAATTTTCAGTCAACTGATCAAAAGTCAACTGTATGCTGAAAAGTCAAACTTTGACTTTTTGGTCAAAATCAAATGTCAAAGATCACAATTCATCAAAGTATGTCAATATATGAAACTTATTCATCAAGAAATAAAAAATTCAAGATTTCATTTTGAAAAGTTAAATTTTCTAAACTTAGAAATTTTTCTAAGTGTTGGAAATTTCTTATATTTTCACAACTTTGAGCAAAATTTTCACCATGATGCAAGATGATTCAAAAGAAACTTTCAACATGAAAGTTGTAGATCTCCATGAAATATACAACATTTATTTACACAACTCCTTCCAAAAGTGCTTGGATCTAAAGTTATAATTTTAAGAACACATGGTCATGAAACAAAACATTAGTGAAATTTTGCCCTAATTTAGTCAGGATTTTGACCTAACTTCATGGCACTTTTTCATATAGTTCCAAGGGGAATTTTCAAAAGTAATTCAAATAGGGGTTGTAGAGAACATTACAAGCTTTCCAAAATATCCTAGAACTCCTTGAGATCATTTTTGAGTAGGGAGAATCGAAGAGATGAAGTTAGGGTTTTCACACTTGAATTACAAGTCATTTTGTGATGAACAAAATTCAAAATTCAAACTTATGCTGCATAACCTATACTTTTTAGGCCTCAAACTTGTTAGGAACTCCATAATTAATTGCTTGCACAGCTGTTACGGGTCTCATTTCAAGCATTCAATGCATTTATATCCATTTTGGGAAGAAAGTGCACAATGCCATTTTGATAAAGTAACTTTTTTAACAAAACTTGTTATTGAGCCTTGCAATTGCTTTCTTATGATCATACAAGTCCCATAACTCAAGAGAAGCTTGTGTAGACACTTACAATTACCCAGCCCATGCTTGTACTACACATTGAAACTTGTTTTCCCACTTTTCTTGAAAACCAAGTAACATAGCAATTAGCTTGTAACTTGTACTTCTGACTCTCCAAAGCACTCAAGACCTTTTGCTTATACATACACAAGTTATTTGCCACAAATCACACGCATGCTTAAGCCCTGAAAACACCAAGAACACATAATCACCAAAAACACTTCAAAACTTGCCATTTCTGAGTTTTGAATCCAATCTCCAAATTTGCTCGTGCGTTTCTTGGCCTTTTACTTTCAAAAGCTTCTAAATAACATACACAAACAATTCCAACAGCTACAACACCACTGTAACACCTCCATCATCATCCACCATTTTCAAAAACAGCACCTTGCACCTTGACTTCTCCAAAACTCCTCAAGCACTTTCAGCTCAAGATAAGTATCACATTAGCTTCTTGGGAACTTGAGGAAGCTAATCCAATCACTAGAACTCACTAAAAGCTACTCAAACTCCAAAAAAGATAACCTCTTGCAAGGTAAGTTTTCTGAATTTGGAACTCTTTATACAGGCATCATTAATGGATTATTTGTGAATGAAAAATGTAGATATCATTGCCCTAAAGCTAACCATGTCCATAGTTTTCATTTATATTGCTTGAGCTTAGAGAATTTTAGGATTGAAGTTTCTGAAATTTTTAGGGTTTAGATTAGGGCCATAAAAATTTATGTTTGTCTTTGATCTATAATTTTATTGCTTTGCATTTCTGAAATCGTGAGTAAATTTGCTACAAGATTCATGTTTACATTTTTGCAAATGGATGAGAGCTGAACAAGATGTAGGTACTCTGGTTGGGCGTGGGGTTGAAGATGAAGTTCATGCCATGGACTTGTTTACTATCATATATTTGCTGTTTTGTTTATATGAACAGATGTATAGCCACCCCAGTGGTAGAAGCGCGCGCCTGTGACTATAGGGACCGGGGTTCGAGCCCCAGTGGTACCTTTTTTACTTGTTTTCTCACATTTTCCATATTTTTGTAATTTGTTTGCAGCGCTGGGCCTCATCCCTTGGGCCTTATATGTTTTTTCACTTATGACCCCCCTTGTTGGCTATTCACACCCCTGGCCCATTTTATTTTCTTATATCATTTTTATTTATTTGTTTTCTTAAATATTTTATCTAATACTAAAAAAAATCAGAAAAAATATAAAAACATTAGATTTTTATTTTGATATAGTTTATTTATTTTTTACACAAAAAAAATATTTTATTTAATCATACTTTATTTATTTTATTAATTGATTTGTAAATTTAATTAGAAACTAGGTTTTTTTTTAGTTATTTTCTTTTACACAATTTAAATATATTATTTTAAAACCAAAAAAGACCAAAAATATTTTATAATACTATAAATTATTTTTAAGAGAAAAATACCAAAAAAAAAATTCTTTTTATAAACTTAATTTCTTTTTTTAATCAATTAATAGATTAGGGTTTTATTTAAATTCTTTTCCTAGTAAATTTAGGTTTTACTTTTTATTAATTTACTTAATTATTTTTCTTTTAGTTAATTAGGTTAAAACAAAACCCTTTTTTCCTATAAAATCCAAACAAAACATCCATTTTCTTTATATTTACATTCTTGTATATTTATTCATTTTTGTATATTATTTATCCAAATTCAATATGGTTGTAATAGATAATTAGGCTTTATTTTCTTGCAATTCCCTTTTGTAATTTGTACACCCCCTCCCACAAATATTGTAAGCGTAATAATTTTAAATTCCGCAATTTATCGCTTTATATACAAATGCTAGTAATTAGGGTTTGTATGGAAAGACTTTAACCAATAAATTAGAAAACATTAATCAAAGACAAAACCAAGCATGAAAAACAATATACTTGTTGTGATACGGTGGGAGAACTGACTTGAGGTTTTGCGTTTCGTCGCAAATGTTTCGGTTTAGCAATAGTCGCCACCGACTTTTATTTTATCCAAAAGGAAAGGTAAAAAAGCACAGGAAAGACCTTTGAGATGTTTTCTTGAGTTCGAGGGGTAGATTATGAAAAGGGAAGGTGCTAGCACCCTTTTCATCCATGGTTTTCCATGGGCTCTTAGTTACTTGTTTAGATCACTTTCTTTGCTTTTGCAATTGTTTGAAATGGTGCTTTGTGTGGTTTTGAAAGTATTTTGAAAAGAGGCCATCGTTTTGGCAATCTTTGTAATGATTCTCGTTCGTAAGAATGTATACAAAGATGTTTTTTCTTTTGAAAAATGTTTCAATGTTTTTGAAAGTTGTTTGGAAATGTTTTGAAATGTGTGTGTGTTTGTTTGAAAATAGCAAGGATTGTTTTGAAATGATCAAGTAACTAGAAGCATTATACCTACTCAAAAGTCTTTCTTGTATATTTTTATTCTTTTGAAATTGTTGTTTTACCATTGCTTTGGTAAACAACCCTATCTTTGGATGTTAAACGGGACGGGCGTGGGTCATTGTATGACCATGATAGCAATAGTGTCAAGTATCTTAGCATGCTTAAGGGACCAAGATCATTTGTTTTTAGGCAACCTTTTGATATCGTCATCGAGGGACTATGATCTTTTGTTTTGTTTTGTTTTGCCAAGATACCTCGCATGCATACCATGGCCATTTTTTAGGCAACAAAGAGGGTGAAACCCTAGGGGGTTCTTATGTTTAATGTGTTGTCATTTTACATGCATTTGTTTGTCTTGTATTAGGTCATTCTATTTGTTTGATTTTGTCTTATCATACAAACCCTAATTTTACTAAGCATGTATAATGTGATAAATTGCGTAAAGTAAATCTAAGTTATTACAACAATATTATAGGAGGGGGATACAATTTTTTTTGAATTGGGGATATTGCTCAAAATAAAACCCTAAAAATTATTACAACCCAATTGAATTATTGCACAATAAATAAATAAACAATTATTTAAATATGCAATAAAATGTATGGATACAAAATGTTTTTGTATTTATTTTATGTATCTAAAAATAAATTATTTAAGTCCTAAAAATAAGAAAAATAATATTATTATTTTTGGAAGGGTAAAAAACCCTAGTTTTTTGATTTAAAAGAAAATTAGGGTTTCTAATATTTATTTGTCAATTTTTGTACTAGAAATAAATAAATAATATTTATTAACAAATATTAAAAAAATAAAATATATGTGGAAATGACATTTTATGTGTATGAATAATAAAAATAAAAAGTATGATATTTTTAAATGTGTTTATTATATATTTTAAGAAAATAATTTCTATTCTATTTAAAATAATCAATATTTTATGCAAAAATAAGATAAAAAATAAAATAAAATTCAAACAAAAAAAGAAAATATTTTTGGGATATTTTGATGTTCAGAAAAAATATTAAAAAACAAATAAATATGAAAATATAAGAAAATATAAAAAATACAAAAATAAGTCAGGGGGTGTGGATAGTAGCTAGGGGGTGTGGAAAGTAGAAACAGGAGGCCCAAGGCGCGCCAGGCCCAGGACTTCATCCCTTTCCTCCAGCTTCTCCAAACGCGCGCGTTTTTTGCTTCAACCTGTAACTTGCTATTCTTTGCATAAAATCAAAAACTTGTAACATGAAAAATGTAGCTCATATTCTCACGATTCCAGTGATATAAAGTTTGTAAACTAACTCTAAAAGACCAGGGAGAATTCCATTGGCCCTAATTCCTGACCTAATTTTTTCATGAACTTCAAGCTTCAAATTCTCACTACTCAGTTAATATAAATGACAACTATGCATATGTACAACTTTAGCAAGTTAAGGACTACATCCTTGCTTCACAAATCAAAGCTTAAGGATTCCTAAATAGAGAGATAGAACTTTGAAAAATACCTTGTTCAGCTGAGTTTAGATATGGCAATGTGGGGACTTTGAGTGAGTCCTGAAGATCGTGTGAGCTTACTTGAAGTTACCTCAAGCTTTTCCAATTCTTAGCTTGCCTTGAGGATGCTTGAAACTCCTTGTAGATGTCAACCTGCAACCTTCAAAGATGAAAATGGTGATGGCTAAAACAGGGCTTACAGAACCAGGACAAGGGCTTGGGTAGTTTAGGTAGGATGTATGTAAAGTGTTTGAAGTCTTAAAATGAGAAACTCACGATCCAATATTGATTTGGCAAGAGTTCTGCAGAAGATGCCCTGTTTGGGCAGAAACTTGTGTTTTTTTGTGTTTGGGAGAGTTTCAAATGCTATGAATTCGTGTATTGGCTTGTAACAAGTTTCTGAAGTTCTTTAGAATGAAGCCAAGCCTTATCTTTATCATATTTACAAGCTTCCTTGACTTTTGCAACTTTTCTTGCTTTTGAAGAAAAGTTGAAGTGACTATGCCAAAGTATTGGAAAAGCTAGCTTTATGAAAATGGCAATGTACACTTTTGGCCATTTATGGATTAAACTCTTGTACAATGCTCCAAAGGTCAAAATAAAGCCATTATCCAATGAGTTTGCATTTAATTATGGAGTGTAGAAGGGATCAGGACCTTTAATGCAAGGTACAAGCATGCTAGGATCTGATTTGCAACTTGAACCATTGTAAACATGACTTGAACAAAAGTGACAAATTTCCATTTTCTCTTCTTCGATTCTCCCTAACCACAAATGATCTTGGAGAGTTATTGGACATTTTGGAAAGCTTGCAACATGCTCTATAATCCATCTTTGAAATGCAACTTGATATACCTCTTTTAACTAGGTGAAAAGTTGCCATGAAGTTAGGTCAAAAACCTGCCTAAACTAGGGCAAAATTTCACTAAGTTATTTAGTTTTTGGACCCCTATTCACAAAATCATAACTTGAGATCCAAGCATATTTTGGGAAAACTTTGTGAATAAAAGTTATATATTTCATGGAGGACTATAACTTTCATGTTGGAAGTTTTCTTTGAATCCAATTTCATCATGGTGAAAAAGTTGTGGAAAGTTGGGAAAAAATAAGAAAATTTCCATACTTAGAAATTTTCTAAGTTATGAAAAAATTTCAAATTAAAACCCTAATTTGAAAAATTGATTTTCTTGATCAACAAGTTTCATATTTTGACATATCTTGATGAATTATGACCTTTGGCACTTGATTTTGACCAAAAAGTCAAAGTTTGACTTTTCAGTGTACAGTTGATTTTTGATCAGTTGACTGGAAAATTCATCTGCCAATCCAATGCATTTGAGATCTTTTCAACTATATGATTAGGTCAACATGATTCTATTTAGTCCTTTAAATCATGCTTGAACCCAATTGGTTATTGGCTAGGTTAAAAATCAGAAATTGCCCTTTCTCAATCAAAACCCTAATTTTGACCATTTTGCCCTTCTGATGATTTAATTAAATTTCTTGAGGAGTTGTGATCCAAACTTGATCAAATGGTACATAGGAGTCTAAAATGTTGTTGTGGATCAAAATTATTAATTTTGACTGTAAATTGGCCATGGTTGACTTTTTCCCCAATACAGCTGATTTTTAGGTCAATTGTCCAATTGACTGGGCAAAAATGTGATTCAAGGCTTGAAACTTGGTATGAGCAATCTTAGGGGTCCAAGATGGTTTATTAAAGTCACATGAGGCATCGATGGTCCAAAAATCCTTATGCAAACTCAAACCCTAATTTCAGGCTATCAGTGCAAGGTGAGGTCTTGAGTTGAGCAAACCCTAATCTTGTCTTGAGTTCAAGAAGCCTTATGAGGAAAATGTGGATAAATGAGAGGGAAAATTTTGGGGTACAACACTTGCACACAAGCACCCTTAGGGTAAAATCCATTTGGTTGCCTTACAAAATGGCCATATTACGCATGTGAGGTATCTTAGCAAAAACAAGCAAAAATATAAGATCATAGTCCCTCGATGACACTATCTATGTTTCCTTTAAAATGACCTTAGTCCCTAAAAGAGAATGCTAAGATACCTTGCAACATTGCTAACCATGGTTATACGATGACCCACACCCGTCTCGTTTACATCCAAAGATAGGGTTACTTACCAAATCAATGGTAAGATAACAATGTCAAAGGAAAAAGGAAATGAACAAGAAAGACTTTTGAGTAGGTAGAATGCTCTTAATTACTTGCTCCATTTCAAAATAAAACATCCTTGCTATTTTTAAAACAAACACCTACACTTTCAAAACATCTTACCAAACTTGAAAACATTTTCAAAATATCAAAATCTTTGTATACATCCTTACGAATGAGAATCATTACAAAGTTTGCCTAAACAATGGCACCTTTTCAAAATACTTTCAAAACCCACACAAAGCACAATTTCGAATAAAAGCAAGTGATCTAGCAAGTAACTAAGAGCCCATGGAAAACCATGGATGAAAAGGGTGTTAATACCTTCCCTTTTCATGATCTACCCCTCGAACTCAAGAAACAATCTCAAAGGTCTTTCCTGTGCTTTTTCACCTTTCCTTTTGGATAAAAGAAAAGTCGGTGGCGACTCTTGCTAACCGCAACATTTGCGATAAAACGCAAAACACCCAAGTTAGTTCTCCCACCGTATCACAACAAGCAACTATGGCCTTTCTACCTACTCAAAATAAAGTCTTTGTTCTTTTCCTCCTCATTTAGATAGTGTTATCTTACCATTAGTTAGTAAGAAACCGTATAATTGGATGTGAAGGGACAAGCGTGGGTCATCGTACAATCATAGAAGGAAACGTTGTAGGATAATTTAGCAATTTGTCATAAGGGACTAAGATCGTTTACCGAAGGCAAGATCGAAGGGTCATAGAGGGACTACGATCTTGTAATCGAGGGTCATTGCTAAAGTATCCCACGTTCGAGAGACATGACTGTTTTATCCTAGGAAACAAGTGTGGGTTACCCTAGAGGTGCAAGTGTGCAAAGTGTTTTTGCTTTCAAATATTTTGTCTTAAATTAGGGTTGTCTACTATTGATTTTAAGTCTTTCTATACAAACCCTAATTAAATTGTTGAATTTAAAGATCCTACGTTATGACAATACTTTTGGGGATGGGGATACAAATTTACAAATGGGGATGATAAGTAAAAATAAACCCTAATTACTATTACAAGGCTTTGACAATTACATATATTGTAGCGCGAAATAATAAAAAGGTTACGTAGTTAATTAAGAAAAGAGATTACTTTTTAGGGTTTTTTTGATAAAAAGGTTATGTAGTTAATTTAATCACAAAATGAGTTAATCAATAAAATGTAAGTCTAATGATTTCAATCATTTAAAAAAATAACTTAAATGTTTTATCTAGAAAAAGTTTATGTATAGTGTTAGGCCATCTCCAAGAAATGCAATATGTTAAAAGTAATTTTAAAATCTCAAAATTAGGAATTGTAATTCCTGAGCTGACACAGGCACCCGTGTCGGGACCTGTTCAAGCTTTTCTACACATTTTTGTTCCAACAAAATTGACATGGGCCGTGTCGTGTGACACAGGAACCCGTGTCAGCCCCTGTCATGTCTACTTTGCACGTGTCTGGATGACACGGGCACCCGTGTCAGTCCATGGCCTGCCTGTTTTATCAAATTTCTAAACCAATTGAACTGACATGGGTCATGTTGTGTGACACGGGCACCCGTGTCAGCCCCTTGTCTACCTTTTTTCTAAGTATTCCTTTGATATGTCATGTTGTATCCTTTCGAAAGCAAAAGCAAATGATGTGTGGATAAAGATATTACAGTTTAAGAAAATTTACCTCTTGAAGAGAAAACTTTATAACACGTACGGATGTTTCCGGGAGTAGAGTGGTGATTGATCGAGCTCCTTTGGACCTTCTTGAAGTTATGCCAATCCTCACATTATGCTAAAACTTGCTGAATCACTCCAACCAAGTCAAGTTGCAAGGTACTATTTTTGAGTTTGGAAGATGGTGATAATGATGTTACATAAGGTGTTCTTGTGTTTGAACAACTTCTATATGATATATATGTGAAGTATTTGGATGGTTTGTTTTGGCAAAACTTGCAAGGTGTGAGAGGATCAAAGATTTGGACTTCAAAGCTAAAAAGTGGAAGTTTTGTGGACAATTCTGGTTTTTGAGAGTATAGGGGTTTTGAGGGCTTGTTCATCTCCTTTATTCTTGTAAATGATCTCTCTATTTATAGGCAAGAGGTTTTAAGATAAGGGTTGATCATATTTTTAAGATCACATGTTGTGGCTAGGTTGGATTGTACATGAAGCAAGCTTGAAGATCATAGTTCCAATGCTTTGTACTTTGCTTCATAGAGTTGTTGGATGCTTTAAGCATGCTTGTCTTATTTTGTATGTTGATTGTGTGTAGAAGGAACAAGTTAAAGTCTCAAGAAGAGTTAACTTTGTATTTAAAGCTACTTTGCAAGAATGGCAATGTTAACTTTGTGCCAAAAATGGAAAGATCACTTGGACAATGCTTAAATCAAATGTACCATAGCTCAAAAGTAAGTGTAAATATTAAATTATGGTGAGATTTTAAAGTTAGAAGGCCTGTAACACAAGATTATGCAGATTGGATCATGTGTTCTTCACCAAAATGACTTATAATTCAACAATGGATGCCCAACTTCATGCCTTTGAATCTCCTAGCTCAAGTATGATAAATTCATGCCCTTGGATGTTATGGAAATCTTGAAACATTGTATACAACTTTCATGTTGATCACTTTGGATAAATAAACTTTGAACTTGATGAAAATTGGCCAAGAAGTTGGGACAAAAACCTGACCAAACCTGGTGAAAATTTCTCTAAGTAAACAAAAATGTCATGACTTCATGAACCTATATCTTCAAATCCAAGCATTTTTTGGACATAAACCCTCTAAAACAAAGTTGTAGAATTCATCAAGATCTACAAATTTCATGTTGAAAGTTTTATTTGAATCATCTTGCTTCTTGGTGAAAAAAATGTCATGAAGTAATGAAATTATCAAGTATAAAAACACTTAGAAAATTTCTAAGTATTGAAAACTTTGACTTTTTGTTGATTTTCTTGACTTTCTTGATTCTTGTTGACCAATTTTTATATTTTTGAGTATCTTGATGAATCTTGATATTTGAAACTCAATGTTGACCAAAAAGTCAAAGTTTGACTTTTGGTGTAACAGTTCACTTTTTCATCAATTGATAAAATTTCAACTATCAATTGTTTGATCTTGAGAAATGATTTGGCCATGAAGTTAGGTCAAGATATTGTGTTTTAATTCTTAAGATCATGCTTGAAACCATTAGGTCATGTATTAGGTCAAAAGTCAATGATTGGTCAATCCCAATCAAAACCCTAATTTTGACCATTTTGCCCCTTTGATGATTTGAATGCTTTTCTTGAGGAATTGTGATCAAAACTTGATCAATTGATGAATATGATTTCAAAATGTTGATGTTGGCCAAAAGTATTGAAGGTTGACTGTAGTTTGACCACATTTGACTTTTTTACCCAATACAGTTGATTTTTAATCATCTGATCAATTGACTGGGAAAATTTGAGATGCAAGACTTGAAACTTGGCATGAAAATTCTTGGAGACCTATAATGAGCCATGAAAGTTATTTGAGGCATTATAAGTCTACTTCTCCTTGTGAAAATCAAAACCCTAATTTGTGGCTTCAGTGCTAAGAGATGAGTTTGTCAGATCAAATCTTGGAGAATCCTTGAGCCTTTGAGATCTTTTGTGAGAAATGTCTTGAGAAAAGAGAGGGAAACTTTTTGGGTATAACAACTATCCCTGTTCAATATTCTTAAACCTGAAGAGTGAGAATTTCATGTTCGCCATTCGTGACTTGAAGGTAGAAGATGATTGAACACTAAGGTGCCCAGAAATTTGTACTCACTGATGCACGAAGTAATGTTGTTGGTTAATTGTGTCAGAAATAGGCTTAAATATGCCATTTGGAGAGGTAATAAAGAGTTTTCGGAGATGGGCTTATAGATTCCATCCAAAGTAATTGTTGATAAGGATTGGAAGAAGTATCAGAATAAATCATTGGTCGATTTAAACTGAAAAAGCATATGTCTTTCGCCTGTTTTTAACTGGAGGAAATAAATCTAAACCAGAAGAGGTCTTTTGTCTGCCTGTCTTTAACTAGGAGAAGTAAACTAAACCAGAAGAGGTCTTTCGTTCGCCTGTCTTTAACTGGAAGAAGTAAATATAAACCAAAAGAGGTCTTTCATTCGCCTATCTTTAACTGGAAGAAGTAAATCTAAACCAGAAGAGGTCTTTTATCCCCCTATCTTTAAATGGAAGAAGTAAATCTAAACCAGAAGAAATCTTTTGTTCAAATGTCTTTAACTGGAAGAAATAAATCTTAAATCAGAAGAGGTCCTTCATTCTCCTGTCTTTAACTGGAAGAAGTAAATCTAAACCAGAAGAGGTCTTTTGTCTGCCTGTATTTAACTGGAAGAAGTAAATCTAAACCAGAAGAGGTATTTCGTTCACCTGTCTTTAACTAGAAGAAGAAAATCTAATCCAGAAGAGGTCTTTTATCTGCATGTCTTTAACTGGAAGAAATAAATCTTAAACCATAAGAGGTCCTTCATTCGCCTGTCTTTAACTGGAAGAAGTAAATCTAAACCAAAAGAGGTATTTTGCCCGCCTGTCTTTAACTGGAAGAAGTAAATCTAAACCAGAAGAGGTCTTTTGTTCGCCTGTATTTAACTAAAATAAATAAATCTTAAACCAGAAGAGGTCCTTCATTCACCTGTCTTTAACTAAAAGAAGTAAATCTAAACCAAAAGAGGTCCTTCATTTACCTGTATTTAACTGGAAGAAGTAAATCTAAACCAGAAGAGGTCTTTCATTCGCCTGTCTTTAACTGGAAGAAATAAATCTTAAACCACAAGAGGTCCTTCATTCGCCTGTATTTAACTGGAAGAAGTAAATCTAAACCAGAAGAGGTCTTTTGTCCATTGATTGATTTTTCCTGCAAAGGAAAAAAGGTTAATTTGTATGCGATATCATGATGTATAAAATGCATTATGTAATGATGTTCTCAAAATAAATAAGATTGTGCCATATGCGTTTCATATGCATATGCTATGATGTATGAATGTGAAATGTTTGTCTAGGAAAAATAACTCCTTGATTGTTGCTGAGGATAGAGAGTACGTGTATCTTCAATTTTGTCTAGAAGGCTTCTGCTGGGGATTCCTGTTGATTTGTTTGAATAAAATCCACTGGGAATGTATTTATTTCTGTTTCGGGAGTAAAGTTTAGGAATATTAGTCGTTCGTTACTCTACTAGGGAATTTAGTTCTTATATTCCCTGGCTGGGGAAAAATGAGATGTTTAAACTTCTGATTTGTCTAGGGAGAGTAAATTTAACTGGTATTTTGGTTGGACTTCAGGTTTTGCAACAACTTTTGGGGATAGTGGCAATTCTACTGGGGAAGAGGAGTTTTGTCAATGTTTTGTTGTAGTATAAAGAATAGACTCAAGCTGGGGAGATGGTAGTCTGTTGGGGAGTAAACCTTGTTGAAGAAAGTATTCTAGCGACCTTATTGGGGAAATGAATTCTTTTTTGAATAATATTTGCAAGGTTTCTTTCCCAGTTTTGGAAAGCCAAACTCGGTTGGGGAAGAGAATTTCCAGGAGATATGCTGATTGGAACTCTGAAAGGAAGTTATATGAATTTACTCTGTGGGGATTTATGAATAGCATGAATGTTCTCCTGGCTCCTTGAGTAAGCACTTATTCCTGTTCTTATGTGTACATTTGTTAACAGTTATCCATGTTCATATGCATATGCTCATTCAATTTTAGTCATTGGACGTTTTTGCAATCAAAACAAAAAAAACAAAAAATTTGCACTTCAAAGTATATTTGTATTGATAATTTGCCTATAAACAGGCGTTTTTGTACAAAGAGACAGAAATCCTAGTAAGAGGAAGTCAGCATGAAATGAAAAGAATACAAAGTGAAAATAAATATATATAGCCATGTGGAAGTGATCTCATCGGGTTCCAACTCTGCTATTGCCCCTATGTCTTTGAACATCTCATCCTTTGCTGCTAGAAGAAGTTGATTGAACTGATCTTGTACCATTTGAACTTTTGACCTTGGTAATAAAGCTGGCTATAGTGATCCAACGGGACATACCCATACATTTTGATCCTTAACTTTTGCTTGGACCGTCCTTTCGGGTTTTCAGTCCACCAGGAAACCCTTCTTTTCCCAAGTTTCCCTCTCATATTTTTGACTTGCCGGGTGTACAATCTTTTGTATATATCCCTAATTTTTGCCCAAACCTTTATGGTTTGCCGGGATGCCCTTATTTTTTCCTAGGCATGTCAACCTAGTGGGTCATTCTTATGCATAATGTTTTTTTACTATGTCTGCGTTCACAGGGTGCGGGAAATCTTCGCTATCCATAGTGTTTAACATCATGGCACCGCCAGAGAATAATTTCTTGACCATAAATGGCCCTTCGTATGTGGGAGTCCATTTTCCCATGGGATCACCTTATGGTAGAATAATGTGTTTTATGACCAAGTCTCTAGCCTGGTATACTCGAGGCTTGATCTTCTTGTTGAATGCCTTAATCATACACTTTTGATACATTTGACCATGACAGATGGAAACCAGCCTCTTTTCATCAATCAAATTCAACTGATCCAACCTAGTCTGAATCCATTTGTTCTTGCCTAGGTCTGCTTCTTTCATAATCCTTAAGGAAGGAATCAAAACTTCGACAGGCAAGACGACTTCCATGCCATAGACTAAAGAGAATGGGGTTGCCCCAGTTGATGTTCGTGTCGAGGTACAGTAGCCATGAAGAGAAAATGGTAGCATCTCATGCCAGTCTTTATAGGTTACCACCATCTTTTTCACAATCTTCTTTATGTTCTTATTGACAGCTTCCACTGTGCCATTCATCTTAGGTCTGTATGGAGAAGAGTTATGATGCTTGATTTTGAATTGCGTGCAGAGTTCAGTGATCATAATATTGTTGAGGTTGGTTTTGTTGTCAGTGATAATCCTTTTGAGGATGTCGTACCGACATATGAGGTTGTGTTTGATGAATTGGGCTACAACATTATTGGTAACTGAAGCAAATGAAGCTGCTTCGACCCATTTGGTGAAGTAGTCAATGGCGACGAGGACGAAATGATGTCCATTAGATGCAGTGGGCTTGTTTTCTACGATCATGTCATTTCCCCACATTGAAAATGGCCATGGATAAGTGATAACATTTAAAGGTATTGGAGGTACATGAATCTTATCGACATAAATCTGGCATTTATGGAAAATCTGAGTGGTGGTGACAATCAATTTCCATAGTCGACCAATAGTAACCAGCCCTCAGAATTTTCTTAGACATAGTGTATCCACTAGAGTGAGTTCTGAAGATACCTTCATGCATATCCTCCATAATCTTCCCCGCTTCCTTCGTGTCCATACAATGGAGCAGAGTTGAATCATGGTTGCGCTTGTACAAAATCCCATTACTTAGGAAGAACTTGGATGAGAACCTCCGCAGAAATTTCTTGTTGTTGATTGATTCCCCCCCCCCCCCCCAGGGTATTCTTGCGCTTCAAGGTACCTTTTCCATTCATGGTACCGAGGCTTCTCCTCATAAATGTCAATCTCACAATAGTGTGCCGGTTCGTCAAATCTTTCGATAGTAATTCTGGGAGATTTGTTGTCCCAATTGACCTTGAACATAGATGACATAGTTACTAAAGCATCTGCCAAGTGTTTTTCTTCCCTTGGGATATGCTCAAAGGTGACCTCTTCAAAGTAAGGGATCAGGGTTAGCACAAGCTCTTTGTAAGAGATCAGATTTGGATGTTTGGTATCCCACTCTCCTCTAACTTGACTAATTACCATGGTTGAATCTCCGTATACACTTAAGAATTTAATTCTTAGGTAAATGGCAGCCTTAAGACCCAAGATGCATGCTTCATACTCAGCCATATTGTTGGTACACTCGAAGCAAAATCTGGCAGAGAAAGGTGTATGACAACCTTCATGAGAAATGATCATAGCACCGATTATGTTACCCAATGCATTGGAAGTTCCATCAAAAACCATAGTCCATAGGGATCCTTGTCCAGGTCCTTCATACGGTCCAGGCTTTGCATAGTCGGTTATCAGCATGATATTCTCGTTCTAGAATTCGAAGTTCATGGATTGGTAGTCATCAATAGCTTGATGAGCCAAATGATCTTCCAGTACACTTCCTTTGATTTCATTTTGTGTAGTATGATGGATGTCATATTCAATCAAGATCATTTTCCATCTGGTTATTCATCCAGAGAGGGTTGGCTTCTCAAAGATGTACTTAATGGGATCCATCTTAGAAATCAAGAGAGTAGTATGAGTCAACATATACTGTCTTAGTCGACGAGCAGCCCATGCCAAAGCACAACAAGTTTTCTCGAGCAGTGAATATCTTGTTTCACAGTCAGTAAACTTTTTGCTAAGGTAGTATATCGCATGCTCTTTTTGACCAGACTCGTCATGTTGGCCCAACACACACACCATTGAATTCTCTAATACGATCAAGTACATAATCAAAGGTCTTTCTTAAACTTGAGGCATTAGGATTGGAGGTTCTTGTAAATACTCCTTGATCTTGTCAAAAGTTATTTGGCAGTCGTCATTCCATCTGACTACTTGATCTTTCTTCAGCAGTTTGAAGATTGGCTCACAAGTAGCAGTTAAGTGAGAGATGAATCAAGCAGTGTAGTTGAGTCGACCTAAGAAACCTCTGAATTCCTTCTCAGTATAGAGAATTGGCATTTCTTGTATGGCTTTGACTTTTTTTGGATCAACCTCAATGACTTTTCCACTGACGATGAAGCCTAGGAGTTTTCCAGACCTCACCCCAAAGGTGCATTTGTTCGGATTCAACCTTAGCTTATATTTCTCCAGCCTTTCAAATAGCTTGTGCAAACGATCAAGGTGTTCTTCCTTGATTTGTGATCTTGCGATCATGTCATCAACATAGATTTCTATCTCATGATGAATCATATCATGAAATAGAGCTACCATAGCCCGTTGATAAGTTGCGCCTGCATTCTTCAAACCAAAAGGAATGACCTTATAACAGAAGGTACTCCACTTTGTGACAAAAGTGGTTTTCTCCATGTCCTCAGGCGCCATTTTGATCTAGTTATACCCGAAGAAGCCATCCATGAAGGAGAACACCTTATGTTGAGAAGTATTGTCAACCAAGACATCAATATGTGGTAGAGGAAAGTCATCTTTGGGGCTTGCCCAATTTAAATCCCTATAATCTACACACATATGAACCTTACTGTCTTTCTTCGAAACTGGGACCACATTTGCAACCCATTGGGGATACAATGTCACGACCAAGAAACCTGCATCGAAATGTTTCATTACCTCGGCTTTGATTTTCTCAGACATATCTGGCCGCATGCAACGAACCTTTTGCTTAATCGGAGGACAACCTTCTTTCATTGGTAGACGGTGAACTACGATATTAGTATCAAGCCCCGACATATCTTCATATGACAAAGCAAACACCTTAACATAGTCATGCAACATCTGAACCAATCTGCCCTTGGTCTTCCAAGTTAGCGCAAATCTTGAATTCTTTCTTATCTGCCTCAGTACCCAAGTTTATCACTTCAACTGGTTCCTCATGCGGTTGAATGGCCTTTTCCTCTTGTATCAGGAGTCTGGCGAGTTCCCCAGGTATTTCACAACCTTCTTCACCTTCGTCTTTTCTTGATAGATTGGATTTTCAAAGTCATAGATGGCAATAGCAGAATCGTTGTTAATGAGATCTGGGGTGGAGGTGCATCTACAAATGTGTGTGTGTGCATGTAAGGTCACATGACTATTTGAAAATTTAGTAAAGTGAAAGAAAGACAAAGAGCACAAAATTTGAATGCAAAGTAGTCCAATATTTTCCATTAAAATGATAATATGGCATATGAAAATGAAAGACCCTTAACAAATGGACCATTGTGCCCCGGGAAGGGAACATGGTTTAAAGTCATTGTTTTAACAGAAATTACAGACAAATTTCTCAAAGTAATAAAAACAGAAAATGGAAATTACTCCTGGATGAAGGAGATTAAGATGAAGTCCTTGGTCTGCTAGTTGTTGAGTCCTCCATCAGTAGTTGGGTAGATCCAGTCGTCCCTGTCACCGTCACTGTCAGAGTCTCCTAGAGCATTAACTTTATCGTTGCTAATATGGAGAGGCGGTTTCCCAACAAGAGCACGTTGAACATCTTTTTGAGCCTTGGAAGTGAAGCCCAACCCAAACTTGTCTGACTTGAATGGGATATCAGGAAGTTGTCCCCAAATAGTGCAACTTCTGTCTTCAACTATGACACATGCATCTTTGAGAGAGGCCATCCTTGGCGTATCTTTAGCAGCTTTGGGAGTGGAAGGAGTGGTCTTGGCAACAACAATCATTGGAGGGACCACTTCAAAAGCTTGATAAGGAGTCTTAATGAATTCTCCATCCATTTCAACATATTTGAATGAATTCAAATGACTGATCATAAAATCCTCCTCCCCACAGACGGTGACAATTTTCCCTTTGATCGGGTACTTCAACTTTTGATGTAATGTGGAGGTAACCGCACCTGCCCCGTGAATCCACGGGCATCCGAGCAGGAAAGAATAAGCCTGGCGGATATCCATCACATAGAATGTTGAGTTGAAGACTTGGGACCCAACCTTGATAGGGAGATCAACCTCTCCATGGACCATTCTCTTTGATTCGTCAAAAGCTCTTACCATAATGTCATTAGGTTTCAACATTAAACGTTCACAGTCCAACCTATTCAGAGCACCTTTTGGCAATACATTCAGGGAGGACCCAATATCCATTAACGCATCTGCTAAAGTGGTACCCTTACACTCGATGGAAACATGCTGAGCTTTGTTGTGATTCTTCCCCGTCGGTGTTAAATCTGCATCTGAAAATCTCAAACCATTGTCAACAGTCAGGCTTGCTACACAGTTTTCAAATTGGTTGGCCGTAGTTTCTTATGGGACATGTGCATTTTTCATGAATTTTATCAGGGCTTGGGCATGTGCCCCGGAGCATAGAAACAAAGGCAACATGAAAATCTTCGAGGGTGTCTGTCCCAACTGTTCCACTATCTTATAGTAAATTTTTTGGATAATTTTTAAAATCTCCTCCATCTCTTGGGAAGATGGGTCCTCAACTATAATATCTTTTATGGGAACCTCCATTCAGGCAGGCTCAATCATTTTTTCCTTTCCTCGAGTATCAGAAACATGTTTAAAGGAAGTAATACGAATGGGTGTAGTAGTGGTTGTCGGAGGTGAGATCTCCGGAGAGAAGATCCTTCCCGTCCTAGTAATTTTACTTGATCCAACAATGTTTGTAACTTCATCATTCTCATTCTCGGTGATCCACGATTCTTGTTTGATACCATGGTAATACACTTCCGCCCCATAGTTCCAGGGCACAACTTTATCAGAAGAGTAGGGGACTGGCCCCAGTGTGGTGATAATTAGTGGCGCTATTCTTGGTTCAGCGGAAATCCTAATAGGACCTTTGGAGGTGATCCTAACATGAGTGTTTGAAATGGTAATGATGGACACATGTTCAAACTCTTAAGATACACTTTGGGTCAAACTTTTCACAGATGGAGTTTTTTCAAATAGAATTTCATGTCTATCCATCAGGTGTTAGACACCTTTCTTCAGCGATGTGCAACCATTAATTTGTATAGCATAATGGTAACAGTCTTCAAAACACCCTGGGAATATTCTGGCTTTCAACAAATTCTTTTTAACAGTCTTCAAAGGAGTGGTCAAATCATTGATGGAGGAAACAAAAGAGGCATCTTCAATGGCATTGACACCCTTACCATAACTAGGCATTGGTGCGGTGATCACATTGGGAGTCGGAGGGTCGAATTCAATTGTTTTATTATCGATCAAGTCTTGGATCTTGCTTTTTAATGCCCAACAATGATCAGTGTATTCTTTCTCTTTACCTCTAGTGTTGGCACTAGACTTGTCATTGGTTATGCGGACGAGAGTTGTTGTAGTAGTGGGCGGTGAATTATCAGGGGAAAAGATCCTCCTTGTTCTTGTTAATTTACTAGAACCTGCAATATTAGTAACATCAGCTTCATTTTTGTTGATCCAATAATCTTGTTTTTCCCATGATAATAAACTTCGTCACCATAGTTCCATGGAACCAATTTGTCAGAGGAGTAGGGAATAGGCTCAGCGGCAGTGATTATTAAAGGAGTAATGGTTGGTCCATTTGAAATCCTAATAGGACCCTTTGAGGGGATCCTAAGAGGCTTGTTGGAGATTGTTATTATGGACATGTCTTCAGCTTTGTTGTTTAAACTTTTGATGGTAGGAATCTTCTCAAGCAGAATCTTGCGGCTATTTATCAGGCATTGCACGCCTTCCTTCATCCGCTTGCACCCATTTACTTGTTGATCACAACAAAAATAGTCTTTAGAACATCCAGGGAACACCCCGGCTCTCAGAAAATTACCCTTCACAGTAGTTAATGGAGTTGTTAAATCCTCAATGGAGGAAACAAAAGTAGTATCATCAATTGCATTAACACTTTTGCCATGGTTCGGAATTGGTGCGGTTATCACATTTGGAGTAGCAGGTGGATAAAATTCAATTGTTTTATTATCTATCAGATCTTGAATCTTATTCTTTAGAGCCCAGCATTGATCAGTTGCATGCCCAGGACTGTTGGAATGATATGCACACTTGGCATTCGGATTGTATTTAGGTGATGAAATGTTTGGATTGGATGGTGAATTGTGCAATGTCACTAAGTTGGCCTTCAATAGATGTTGTAAGGCTTGGGATAGTGACATGCTTATTCTCATGAACTGTCTTCGAGGAACTTCGGATCATTAATTGTTGGATGATTGTCTTTGAGTAGATGGAGGGTTGGAGATTAACACAACATTAACAGAGGATCGAAGATCCTTCTTGGTACGGGCCCTTGCCCCATACCCAACATTTGTTTCCTTCTTTCCAGTGAAGGGATTCTTTACAATATTGGATGCAGAAGCATATGTCATGGGAATTTTTCCAATCTTAATGCCACTTTCTACCCTTTCACCAGTTAGGATCAACTCGGTGAAACCAGACGAAGAACTGCCTATCAATAGGTTGAAAAATGGGCCAGTTAATGTACCCATGAACATGTCAACTAGTTCTCTATCAGTTAGCGGTGGTTGGACCCTACCAGCAAGATCCCTCCATTTTTGTGCGTACTCTTTAAACCCCTCATTAGTACCCATTGTCATACCTTGAAGTTGGACTCTAGTTGGTGCCAGATCGACATTGTATTGATACTGATGATAAAAATCAGTGGCTAGATATTCCCATGTGTGAATGATGGAACCCTCCAATTGATAGAACCATTATAGTTGAGTCCCATCCAAATTCTCTTAGAAGAAGTAGAACCAGAGCTTTTTGTCGGTAGTGTGCGGTTGTATCTTGGGCACGTAAGACCTTAGATAAAGTTTCGGGCAGGAAACCCCGTCATACATGGCGAAGACCGTTATTTTTAACTTATAGGGAATGACAACCCCAGGTACTAATCCCAACTCACCAAAATCCAAACTAGGCACGGCTTGAATTTCAACAGCCTTTAGTCTATCCTCCAAATGCTTGTATTTATCCTCAGCCAGAGGATACTTCTCATCAAAGAAGTATTCGTCTTCGGAAGCTTTATTATTGACACCCCTAGCACAACTGCTCCTTGCCTCTTTGTCTTGATTTTCTTCCTCCTCAGACGACTCTTCGACTATCTGTACCTGACAAACCGAACCTTTGAATCTCTTACCCATGTGGATGAAGACCTTACTTTTGGTTTTCTTCTTGCATACTAGCATAGTCATCAGCTCTTGTTGCCCCTTAGCCATGGTTATCAAGGTCTCTTGGAACTGGAATTATGCGCTTGCAAGTCCTTCACTGTTTGTTCGATATCCATCTTACTGAAATAAACAACAGAAAGATAAGGAAACTTGTTGCGGAAAACCTGTTTATGCTATGATGCATGAAAGTGCGTATGCAAATGATTTCAAGGACTTAGAAGATTTAAATTTGTTTAGACAAAAGGGAACAAACATTAATTGTATTAATAAGTTCAAATTGATTACAACATGCCTCTTGGGCTTACATTGAAACAAAATAAACAAAATGAACTAAAATACAATAACAATGGCTCAAATTTCCTACGGATGCTTCCTCTTTAGAGCGATATAGGAATTCAGGCTCCTCTCCTCATGAAGTCGTCTTGTGAGCTCTAATGTCTTCTTCCCTCTTCCATAAAACTGGGCTTCAAAGGTGTCTCGCTCCCCCTTTAGCTGAATCTAAGCTCTTTGAAAATCTTCAAGAGAAATAGGCATATCAGGATAAAGGACAGTATATGGAACATCTCCTTTGGTAACAAGCTCCATGATGATTAGTAAGATGGCGGGGTAAGGAATCACAAGACTTTGAGAACGAGTTCGTACCCACAAAAGTTAAGGCTCAAGGGGGATGGAATTCTTATGTCCCAATGTCTTACTATCCACTTTGTTTATCATTCTCCAAGCTCGTATGAACCTTTGACGATAGCCTTGGTCGTCGCTCTCGTAATTGAATACCAAACCTTGGATGAGTGCATCATGGGGACCATCTCTTCGTGCGTACCCAAACTTCCATAATGCAAGAGAAGGGTTATAGGTGATACCTCCCCTAATTCCTAAGAGTGGGACATTAGGAAATTCCCCATAATGGTCAATGATGGTAATATCCTCCAAGGATCGAGAACACCAATGAATATTAGAATGTGTGAGTGAAATTAACCTTTGAGACCATGTCAAGCCTTGCTCATTCTATAACGTTGATCGAGGTAGGTGCAAAATAAACCACCTAGGGAGTAATGGAATGAAACACAAAAGAGTACCCCTTTTCTTCATGGTGCGAGTGTGGAAACAATGTAGAATGTCTCCAAGCAAAGTAGGTATGGGATTACAAGAAAGAAAAAACTTGATGGCATTCACGTCTATGAGTTGGTCCGGATTGAGAAATAGAACCAAACCATAGATTAGAAGGGCCAAGACATCCTCAAAAGCTTGAAAATTTATATCTTCCCAGAACAAACAAGCCTTTTCCAACAGAAATTAGGCTAAAAAACCCATAACTCCACTTCTTGTCTCCCAATTTTCTACAATGTCAGATCTCCTCAAATGCAAGGCTTTGGCAATCACTTCAGGCTTTGGAGCCTCTTCTAAACTGGTGAATAGTATTTGATCCAACACATGCATTCATAACAATTGAGATAATTCTTCTGATGTAGGCACCAATTGGTAGTCGGGAAAGGTGAAGCAATGATGCATAGGATCAAAGAATTGGAAAAGCACACACATCATTTCTTCTTGGAAGTTTGAGGTATCCAAGTTGAGAAGTTGACCATATTTTTTGGTGAAAGGAGAATCTCCAGGCACTCTTGATGCTAACTCTTGAAGTTAAGGATGCACTTTCACGAAGTTAATTCAGATGGTATTCCTACGAGTGGAAGTCATGACCTACGAAACAAAACAAAGATAAATTCCTAAATCCTTGAAATGGCTAGTGAGAATGCTTATGATGTTATGATTTTTATGATTCCATGAATAATAATCACAAACAAAGCACACAAAAATCTTAGGTTTAGGCTTACATGGGTTTCATAGGTAAATACCCTCTTGAAGTTTAGTTGGTTCAACATGTCCTACAAAGTAATTGGGTTCTAGGGAATCTCAATATCATTGATCTTTATTCATTGGGCATTGTTTTAGCACAATCAATATTTTCTTGCGACCAAACTATCCCAAAAGTTCAATCTCAATGAGCGTAGTATCGAGTATCAACCAATTTTCAGCTTTCCACCGAAGTCGGGTATCTCACTACTTCCTAATGGCCAAGTTGTTCAATTAAAGGTTCTAAGGTCAGTTAGTGCTTTATGACACCGCTCAGAGGCTCTGTATTCTCCTCGATTCAACACAAGGGATGTTGGTAACAACAAATGTGTCACACTAATGTAGCCATTGCTTCAACCATATCGGTCTACGCCGTACAGTTTCCATAATCTATTGCTAATTACCTAATGATGTTCCCCCGATCCGGGTAGAGGATCAATAGAAACCCAAACAAGAACCCATAAATGTAAAGCAAGAAAATCAAACAATGAAAGCAATTTAAAGGTGATCTAGCTCTAAGGTAACCCCACTTTTAAACTCCCCAGAAGAGTCGCCAGTTCTGTAATACGGTGGGAGAACTGACTTGGTGTTTTGCGTTTTATCACAATTGTTGCGGATAGCAAGAGTCGCCATCGAATTTTCTTTTATCCAATGAGGAAAGGGTGAAAAGAACAAGAAATAACTTTAATATGTTTTCTTGAGTTCGGGGGGTAGGTTATGAAAAGGGAAGGTGTTAGAATCCTTTTCATCCATAGTTATCTATGGGCTCTTATTTGCTTGCCAGATCACTTTTGAAATTGCTTTGTTTGGAATGTGTTTGTGATAGGTTTTTGAAAGTATTTTTGAAAAGCGTCTTCGTTTAGGCAAACTTTATAATGATTCTCGTCTTTATAATAATGCATACAAAGTGTTGGACTTTTTAAAAATATTTCATGTTTTGAAAGTGTTTGGTGTGTTTGAAAATATGTTTGTTTGAAATATGGATTATAAGTAAGAAACTAAGAACGTTCTACCTACTCAAAAGTCTTTTGTTCATTTATCTCTTCCTTTGACATTGCTATCTTACCATTGATTGGTAAGAAGCTCTATCTTTTGATGTAAGGGACGGACGCGGGTCATCGTATAGTCATAAGATGCAATGTTGTGAGATACCTTAGCATTTTTCTTAAGGGACTAAGATCATTTGTAAGGCAACATCCGAAGCGTCATTGAGGGACTATGATCTTGAGTTTTGTTTGTTTTTTCTAAGGTGTCTCACATGCATAACATGGCCATTTTCTCAAGGAAACAAGTGGAGTTAACCCTAGAGGTGTAGTGTGCAAGTGTTTATTTTTCATGCATTATTTTGTCTTGGATTAGGATTGTCTAAGATTTAGTTTTATCTTGCCATACACACCCTAGTTACTGGCATTTATATTTGAAATCGGTAAATTGCGGAAAATAAAGTCCTACGCTATTACATCGTTTAGGGGGATGGGGGTACAATTTACAAATGGGGATGGGTATGAGCTTAAATATTACAACCATATTAAATAGACATGAAGGGAATATGTGAAACATGTAAAAACAAAGGAAAATGAAAGAAAAATGCATTTTTGAACATTATGTGTCGACACATGCTCTTTTGCATCGACACGTAACCTTCCCTTGCCCCTGTATTGCCAAATCAACTCAGTATGAGTCGATGCATAATTGTATGTGTTGAATCATACCCTGTATGTGTCGTGTCTTTGAACTATTTTCAAAACCAAAACTTTGTGCATTCTTATAGAGACGAGAATCATTGCAAAGACGTTTTTGTCAAAATATTTTCAAACCCATACCATAAAGAACATTTTCAAACAAAAGCAAGTGATCTAGCAAGCAACTAAGAGCCCGTAGATAACTACAGATGAAAAGGGTGCTAACACCTTCCCTTTTTCATAATCTACCCCCTGAACTCAAGAAAATAATCTCAAAGGTCTTGCATGTTCTTTTCACCCTTTCCTTATTGGATAAAAGAAAAGTCGGTGGCGAATCTTGCTATCTGCAACAATTGCAATCAAATGCAAAATAATCAAGTCAGTTCTCCTACCGTATTACAGACGCCTATGGCTCGTTGTATAACCCTGAACTAAAATCATATGATGAGACCTTTTTGACCTAGAGATAAAAGTTTCGGTCTACAAAGAGACTCCACTTAAGGGAGGCCTTCATGCCTTTCCCTCTAGTGTTATTCATGATAACCTTAAGGACACCACCTTATGGGGAGGGTAGAATATCTATAAAACCAAGATAGAGCCTACCTTCTAAGGGTTATTGTTCACTAAATCCCGTCATTTAACATTTTATTCATATGTTCATGCATGTCTACATTTCACATGGTCATCATACATTGCTTGCTTGTCTTATTCACAAGGTATAAAAAGAAAGAGTGAAGGTTTTTGTGTAAGTATCTGAAAATGAATGCCAAAGGAAAACAGCTCGTTCGTATCAATGCTACCCGACCAGATGTGACTCAAACCAAAGCTGTAAAGGAAAGATTTTCTTAAAGGGCCGTGAAAACATTTACTCGTCTTTACGGGGATATCTTAGACTTAGTTAAAGTCGAAGTACAGTTGGACGCCATTTATGCTCTAGTACAGTTTTATGATTCTCCACTGAGATGCTTCACATTTCAAGATTTTCAGTTAGCCCCAACCTTAGAGGAACTGGATAGAATTATGAACTTCTCCAAAGATAAGGCTTATAAAGGTATTGGACAAACCATTGATATTAAGATACTGGCCGAAGGTTTGGGAATCCCTTATTCTGAGTTTTTTCTTAATTATAAGAAAGAAGGAAAAGTGTGAGGGATTAAAAGGTGTTATCTGGAGAGTAAAAATCTTGATTTGGAAAATAATAAGGAATGGGAATCTTGTGTTGACTGTCTTGGGTTACTTATATTTGGTGTTTTCTTGTTTCCACGTACTATAGATTATATTAACCCTGTAGCCATCAGTGTGTTTTGGGGTACAAAGAATTTTAATATAGATCCCACTCTAGCTCTACTTACTGATATCTACTACACCATTCACACACAGTATGAGAAGAAGAGAGGTGCTTTGAATTGTTGTATTCCATTACTATACTCCTGGTTTATGACTCACCTTTATAAGGAGGACTACTTAATCCCAAGTTTGACAAGGTATGAATGGCCTGAGAAGTTAAGGTCTCTCACCGCTAGCTCTGTGTTGTGGTATGCTAGGAAGTTAGATATTGGGGATATTGTCTGTAGTTATGGGGATTTTCCTAATGTTCCACTAATCAGGTCACATGGTTGTATCAATTACAATCTCACATTGGCCCTACGAGAATTAGGGTATCATCTGGAAGACAAACCTTCAGATGAGAAACTTCAGTAACTGATTGTTCACGATATGGGCAGAAATGACAGAGAGTTACTCAACAAAATCACATGTGCTTGGAGTATGGTTAACAAAATAAAGGCAGAGAAGAAGAATGCAGTGGAAAAGGAACCTTACAATCAATGGGTTCTAAACAGGGTGTAGATTATCAAACTTCCTTTTGATATAAATCCTGAGTATAAGCAAGAGGTCCCAATCACTCCTCCTATGTCTTTAGAAGAGGTACATGATCTGAAAAAAGCACTGGAGCAGGCTCAAAGGGAGAAGGAAGAACTAGAGCTCAATCTCCTTAATCTGACCAAGGAGAAAAGACAAACGCAACGCATACTCGAATCGAAAGATCAACAGATCCAAAAAGAGCGTGAAACATTTGAAAAGGAAATTTTGAAAAGGAAGCGGTCAACCGAAGGGCTTTTAAGTGCTACCTTTAATATGGATTCCCATAACCAGAGGCTGGAAGATACTGCTAATGAAATCAGAAAGTTGAATAGATGTTATGAAAAGGCCGTGCAGGAAAAGAAAGTGCTAAAGGAAGAGTTAAGGGCTCAAATTCAAAGCTTGGCTCAGACATCCTTAGACCAAGAAGAACAGTTGAAGTACATCACTACTAAGCTTCAGGATAGCCAAGAGTCAGAAGTCAAAGAGCGCCTGATGAAAATAAGGGCAGAGAGACATCTGACCTAGAAGACTGATGAGTATGAGCAAGTATGCCTCGAACTGGAGGGGCTCCAGAAGAAATTCCTGATATAGCGAAGACTCTACATCGATCTGAGAGCTAAAAAGATGTATTAGGAACAACAATATACAAAAATTGCCCAAGCAGAAAGCGATAACCACAAGATAATTCCTCACCTCTACCAAGAGTACCGATACTACAAAGATAAGCACGAGAAACTCGCGTTCTTGGCCAACAACCTTATCGAAGACATTCCCAGAAGCTTAAAAGACACAGAAAGTGTAATGGTACCTCTCCCAGAGGATGTTGACAACTTTATCAAGTTGTGCAGGACAATGGTTGATCATTTCAGAGAAGATATTTGCAAACGGGCTTAGAATATCGTTTTCCTTTGGTGTATTTCCCTTCCAACAAATTTACTGTTTCAGAATTGTAATATTTTTTAGTATCTGAGATGTATTATCTTTTAAAGACAGTTGATGTTTCAATAAAAGCTTTGTGTTTCCTATCTTGGTTGTGTATTCATTTTTCAGATACTTACTAAATAAAAATGAAAAAAGCAAGAACCTAAAATATATATATATATATATATATATATATATATATATATATATATATATATATATATATATATATATATATATATATATATATATATATATATATATATATATATATATATATATATATATATATATATATATATATATATATATATATATATATATATATATATATACCCAGGTAAATAAGACACGCAAGGCATAAATATTAAACATCACGCATACATAATCATGCATTCATAAAACATTACATATCATGTATTTTTCCATTCAGAAAATCATCGTTTTTTAAAAATATTCTCTAGTTGAATCATTGGTAGAAGAAAACCACCACCTCATTGGCCTCCGTATCAAACAAGAGCTCACCAACTAAGAGCCATGGAACAAATAAAGGAAAATCAGGCATCCTTCAAGTTAGATTTGGAAAAAGTTAAGAGCAACGTTGACTCAATAAGGGGAGACATGAGTCAAGTTCTTCTAGCCTTGAAGAACATCATTGATATGCAAGAATAGATTCCCATGGTAGCTTTCGAAGAAATAACCCAAGCTATTGGTACATCGGGAATTCACCAACTGAGAAAAGGAGTAGAAATAGGGTCTCAAAAATCTGTCATGGCTCAACACGAGACAAGACAAGAATCTGAGGGGTTTATCCCACCTCCATCAAAGGCAGTGGCATCTCGCACCCTGCAAATTCCGATTAATCATGCAGACGATTACTTATATTTACAATACGGAGATCAAGATTTGGACGATGTTAATCAGGCATCGCAGAAAGTGGCTGACACCACCACTGTTGAAAACTCATGGGCACTGGATCAATACAAAGCTCTAGAAGAAAGGTTGAAAGCTGTCGAAGGATATGATGCTTTTGACGTCGATGCCCTCAAGATGGGTCTCGTTCTGGATGTGATAATCCCACCAAAGTTTAAAGTACCTGACTTTGGAAGATATAAAGGGCTCACTTGTCCGAGAAACAACTTGCCCATGTACTATAGGAAAATGCATGCCCACGCTCAGAACCAGAAGCTAATGATTCATTGCTTTCAGGACAGTTTAAGTGGAGCATCACTGGATTGGTATATGCAGTTAGAAAGAACGCATATAAAAACATGGAAAGATCTTGCCAATGCGTTCCCGAAATAATATAAGTAAAACCTGGATATGGCACCTACTGACACCCAGCTCTAGAACCTATCCCGGAAGAAGGAAAAGTCCTTCAAATAATATGCTCAAAGGTGGAGAGAGATGGCATCTCGAGTACAACCACCACTTCTGGAGAAGGAATTGGTCGACATGTTCATGGGAACTCTACAAGGGGTATACTATGAAAAGATGGTAGGAAGCATTTCTTCAGGCTTTTTTGACTTATTGACCATTGGAGAAAGAATTGAGGCAGGGATACAAAACGGAAAGATTCAATGAGGTTCATCAAATGCACCTTTTAACACAAAAAGTTTGATGCCTAATTTTGCAAAGAGGAAAGAGGGTGAAGTTAATGATGTGGCTTTGCAACCAAGAACACAACAATCGTTAATCATCCCGCGGGGACAACAACAAAACAAATTTGAAAAGCCACTAAGAAAATTGGATCCATTCCCTATGCCACCCAGCCAATTACTACAACATCTGATCAAAGCATCTTTAATAGAGTTGAAACCTTTAGATCCCCCAGTTGGGCCACTGCCTACCAAGTACAACGCTAATGCCAAATGTGAGTACCATGCCAATTCTCCGGGGCATACCATAGATCAATGTTGGGCTTTCAAGCATAAAGTATAAAATCTAGTAGACTCCCAAGACATTACTTTTGAAAAACCAAACATCAAATCAAACCTCATGCCTTCGCATGGTGATCCAACAATAAATGCAATTGAAGTGGTCACCAACTGCGGGGCTAGAAGACAAGTAAAGTCTCCAATAAGACTATTGGAAGAATAATTGTTAGAATGTGGGTTCCTGTTGGAACATAACAAAGCTTTTGAGAATACCTTACAACAATTGGTGGATCAGGGGATAGTCCAATTCTGACCATACCCTGAGGTGGAATATATAGCAATAATTGAAGGAAGCATGAAGAAACCACTAGTGATTCCTTATGATGACAAGAAAACTCTCGTGATTCCGTGGGGAGATTAGGCAGAAACCCCTACAGTAAAGCAAACTCTAAGAATTCCGGTAGCACCAAAGACTATGATGGTAATTATAAGGCCATCTCCTACCTCTTACAAAACTGATAAGGCAGTACCATGGAATTATCATCCGACTGTGTATATCAATGGCTCGAAACAAGAATGTGAGTCTGTTAGAACAAGATTAGTTCTGATCATATCTCAGAGTTTTGATGATAACAATAAATTATATTTTAGATAATTTATACTCTGATGAATGTATTTAACTATTTCAGATAATGTTCTGACAGAAGCATTTTGATATGCTGAGCGAAAAATAAATGAAGAAGTTCTTTGATGAAAGAACTATTTGCTTTAGCGTAACTGCTGATGCTGACTCTGGTAAGATAATTATTTAAATGCATCTTCTAACTCTTAGCAGGGTTCCTTGTTCAGAAGTACCTTGAAAGCAACTGCTGTTCAGATGTTTATTTGAAAGCAATTGTTGATCAAAGGTTCTTAGAAAGCAAAGCATTATTTAGAAGATAAGCAAGCATGTTCTGAATTCAAGATGTAAAGCAAGTTCTGAAAGAATGTAAAAGCTAACTTGTCTTGTCAAGCTTCAGGAAACATGCTCTTACAAGTGTCGTTTTCTCATTTAATGCATAGACGGCTGCATGCACTCAAGTGTCTACGATAGTTCATTGGAAAATGGAATAGTGTAAAGAAACACACAAGCATTTAATGCTCTCCACTTTTTGAAGGCAGCAACGGTCATTTTTGTTCTTACTATATATAGAAGGATATTTATTGCAAGCCAACTAACCAATCAATTTCAAAAAGAAGCAAGAACTACGTGAAAAATTCTGGGCTCACAAATTCATTGTTCATACACTTGTGCAATATTATTCTAAGTGAAAAATCACAGTTATGATATAGCTTTATTAGAAGCAAACTTTATTTCACTATTTGTAAAGATTAAATTTTTGTAATTGTTCCTTGAGAGACCAAGTTTGGTCAGATTTCTCAAGTAGACTAGGACTAGTTTTAAGTCTTAGTAGTGTTAGTCACTTGTAAGATTACTTGTGCATTGTTAGTCACAATAGTTGTTGTTTGTTTGTAATCAGTTGATTATAGTGAATTAAGTCCTTGTTGAGAAAGGCGAAATCGCCTTGACGGGTGGACTGGAGTAGTTTGAGTTCAAATGAACCAGGATAAAAATAACCTTGTCTTTACATTATTGTTGAGCATTGACAGAAAAGAAAAAAGAGAAACTTATTCAACCCCCCCCCCCCTTCTAAGTGTTTTATTACCCTTCAATTGGTATCAGAGCCTGGTTCTGAGCATAACACTTAACCATGTCAGGAAAAGATCCAGAAGAAAAGACAAATGGCCGCTGAATAAAACAACAATAGTTACAACAAATCTCATGTATTTGATGGAGAAGATTTTGAGTATTGGAAAGATAGACTAGAAAGATTCTTTATAGGTCATGATAGTGACTTATGGGATATAGTCTTGGATGGTTACACACATCCTACAGACTCAGAAGGAAATAAAGTTGATAGAAAAAATATGGATAGACAACAAAAAGCTGATTTTAAAAATCATCATAGAGTTAGAAATATTTTTCTAACTGCTATCTCTAAAGTGGAATATGAAAAAATCACAAATAGAGATACAACACATGATATGTTTGAGTCTCTTAAAATGACTCATGAAGGAAACGCTCAAGTGAAGGAGTCTAAAGCTCTGGCTCTAGTCCAGAAGTATGAAGCCTTCAAAGTAGAAGAAAGTGAATCTATAGAAGCAATGTTCTCAAGGTTTCAAACTCTGATCGCTGGTCTGAGAGTTTTGAACAAGGGATACACTAAAGAAGATCATGTTAAAAAGATCATCAGAAGCTTACCCAGAAGATAGGCACCAATGGTCACTGCTTTCAAATTTTCAAAAGATATGAACAACGTGTCTCTGGAAGAACTCATCAGCGCTCTCAGAAGTCATGAGATACAACTTGATGAGCACGAGCCTCAGAAGAAAGGTAAGTTTCTTGCCCTTAAATCAATTAAGAAATATGATACTAACGCTTTTCAGGCTGAAGAGGAAAACTCTGAAGAATCAGCATCAGAAGAAGACGAACTATCCTTGCTCTCCAGAAGGATCAATCATCTGTGGAAGCACAGACAAAAGAAGTTCAGGAACTTCAAGAAGTAAGAAGATAAACCAGAATCTTCTGGACACAAAAAGTCAAACAAAAGAGAGATAATCTGTTATGAATGCAAAGAACCTGGACACTACAAGAGTGATTATCCAAAACTTCAAAGAGAAAAACCAAAGAAAAAGTTTGGTAAAAAGAAAGGGATGATGGCAACCTAGGATGATTCAGAATCCTCTGAAGATGAATCTGATTTTGAAGATGAGAATGCCAACCTAGCTCTGATGGCTACCATTGCAGATGACTCAGACTGTGAGTCCGAACCAAGAGAGGTATTTTCTGAATTTACTAGAGATGAACTTGCTGATAGTTTATTAGAACTTTTGGAAAAATATAGCCAGCTCAAAATCAAATACAAGAAACTCAAGAAGAGTCTTGCATCTGATCTTGAGAAACATGAATCAGAAAAATCTGAACTCATAGAAAATAATTTTAAACTTAAAGAAGAAATTCAAAATGTTCAAAAAATTTATAGTTCGAAATTTGTGTCTAGTTCAAAAGATATTTTGAAAGAATATGACTGTAGCTTTCAAACTTTTCAGGCTAAAAGCATATATAGAATCAAAATGGCTTCAATGATCTATGGAGTTAGTGGGGAAAACAGAAGAGGAATTGGATATGAAACTCCCAAAGGGAAGGAGACATACATACCAAAACCTGTTGCTAAGATGACTTTCACTTACAAACCTCTGAACAAACAATTCAAGTTTAGACACTCACATGATATAAAATATACATCACATTCTGAAAACTCTTATGCTAACCCAAAGTTCAAACAGAACTTTAAACACTCTAACCCAAAAGGACCCAAAAAGATATGGGTACCTAAGGATAAAATAATATTTGTTGCAGATGTCCTTAACAGCTCAATTGAGACACCAGTCATGGTACCTGGACTCTGGGTGCTCACGACACATGACGGGAAAAAAGTCTATGTTCCAAAACTTGGAATTTAAAGCTGGAGGAGGCGTGAAGTTTGGAGGTAATCAGAAAGGAAAGATTATTGGTTCTGGAACCATTGGAAACGCTAACCTTCCTTCTATCTCTAATGTTTTATTAGTAGAAGGATTAGCTCATAACCTGCTGCCCATAAGTCAATTAAGTGACAATGGTTATGACATTATCTTCAATCAAAACTCCTGTAGAGCTGTTAGTCAAAAAGATGGATCAATCCTCTTTTCTAGCAAGAGAAAGAACAACATATACAAAATTGATTTGTCAGATCTTAAATCTCATAATGTTAAATGCCTTTTGTCTGTTAGCGATGAGCAATGGGTATGGCATAGAAGATTGGGACATGTCAATTTAAGAAAAATCTTTCAACTAAATAAATTAAATTTAGTCAGAGGACTTCCTAATCTGAAGTTCAACTCAGAAGCTCTGTGCGAAGCATGTCAAAAAGGAAAATTTTCAAAACCTTCCTTTAAATCCAAAAATGTTGTCTCTTCCTCTAAGCCATTAAAACTACTTCATATTGATCTGTTTGGGCCAGTTAAAACTGCATCCATCAGAGGAAAGAAGTATGGATTGGTCATTGTTGATGACTTCAGCATATGGACTCGGGTCATGTTTTTAAAACACAAGGATGAGTCACATTTTGTGTTCGTTGACTTCTGTAACCAAGTGCAAAACGAAAAAGATTTTAAAATTATAAAAGTCAGAATTGATCATGGTGGTGAATTTGAAAACCATTATTTTGAAAAATATTTTAAAGAAAATGGTATTGTTCACAATTTATGTTGTCCTAGAACTCCCCAACAAAATGGAGTTGTAGAACGAAAGAATAGAACATTACAAGAAATAGCCAGAACCATGATCAATGAAATTAATATGGCAAAACACTTTTGGGCAGAAGCTGTGAACACAACATGTTACATTCAAAATAGAATCTCTATAAGACCTATTCTTGAAAAGACTCCCTATGAATTGTGGAAAAACAGAAAACCCAACATTTCTTATTTCCATCCTTTTGGATGTACTTGTTTTATTCTGAACACTAAAGAAACTCTGAACAAGTTTGATTCTAAAGCACAAAAGTGTTTTCTGCTTGGATATTCTGAACGCTCAAAAGGCTATAGAGTATACAACACAGAAACTCTGATTGTTGAAGAATCAATCAAAGTCAGGTTTGATGATAAGCTTGGCCAGCAACAGCCAAAGCAAATTGATTTTTCTGTAGGTACAGAAGATCATCCCTCAAACTTTGAAACTTCAGAAGCAAAGGAAGACTCAGAAGCAAAGGAAGACTCAAAAGATCATCCTCTTGACAATGCTCTGGATAATCTCAGAATCTCTGATCAACCCACTCAGAAAAGGTTTCCCAGAATGTAATCATTAGAAGAAAAGAAGATCCCATCAGAACAAGATCCTCTCTCAGAATAAATGAAGAATCATTGTTTGGTTTGGTATCTCTGATTGAGCCAACTTCTATTGATGAAGCTCTGGAAGACAATGATTGGATCTTAGCAATGCAAAATGAACTCAATCAATTTTCCAGAAATGATGTATGGGATCTAGTTCCAAGACCCAAAGGATTCAACATTATAGGAACCAAATGGGTTTTCAGAAACAAACTTAACAAGCAAGGAGAGGTGATCAGAAACAAAGCAAGAATGGTTGCACAGGGTTATAGTCAACAAGAAGGAATTGATTATAATGAAACCTTTTTCCCAGTCGCCAGGTTAGAGTCTATTAGATTATTAATTTCTTTTGTTGTTCAAAATAACATTTCATTATATCAAATGGATGTTAAAAATGCATTTTTAAATGGCTATATAGAAGAAGAAGTTTATGTCCATAAACCTCCTGGGTTTAATGATTCAAAATATCCAAAACATGTTTTTAAATTAAAAAAGTCTTTGTACGGTTTAAAACAAGCTCCCAGAGCTTGGTATGATCGTCTGAGTAATTTTCTTTTAGAAAAAGATTTTACCAGAGGGAAAGTGGACACAACTCTTTTCAGAAAGACATTTAAAAATGATTTTAATTTGTCAAATTTATGTTGATGATATAATCTTTGGAACCTCTAATATCTCCCTTGGAAAAGAATTTGCTGAGACCATGCAGGCAGAATTTGAAATGAGCATGATGGGAGAATTAAAGTTCTTTTTGGGAATTCAAATCAACCAAACTCCAGAAGGTACTTACATACATCAAACGAAGTATGTTAAAGAACTTCTGAAGAAATTTCAGATGTCAGAAAGCAAAGATGCTAAGACACCAATGCATCTAACCTGCATTCTGGGAAAAGATGAGGTATGTATGAAGGTAGATCAGAAGCTCTACAAAGGTATGATTGGATCCCTTCTCTATCTGACTGCATCTAGACCTGATATACTATTCAGCGTGTGTTTATGTGCTAGATTCCAATCAGATCCTAGAGAATTTCACTTAACTGCTGTTAAGAGAATTCTGAGGTATCTAAAAGGTACTACTAATATGGGTTTGTGTTACAGAAGATCACAAGATTATAGACTAGTAGGTTATTGTGATGCTGACTTTGCTGGAGATAGAATTGAAAGAAAGAACACCTCTATAAGCTTCCAGTTTTTGGGTGACAATCTTATCTCATGGTACAATAAGAAGCAAGCAACAATTGCACTTTCAACCACAGAAGCTGAGTATATATCTGCTGTTGGATGTAGTTCTCAGATGATTTGGATGAAAAGTCAGCTAGAAGATTTTAATCTTTATGAAAGTGAGATTCCTATCTTCTGTGACAATACTTCTTCTATTTGTCTTTCTAAAAATCCAATTTTACATTCAAAAGCTAAACATATTGAAATTAAATATCATTTTATAAGGGACTATATTCAGAAGGGAATTCTAAATTTAATTTTTGTAAAAACAGACCATCAATGGGCTGACATTTTTACCAAACCCCTTTCAGAAGATAGATTTAAATTCATTTTGAAAAATATATGTATGGAATTATGTCTTGAATAAAATAATATTTATCTTCTGTGTTTGACTTCAGAATGTTCTGAAATGAATGTTCTGATTAACAACTCTTCAGAAGTTAGAAGAGAAGTTACATTAGAAGCTATATGAAAAGTTCTGAAATGTTCTAACGTTTCATTTCTAGTATAGTTCAGAAATTCATTAGAACAAACAGTTGTCCCATGCAACCTTTAGGAGATGAACACGTGGTGTGTTTCTGAAAGGTCACGCATGCAAAAGCTACTGACTCCGTTCTAGGTAACTGTTATGATTAGCTCTAATCTCACGTTTTCCCCTCAATTTTCAAAATCATTAAATGCTTGTAATGATTAGATTCGTTTTAATTTTTTTCAAAAACTCTTTTTACAGTTTTATTTCTAACCCTATTTCTGAAAAAAATTCATATAAATACTTTTGAAAAAACCCTTTTTCACTTTTTACCTTCTCCTTCAAAAATCAAATCGTTTCTGTGATTCCTTTTCTGAAACCCTTTTTCCTCTCTCAACTTTAAGAGCTCCAATGGCTTCCTCCTCTACCCATTCTGAGAATACCCATTCTGAGCAATACATCGTTCCTGAGAGAACAACTCTCATTCCAGTGGATAGCTTAGAAGTGTTAAGTGAGTTAATGGTGGATTTTGAGAATCTTAGAGATAATGGTTTTGATCTTATTCCTGCTGTTGAGTTTCAAGGTTGGGGAAATTTTTTTGACTGTCTAGTTGGTCCAATTTTTCCACACCTTGTGAAGGAATTATGGATACATGCAATTGCTACCCCTAAAGTCATCCTCTCTTTCATAATGGGTAAGGAAATCTCCATTACTGAAAATCAAATCAGAAAGCTGCTAGGTTTTGAAGGACATGGAGTAACTGGTATTTCCAGTAGAAGAATGGAAATGTCAAAGGTCTATGCAGAAATTTTTACAAATGGACAAGGATCTTCTAAAGTCAGGGATTTGAAAAATAAGTACAAGATATGGGCAAGAATAATCCATGGGTGCATTCACCATAGGAAGGAAACTAGCTCTCCAGACTACATTAATGTTGATCAACAATACTTGTTGTTCTGTCTTGGAACAAATGTTAAAATTGATTTTCCTTATCTGTTGTTTGAACATCTCTGGAATCATGTTAAAGAAACTAGGGAACCGGAAAGGATGAAAAACCCCAAATCCAAAAGGAATTGGATTCCTATGGGTAGATTAATTTCAGACATTCTGACTGAGAATTGTCTGATTGCTCACCTGGATGAATCTAATCTTCTGGGGGAGCTAGAGCCTACTTGTGGAAAGGCTATGACTGGAAAGAATTTAGTGAAGAGGAAAATTATTGACAAACTGCTGGTAGAACCAACTCCATATGTTTCAGCAATTGTTAAGAGAAGAAGGATACCAATTGATGACTTCCCTATGTTCAACTCAGGAGATCATCCATGCATCATCCTGCATTACATTGAAATTTGTAAAGAGACTGGAACACCAATTGATCCTGCTTGGCTCCAAGGAAGACATCAAGCTGCTCCAAATGTTGTTCCTCAGCAACCTTTGAAGAGGAAAGTAGTTGAAGAACCTCCTTCTAGACCTCAGAAGAAAAAGAAATCAGGTAAACCTACTGAAACTATTACTGTTTATGATTCTGTTAATATATCTACATCTGTTGAACCCCAAACCTTAGGTGATATAGATGTTGATATTGACCTGACCATACCCTATGACCCTCTTGCTGACAACCCTCAAAGAGGTCAAGTATTATCATACTTGAGTAATTTTGACTCTGATGAATTCTCTAAAACCCAAACAGAACCATCTCAATCAGAACCATCTCACTCAGAACCTTCTGAACCACCTATCTCTCAAACTATTCCTGCTGAACACTTTTCAAGACCTCCTCCCAGACCTTTATCACCCAGACCTTCTGGATGGTATGATGTTGGCTCTTGGAGAATACCAGGAATCAACGTTCCTCTGGCCACACAAAAACCACCTTTCACCTTACCTTCCGAAAATATCTTTGCCAGGAATATACCACAACCCCAGAACCCTATTCCCACTGCTGACAACACAATTATTATTTCTCCTGACGTCACACCACCTACTTCTCCATAACTTCCAACACCTGACTCACCTATGCTCTCACCTTCTCACATTCCATAACACCAAACTCATGAACTATCAGAAACATTTGAACCTTCTGAAACTCATGCATCATCTGAACCTCATGATCAATCAGCACCACCTGACCTTTTTGAACAACCTGACCATTTAACAACTCTTGAACATACAAAAAATTATGAACCAGCTAACTTTCTAAGAACTGTAGTTGATTCTGAATCTCTACAATTTCTGAAAAACAAAACTTTCAACAGGGTTGTCCCAAAACCTGTTCATCCAGATGTAAATATATTATTTCAGAATTTTTTAACAGAAGTTCAAGCATGGTTGAACCTGCTGAAGGAAGACCGCACCAGAAGTGTGAACCCAGCTGCAACAGATCTTCTGTGGGAAACTTTCAGAAGAACCTTAGATGCTGAGTCACTGAAGCTGAAGGACTTATGTCACTCTCAGGTGCTTGACAACTTCTCCAAACATCTGCATGCATTCAAGTCAGAAGCTGATGATATTTGGAACAAGAAGTCTTCTCTGATGATTGCTGATGCTCCAGCTGATCAAATGGACATATCAGAAGATGAATCTGAAGATGCCTTTGACGATTCAAACCCTCTGGCTATTGTTATGTTTAATCAACCTTCTACTAAAGCAGAACCTGAACCTGTGCCAACTCTTATGGTGGATCTGGGCACTCTGCTTTCAACCTTTGTTCGTTCTGACTCAATGGTCTCTGCTCCAAAGGTTGTATCTGTTGAAGCCTCTTCATCCTCTGCTCCTACTTCACTTATCATGGATACTCTGAATGAGCTCAAGAGGGAAAATGAAGTCATTCATGAGCGCTTGGATAAGCAAGACCAGACAAACCAAGAAATCATAAACTGGATGATGAAACAAGAGGAATCTGCATCTGAGATCAAGAATCTTCTTATGGCCCTTATTACTAAGAAATCCTAGTGTCATTCTGTTTCTTGTCTTTTGTTTGTTGTTTTGTACTTCTGGATATTTTTGTTATTTTATTAAAACTTTTAAGCTCTTCGACTATTTTTTTTACACTTTTTGATTATGCCAAAAAGGGGGAGAAATGAGTATTTTGATCTAATCTCTGATTAATAGTTATGGGACTAAGTCTCAGACATTCTAACAAAATACAAGATTTCATTCTATGTGCAAAAGAATTTTTGCAGGTATCACTTAAACTCTGGAAGTTTAATTCAGCTGAACATTATCTTCAAAATAAGTTCTAAAGAAATCCAAGAAGATATTTTCAAAGCTCTGATAAATATTCTCAGGAAGTTTTTTTTATATAGAAATATTTATTTCAGGGGGAGATTCTTATCTCTTATTATATTTTACTTATGTATCAGATATTTTTTGTCATCATCAAAAAGGGGGAGATTGTTAGAACAAGATTAGTTCTGATCATATCTCAAAGTTTTGATGATAACAATAAATTATTTTTTAGATAATTTATACTCTGATGAATGTATTTAACTATTTCAGATAATGTTATGACAGAAGCATTTTGATGTGTTGAGCTAAAAATAAATGAAGAAGTTCTTTGATGAAAGAACTATTTGCTTTAGCGCAACTGCTGATGTTGACTCTGGTAAGATAATTATTTAAATTTATCTTCTAACGCTTAGCAGGATTCCTTCTTCAGAAGTACCTTGAAAGCAAGTGTTGTTCAGAAGTTTATTTGAAAGAAAGTGCTGATCAAAGTTTCTTAGCAAGCAAAGCATTATTTAGAAGATAAGCAAGCATGTTTTGAATTCAAGATGTGAAGCAAGTTCTGAAAGAATGTAAAAGCTAACTTGTCTTGTCAAGCTTCAGGAAACATGTTCTTACAAGTGTCATTTTCTCATTTAATGCAAAGACGACTGCATGCACTCAAGTGTCTACGCTAGTTCATTGGAAAATGGAATAGTGCAAAGAAACACGCAAGCATTTAATGCTCTCCACTTTTTGAAGGCAGCAACGGTCATTTTTGTTCTTACTATATATAGAAGGACATTTATTGCAAGCCAACTAACCAATCAATTTTAAAAAGAAGCAAGAACTACGTGAAAAATTCTGGGCTCACAAATTAATTGTTCATACACTTGTGCAATATTATTCTAAGTGAAAAATCACAGTTGTGATATAGCTTTATTAGAAGCAAATTTTATTTCACTATCTGTAAAGATTAAATTCTTGTAATTGTTCCTTGAGAGACCAAGTTTGGTCAGATTTCTCAAGTAGACTAGGACTAGTTTTAAGTCTTAGTAGTGTTAGTTACTTGTAAGATTACATGTGCATTGTTAGTCATAACAATTGTTGTGTGTTTGTAATCAGTTGATTATAGTGAATTAAGTCCTTGTTGAGAAAGGCGAAGTCACCTTGACGGGTGGACTGGAGTAGTTTGAGTTCAAACGAACCAGGATAAAAATAACCTTGTCTTTCCATTATTATTGAGCATTGACAGAAATGAAAAAAGAGAAACTTATTCACCCCCCCCCCCCCCCCCTTCTAAGTGTTTTCTTACCCTTCAGAGTCATCATCAAGTCAAGAACCTACAATTTCAAACATAGCAGGGACATGGGGCATGACCCGTAGTGGTCGGATATTCGGATCTAAACCATCAGAGAAGAACGACAATGTGTTGAAAAATAAGAATGACTTGTTGACAAAAGAGAAAGGAAAATCGGTCGAAGAGGTGAATCAGGAGCCTCCAAACAAAAGCTTCACTAGCCAAGAGGCCGACAGATTCTTGAAAATAATTAAGAGAAGTGACTATAGGGTGGTATACCAAGTGCACCAAACGCCGGCCAAGATCTCTTTAATCTTGTTACTCATCAATTCAGAAGCGCATCAGGATTCTTTAATGAAAGTCCTAAGTTCTGCCCATGTTGCAGAAGAAATCATTGTGAACCAATTTGATAATATGGTAGCCAATCTGACGTCTGGGTCTTATTTGGGTTTCAACGACTGTGAGTTACCGCCACAAGATCGAGCTCACAATCAAGCACTACATATTTCAATACAAATAGGTACTACGAGTCTATCCAGGGTACTTACTGATACTAGTTCTACTCTCAATGTGTTACCCAAGTCTAGCCTGACTAAGTTAACACTGGACAGTATTGTGATAAGACCAAGTTCCACGATAGTCAAAGCCCTTGATGGTTCTCAAAGCACGATATTCGAAGAAGTAGACTTCCATGTCAATATCGGTCCGCACATGTTCTACATCACTTTTCAAGTCATGGATATAGAATCAGCATATACATGTTTACTCGGACGGCCCTAGATTCATGCGACAGGGGCAGTCATGTCAACTTTACATCAGAAGTTGAAATTCTTTGTCGAAGGGAGATTGGTCATAATTGGTGGGGAAGAGGATATCTTTGTAAGTCACATTGAGTCCTACATGTATATCAGTGCTGATGAAGATTGCATAGCTACACCATTTCAAGTGTTAGAGGTTGCTTCGACAATAACTTTACCGGTAGAAAAAAAAATCAAAAATCCCAATATGACTTCATGGAGATACTTACAAATGGCAGTGGATAATGGTGATTCGAAAGGTTGGGGAAAGCTCCCTGAGATATTTGAGAAGAAGAATCATTTTGGCTTGGGTTGTGAATTATCGAAGGCTACTCTAAGAGGGAAAGCAAGGTTTCCACCAATCCAAGAATTCTTCATCAGCAAAGGAGTAGAGCATGGCGAACAAGTGGCAATGGTGTCCCACAAAAATACCATCAAAAAGGCGACAGATTTCATTCATGAATGCGCCCCAGACGAAGATTTAAAGAACTGGACAGTTGTGTAAATTCTTGAAATTTTCTTTCCAAAGTAATTTTCTTTGTTTTTTGAAAGAACCTATGTCAAGCCCGAGGCATAAGGGTTGTTTGTAAGGGTCCCCATGTGTTCCAATCAATATTTATGAATAATAAAAATGTGTTTTGTATTCAATTAAGATCCTTGTTTTTCTTCCTGCATTTATCATATATATTTTATAAAAATGGCAATACTTTTTCTCACATGCATTTTCCAAATTCATGTAGTAAACAAAAACTGCACCAAAACATGATAAATGTGCAGATCCATACCCGAAATCACTGATGATGTTACTGCTACTATCCGATATAATTTTGATAATCTTGTCAACCAAGATGAAGAGGAAGATGTTGAGGATCTTGACCTTTATGAAGAACTGGAGAGAAGCATAGAACAAAAGGCCGACAACATACAACCATATCAAGAGCCTATCGAGACAATTAATCTTGGCACAACAGAAGATTCGAAAGAGGTCAAGCTAGGGGCAGCGTTAGAAGAAAGCGTCAAAGAAAGACTGATCAAGTTATTGCACGAGTATTTGGATATATTTGCCTGGTCCTACAAAGATATTCCAGGGTTGGATACAGACATTGTAGTACACAGGTTACCTCTCAAAGAAGGTTGTCCTCCGGTCTGACAAAAGCTTAGGAGTACTCGTTCAGATATGTCCATCAAAATTCGAGAAGAGGTTCTTAAGCAATTCGATGCATGGTTCTTGGCAGTGGTAGACTATCCACCTTGGATAGCTAACATCGTGCCAGTACCCAAGAAAAATGGTAAAGTGCGCATGTATGTGGACTATCGGGATATAAACAGAGCAAGCCCTAAAGACAACTTTCTGTTACCTCACATATATGTTCTTATAGACAACACAACTCAAGCTTCAATAATTTCCTTCATGGATGGCTTCTCAAGTTACAATCAACTCAAAATGGCGCCCGAAGATATGGAAAAGACTACCTTCATGACACCATGGGGCACTTTCTGTTACAAAGTAATGCCATTCGGTTTGAAAAATGTAGGGGCAACCTATCAATGAGAAATGGTGACACTATTCCATGAAATGATTCACAAGGAGGTCGAAGTGTACGTAGATCATATGATCGCCAAATCTCATACAGAGGAGGACCACATCATACATTTACATAAGTTGCTTGATCGACTGTGAAAGTTTAAATTAAGGTTGAACCCAAACAAATGTACCTTTGATGTCAGATTAGGCAAGTTATTAGGTTTTATTGTAAGCCATCGTGGTATCAAAGTGGACCCTGCCAAAGTGAAAGCCATACAAGAAATGCCAGTACCAAAAACAGAAAAAGAGGTTTGTGGGTTCTTAGGTCGTTTGAACTACATTTCAAGCTTCATATCACACCTAACTTCCACGTGCGAGCCTATATTCAGATTACTGCAGAAAGATCAAATGATAACATGGAATGAGGATTGTTAGACAGCTTTCAAAGCAATAAAGCAGTATTTGCAAGAGCCACCAATATTGATGCCACCAGTCCCAGGGAGACCTCTCATTATGTACCTAATTGTACTTGAAGGATCGATCTGGTGTGTATTAGGCCAGCAAGACGAAACAGGTAGAAAAGAGCATACAATCTACTACCTTAGTAAGAAATTCATTGACTGCGAAATTAGGTACTCGCTCCTTGAGAAAACCTATTGTGCTTTGGCTTGGGCCACTAAAAGATTGAGGCAATACATGTTGACGCATACCACATGGCTAATAGCAAGGATGGATCCTTTAAAATATGTGTTTGAGAAACCAGCTCTTACAGGAAGGATTGCTCGATGGCAGATGTTACTATCAGAGTATGACATACTATATGTTACCCAAAAGGCTATCAAGGGTAGTGTATTGGCTGACCATTTAGCCCATCAACCATTTCCAGAATATCAGCCCGTGAAATTTGACATCCCAGACGAAGATGTTATGGCTATTGATGACTACAAAATACCAGGACCCGACGAAGGACCTGAACCAAGGGCATGATGGACACTCATGTTTGATGGAGCTTCAAATGCATTGGGACATGGTATCGGGGCAGTCTTAACTTCTCCAAAGAACTATCACAAACCTTATACCGCAAGGTTATGTTTCGACTACACTAACAATATCGCCGAATATGAGGCTTGCATCCTAGGTCTGGAAGCTTCCATCGACTTGAGAATCAAATACCTTGAAGTGTTCGGAGACTCCACATTGGTCATATGCCAAGTCAAAGGTGAATGGGACACCAAACACCCAAACATGATTCCATATCTGGACCACGTCTTAAAGCTGGCTGCGGAATTTACCGAAATTACTTTCACCCATATCCCACGAGAAGAAAATCAAATGACAGATGCTTTAGCAACCTTGTCAGCAATGTTTAAGGTAACCTGGCCCAACAATGAGCCACGCATCACTATTAGACGTTTTGAAGAGCCAACACACTGCCTCGCTATTGAAGAAGGGCTGGTTGACAAGCCTTGGTTCTACGACATCAAGAGGTATCTTGAAAAGCAAGAATACCCTGAAAATGCCTCTATCATCGACAAACGAACCCTGCGAAGGCTAGAATCAAAATTCTTTGAGTGGTAATATATTGTACAAGAGAAATTATGATATGGTGCTACTCAGGTGTGTAGAGAAACAGGAAGTAGACACGCTTATGAGAGAAATCCACGAAGGCACCTTTGGAACCCATACAAATGGGCATGCTATGGAAAGAAAGATTCTACGAGCAGGGTATTACTGGTTAACAATGGAGGCAGACTGCTATCATTATACAAAAACTTGTAACAAATGCCAAATCTATGCTGATAAAATGAATGTACCACCTACTCCTCTGAATGTCATGAGCTCTCCTTGGCCATTCTCAATGTGGGGAATCAATATGATATGTATGATTGAACTGAAAGCATCTAACGGACACTGATTTATATTGGTCGCCATCGATTACTTCACCAAATGGGTAGAGGCAGCATCATACGCAAATGTGACAAGCCAAGTGGTCACTCGTTTCATCAAGCAAAATCTCATATGCAGATATGATATGGAGTTCCAAACAAGATCATAACTGATAATGGGTCTAATTTAAATAACAAAATGATGAAAGAATTATGCGACAATTTCAAGATCGATCAACATAATTCCTCACCATATCGACCTAAGATGAACGGGGCCGTCGAAGCTGCAAACAAGAATATCAAGAAAATCATTCAGAAGATGGTGAATACATATAAAGATTGGCACATAATGTTTCCTTTTGCTTTACATGGCTATCACACCTCTATACGTATGTCGACAGGTGCAACTCCTTTTTCACTAGTATATAGCATGGAGGCGGTACTCCTAGTCAAGATAGAAATTCCATCACTCCGAGTGCTAATGGAAACTAAGCTCGAAGAAGCTGAGTGGGTTCAAACACGGCTTGATCAGCTCAACCTCATTAAAGAAAAACGCTTGACAATTATGTGCCATGGTCAATTATATCAAAAACGGATGAAGAAAGCCTTTGACAAGAAGGTCCGTCCTTGTGTGTTCAAAGAAGGGGACTTAGTACTCAAAAAGATTCTGCTACCCCGCCTCAATTCCTGTGGTAAATAGACACCTAATTACGAGGGTCCATTTGTGGTAAAAGCGACATTCTCTGGTGGTGGTCTTATCCTCATAATAATGGATGGGGAAGAGTTACCGCATCCGGAAAATACAGACGCGGTAAAAAAAATACTATGTATAAGAAAGCTCGCTAAGCTTGACCCCTAAAAAGGAGATTTAGGAAAAAAGGAGTGTCCCAGTGGATTGAAAACCCTAAAAGGGCAATCCAGGCAAAAATTAGGGACATACAAAAAAATTATCCCAGTGGATTGAAAATGCAAAAGGGCGATCCAGGCAAAAGTTAGGGATTTCATTCAAAGAAATAAAGAACAAAAAGACTATGATCTACAAACCACGTTTAACGAACCACGAAGGGAAGAATTGGTCTAAATCATCCGACTCAAAAGCAAAGAAGATTGGAACTATCAAGAGAACATTGGGGAAATAGCAGTAGCAACCATCATTTTTATTTCCATTTACAGATTTTTATCAAGACTTTCTGTAATTACCTCTTTTTAGGGATTACATCTTGTACACTCGCCTATTTAGAGGCACGTTTATCAATAAAAACATTGAAGTCTTCTTCAAATATTTCAATTGTGTTTCTTTCCTTTTAAAACTTGTTTGCAAAATAATGCAATTATTTTTTGTAAATATTGTTTGAAATCATGTAGGGGAATTAAAATACCAATAAAAGCATTCGAGAAAACATCGAAAAACATTTTGGTTATAAGAACATTAAAGGAATAGCCACGCTTACGTCTGCAACTATGTCAGCGTTCATACTGACAACGTCCACGTCTACATCTATGCCTCCACTCGCGCCTATGATGCAAACATTAAGATTTATGTTCAAACCAAATTCAAAAGATACCACGACGTTGCAACATGTCATGCCCGGGGGGTTGGTAACTCAAAGCCAATGGTTAAAAAAGAAGGGAGAACACAAAAAGCATTTCTCACGACATTTAGAACATATATACATAGTTTTCACCAATATATATATATATATATATATATATATATATATATATATATATATATATATATATATATATATATATATATATATATATATATATATATATATATATATATATATATATATATATATATATATATATATATATATATATATATATATATATATATATATATATTTGAGACATACACTCAATCGTTGCATTCGTATTTCAAAATCCAAACATACATTCACACATTATCCAAGTCATTCATCACATACATCAATCAATCATTACGCATCATACATCACATATGGCATTCCTTGAAAGCCACTACGAACAAAGCCGATATCTTAGGGCCCTCCAATCAATCCTTACATCGGTTAGAAACAGATAACCAGCAAAATCCGCTCTCGTCTCAGTTTTAGTTAACTAAGATATGGATCACTCAAAACAACTTCCTTTATATTCAAACATATTGTGTCAGTTTCCACGCGACAATGTGTGAATTATTCTACATATTGTGTCAATCTCCATGCAACAATGTGTTTCTTTCTTAGCTCGTTATGTCAGACCCCAAGCAGCAATGTTACAAAGTTAACAATTCCACCCGTTGTATCAGTCTCTACGCAACAATGTGTGAATTTGGTACATATAACTTATTGTGTCAACCTCCATGCAGCGATATGTTTTTCCTTTGAGATCTAGCTCATTGTGTCAGACTCCATGCAACAATGTTGTGAAATCAGCAATTCCATCCATTGTGTCAGTCTCTATGCGACAATGTGTGAAATTTTCCATATTTAACTTATTGCGTCAGTCTCCACGCAACAATATGTTCTTTTTTCGTGATCTAGTTCATTGTGTCAGACTCCAGGAAACAATGTTGTGAAATCAGCAATTCCACTCGTTGTGTCAGTCCCTGTGCGTCGATATGTGGAATTTTCTATATTTAACTTATTGTGTCAGTCTCCATGCAATAATATGTTCTTTCTTCACGATCTAGCTCATTGTGTCAGACTCCAAGCAGCAATATCGTGAAACCAGCAATTCAACTTATTACATCAATCTCCATGCAACGATGTCTTTATCAAACTTGTCCCATTGCATCATTCTCCATGCAGCAATATTGTTATCAAACTTTTTCTGCAATATAACTCGTTGCATCAGTCTCCATGCAATAATGTGTTATCAGACTTTGTTTTATCCATCCCCTAGGTTGCGATGAATAAGCAAAAATCAAATCAGACTGAAACTTACTATATTAGTCTCCAAGCATTAGTAAGTCAACTTTTTCAAACTTGTATCATTTATCTCCTAGGTTACAGTAAATATGCAAAATTGTACAATCTCCTTTAGATACTGACGAATTACCCGCGTCATCACGTCCAAATCGGGTCAACTTCGGCTCAAAACGCTGGTTAGATGATACATCATTATCTATGCCTATTCTTCGTACCCATGGGAGTGTTGTACAGTGTATCCTTGTAATCTCTCGGACAAATTATGGGGTCTTCCAATATTTAATAAACTTCTTATCAGAACGTGTGAGAACTGCATATTCTCGCACTATTCAATCGAAAGATAATTAAATAGGGGCAACTGTCATACCCCAAATTTGACCTATCGAATAATCAGGTTACATTGTGTAAGTTTGCTGGTTTAGGTCTTGTTATTTTGAGAAGGAATTTAAAAAGCGATGGAGAGAGGTGTATTATAAGAAGAAAGAGTGTGTGGACTTTACAAATTCTGAATTAATTCGCTAACTAAAATTTGAACTTTTTTCCCAAATAAACAATTAAAAACCCTATTTTCTAAAATCATGTTTCTGAACCTAATATCCTTGAGAATAAGGTAGATGAGGGGTGCCTAACACCTTCCCTTCGTCTAGAACTGAGTCCAAATCTAGAATCTCTAAATTTCTCTTAGGGTTATTTCTTTATACTCACTTCCTTTAAGATAAAAATTAAGAGTAACAACTCTGATTTAAAAACCAATTAGAACACATGATACTACATGTTATACAATAACAAAGCAATCTGACTACGTTACGATAAAGCAACTTGCGTTGAAGATGCTCTTAGTGAATGAAACAACACTTGCATATCAAATACCATAAAATAGTCATTGACATAACTATATAATAATCATTGTCATAATATTAGAAATACATATGGTCATTGTCAAAATACAAAAGACGTGTCACAAAGAAGTTGTTCAAAATATTTAGATTGCACAACAAAGACACACAAGCCACTAATATTTTAAAGTCATGAGTTGGATATTCAACATTTTATTGATGAATTCATTTGTGTTATCAACGATGTAACTCATTATTTCATCATGAATTTCAAGCGTTAAATTTCCAGTTGTCCTCGTCCATACTCCATTCTCCTTCAACTATATATTGTAAATAAAAATAAACATAACATGTAATTTATGGAATTAAAAATACTTTATATACTCACAATGACAACTAATATTGCGAGATTAAAATAATTCTCCATGTACAATTATCAAAGAATCCAAACGCCGAAATTGTAAATATTTTTATTAAAATGACAAATTTATTAAATAAATTTAGAAAAATGAAAATGAAATAAAAGGAAGTAAACTAGCATTAGCATTAATAAGTGCTTTGCATGTTGGGAATTACTCTTGTCTCATAAATACTCCATTGAGAAATATATTTCATCAATAGTCAAGTGAGAGATGATGTCAACCAATCTCTTATAGACCTTTTTCTTATTTAGGAAGATTCCCCAGGACAATATTGTTGTTCCAAGTGATTTCATATTTTTATAGACAACATGTAATGTAAGTTGTCGTGATATTATGTTGATACATTTGATCTCCATGCGTCAGAACATGATGCAAAGATATGGAACGAGATGTTCCACACATTATGGAATATCATGTCTCATAAATCAGTTGCGTTCCGAAGTAGAAGAATCTCGCACTTGATTTGTTTCTTCATTGGTTGATTATTTTTGCGCTTTTAGGATTAATGAAAGAATTCTTTAAAGATCAATTATTAAAAACAAATCATATTGATGGAGATTTAATTTATGATAGATTGAAAATTAAATTAAATGAATTTTTCAAGTTGCGCCTTTGGTTGTTTCTTAAGCCATAAGAATTTTGAAACCTTAACGATATATGCAGCTCGATGCTTCGCTATTTAAGGAGACGCTCTCCATACAAAAGACTCGTACCTTAATAGAGATTGCAAGGCATATTTCAATTGTTGAGTTTTTGTGTGATTAATTTGTGAAACTCTATTCATTTGAATCATTCCTATACAAAGTAATATAGTTTGGTTTTTTGATTTGTAACAGTTTCCTATACAAAGTGTTTTGTATTTTTTCAACACTAGGGATAATGGTCGAGAGAAAGTGAGATAGACCTCATATTTAGGAGGGGTCCTAAATAGAAACTCACGAGTAGTATTAAGAAAAAATGCATTCACTAGAAGAGTTCTTCTAAGATCAATTTGTACTTTTATTATTAAGAGCGAATTTCCTTTCTAGGGTTAATGCTCTCCACACATAGGTGATATTGCACCGAACTGAGTTACAATTCATTATGTCATATTTTCTTTATCTCCATTTTAACTTTTATTGCATTAATCTTGTCAATACATATTTTTTAGCACATTGTGTTTGACATCTTTCTAGAGGGAGAACGAAATTACAATTGGCATTAGAGCATGCACCCTATCCTACTTGGGTGAGCTCCAGGGAATTTATAAGTTTTATTCAAACTAATAGCGATAAAGAAGGAGGATATGTTAACCAGCCACATGTTCTATATGGCACAAACTATGACTATAGGAAAGCTTGCATGATAACTTTTATCAAATTCATGGTCAACAACAAAAAAGGCTTTCATCAAAGGATGGACACATCTGATGATTACTGCTCAAGATGATACTCAATCCCTGAAGCCAGAAGCAGATTGGTCTAAATATAAAGTTGATAATATCATATATATTATTGATCTCTCAACGCCATATTCAATGGATTTGGCGAGAATGTATTTCATCTTATCAATACATGTACTGAAGCCAAAGAAGCTTGGAAGATTCTCAAAATTGTGAATGAAATAACCTTAAAAGTTTGTATGTCAAGACTTTAACTTATCACTTACAATTTTAAGAACCTGAGAATGAAGGAAGACAAAACCATAACTGACTTATATGTTTGTGTTTGTTACATAGAAAATTGCTCATTCGCTCTTGGTGAAAATGTTCAAAGAAAAACTTGCCAGAAAAAATCCTCAGATCACTTCCAAAGAAGTTTGATATGAAAGTTATTGCTATAGAAAAATATTAGGACATTAGTTTGATCAAAGTGGGTGAACTTATTGGCTCATTGCTGACTTTTGAAATGGAGATAAATGAGAAAACTGAAAAGAAAAACAAAGGAGTTTATTTGAAAGTTGATATGGAAGAAGACAAGAAGCAAAAAGTAGATGATACTGATGAGAACCTATCCAATTCTATTACATTACTTAAAAAAAGGTTCGGAAAAGTAATGAGAATACTTAACAAACATTCTAGGAACAAAGTCATGACAAATGTGAAAGGAAAAGTTCCTGATAACTTAAGAGGCTTCAAATTTTAGGGCATGATCAAAGATGGAGATAATCTGAACAAATGCAAGGGGATACAATGTAATTAATGTGAAGGTTTTGGATACATTCCGGCAGAATGTACCAACTTCCTTCAAAAACATAAGAAGTGATACACTACTACACTTTCACATGAAGAATTTGAAGATGAGAATGATGAAGAAAAGGCTAATTGTATAATTGTATTCACTTATCAGTTAGATTGCAAACCATGCATGACAACTCTAGGCTTACTTTTCTAGTCTCCCTTACACCTTTTTCTTTCTCTTCTACATTTGTCTTCAAATAAAAACTCATTTTTATCTCAAATTCATAAAAACACTCTAATTCTACAAAAACCCTTTTTCAAGGTAAAAACATCAATCAATTCAAACTTCATTTTGCCGCTTGGATTTTCTTTTAAAACCCCTTTTCAAGGTAAAAAACATGCAACAAACTAAAACATATAAGCCGAACTACGATGCTCTGATTCCTCGAAAGGGATACATGGGCATTAGGTCGTCGGGCCTAGGCGAGCAAAACTTTGTAAATATTCCTTCTTTTCCTCGTATTTTCTTTCGCATGTATTCCCTCTTAGCATTAAGATTTAGACATATAGTTTTACACACCCTCATATTAGAGAAAACTTAAGTGGATCATGTGGAGTACCACAGACGCGTAGCGTACTAATACCTTCCCTCGTATAACCGACTTACTTACCCTTTCTCTTGGTTGCAAGATTAACTTATCTGTTTCTATGGGGTTCTATCGATATATTACCTTCCTTCGGGATAAATAGAGTTCGGTGGTGACTCAATGTTTTTCGTATCACAACACGCGGCTAAAGGAAACCTAGAAGACTCAGTCTATGAAGCTATCATGCTTGGAGAAAGGCTTGGCCAAGGAGAAGTAGCGGAGGGAAACCCTAGTGTCTGAGAGAAAGGCTTCTCTTACCCAGCTCATAGGTTAAAGGTAGAGAAGGCCACCAATGATGAATGTAAGGTTACTACCAAAGAGCTGAAAGAGGATCTCAAGAAATCTCAAGTGAATCATCTCTCTGCTGGTGACGAAGCCTTCGAACGGGATAAGGGTCAGATAGTACGCCTTCATTCCGTCTTGGATTTGGAAAAGATGGATTATTTTAAGGTGGTGCAAGATGGTCGTCTTGTGGATCTTGAGGAGGTAGAAAAGAATCCCTCTCCTCCGTCGAATCTTGAAGATCCTTTTAGCGAGAAGAACAACAATGACGGTGACGGGAAGGAGAACCTGACTACATGATGTTGTTTTCTATTAGTCATCCGATAAGGATGCAATTATGTAATTTTGTTTAGGGAGTGGTTTGTCCCCCATTTTTATCACGAATATGACTTCTGCCTCCGAACTTTGTATTTTGAACTTCACTTCTTGGCTTTGTAATCATCATATCATTGCTCTTTATTTGTTTTCATTTTTAGCTTTCTTTGTTTTTTAGCTTTCAACATGATTTAAAATAATCTTGTGTGTGTATCAAAGCCCCTCGGGCACAACGTCTTTTGGGTTGGATGTGTCCAATCATGTAGTGTCGGGTATTATTTTTAATTTTAAGAGCCCCAACGACTTTTTCATGACTTTCGTTTGATTTTTCTGAATGACTTACATCCCTAGGCGGGTCGTAGACTCGGATTTATCTTTGATATATGTTAAGGACTTCATATGTATAGAAACCACTAAGATATCCTTCTTGCCCGAGTTCTGCCATAATGACAGGTTTTCCGATTGCAAGGTCTCTAGGAGTAAGCGTTTTAGGCACCATATACTTGGCCTTGTATCACCTTCATCTGTTTTTATAAATTTAGCTTTGGTGTTTCCTTTAAAAGCCCTAAGCTTATATGAGTTTGGGTGATCATTCGCTGGTTTAGTTACGGGATAAGGAGCACTTAGCAAATTTTTATTCTTAGAATTGCCGCATGAGGTTGAAATAGAGTTCGAAGGGTTGAATCAGAGCCTAGCATTTCTCTTGGTTGTTCGCTGGAATCGACATAAGCCCCAGGATCTCTTGATCCAATGACCCTTTAGTGGCAGACAAAGGCCCTAAGGCGTAACCGTTTTAGTGGAGGATATAGGCCATAAGGTGTAACCGACTTAGTGGTAGACAGAGGCCCTAAGGCGTAACCTACTTGGTGGCGGACAGAGGCCCAAAGGATTAACCGGATTGGTGGCAGATAGAGGCCCTAAGTCTTAATCGGCTTAGTGGCAGACAGAGGCCCTAAGAATTAACCAGCTTAGTGTCAGACAGAGGCCCTAAGGCTTAACCGGCTTAGTGGCGCACATAGGTGATAAGTGGTTTTCGCATTGTTTTTATTAGATGTTTTACTTTGTTACTTTATCATTTTTATTTTCTTTTCCTTCATTTTTATATGATTTATGCTTTGGTATTGTGCTTCTGTTGTTTTCAGGCCTTAACAAACATACTGGAAGTAAAGAACATCAAATCAGATGAATTATGAAGAAAATGAAAAAGTCAGAAATCTCCAGTGTAAAAACCAGAGCTCCAATACGGGTGCATGTAATGCATGTTACGGCTGATAATAGACCCCAATCTGAAGGCCCTTGATTTCACGCCCCATCACAAATGTCCATGGCCTGTTACGGGTGCCCATAATGCGTGTTACGACCTGTAACAGGAATACATCTAACATGCGTGTTCCCGGTACAAAGAATAGTGGCCTATTATGGGTGGCCGTAATGTGTGTTACGACCCACAATCGGCGTGCGAAAGCTCCATATTTTCTTCCCTTTCTGTCTCAATTATGCTGTGTTGGGAGTTCTGGCATTTGAAGATTTGATTTGATTTACACTTAATGTCCAAGATCTTTTTATTTAGGGCTATTTTTTTTCTATTTAAGGAGAATAACATTGTAAGGATTGCAACCAAGTTTCATTGTAGAATTTTATTTTCTTTCTTTTGCAACTTTTACATTCCTCTGTACAAGTCTCCATTGGAGAAATTAGATCAAGATTTTATTCAAGTATTTTATTTTATCAGGTTTTTATTCTATTGTCTCTTTCTTTATAATTTATTAAATCATGTATACTATTTCTATGATTTATTTGATTCTTTCTTTTTCACCATGAGTTAGTAGTCATATAAGGACTAAGGGTCATGAACCATATCAATGGTTATCTGTAGAAATTATGTTAAGTTAGTTACGAGACTTTCGACATTTGACTAGTTTAAAAACTGAGTATTGATTTAAACCTCTCTATGAAAGTAGGTGTGTTTTATGTTTTATATTGATCTGAAAGGATAAGTGTAAAAACCAGAGAACAGTTTTTAAACGATCAACTTCGAAGTGATGAAAGTGATCGGAGGAAATTGAGAAATTATTTCATTTTAATATTTTTGCAAAATAATGATCATTGACGAATTCTTGTGCGCGAGCAAAATTCGTCGAGCGTCTTATTCGTCAAAGGTAGTTGTTGTACCCCAATTTTTTCCCCTAAGATCCCTTCATCATACCATGTTGATTCACTCACAACAAGATCACACTAGGATTCTTGGTTCCCCTCCCTACATTTAGTTTTGCCCTTTTTGAGGGATTACCAAGCACCTTGACTTATGTTCCTTTTGTGATCATTAATATTGTTTTTTTTCTTCATTTAACTAATAAAATGCAATGTTTGTTTGTCTTGCTTGTTATCCATGTAGGTGAAGGCAATGAGATTTAACAAGCTACCCCATGGGTTCATGAGTTTATTTCCATGCCCTAGTCAATATAGCTTGAGAAGTTAAAATCTCATCATTGGATTGGCTTTGGAAGAATTGACATGGCAAGGTTGCTTTGGTTCATCACATTTCAAGGTTATTAGATTTGACTCATAAGTACAAGGGGTTTGATTGGAGAAGTTGTGATGTTTGGACAATGTTTTGTTCCCATTGGTCACAAGAGCATATTTCTCTCAAATTTCAAGATATGGAAGTGGTTTTGGTAGCTATTATTCCTCATTATCATCCTCAACAACTTCTATTCACACATCAAGAATATTGGTACAAGAAGTTTGTTCAAACTTGTCAAAGTTCCTCAAAGCATTTTCTTGATCTAGGAGCTATAGTTTTAAACTTCAAAGGAGTACATCTTGCTCACCTTTTGGTATTTTTGAGTGATTCCAAATATATCCTCCTCTTAAAAGGGTTATCAACAAATCACTTCAAAAGTTCCAACGAGTTTTCATGTGGAAGGAACTTGGTGAAGAAGAAATATTACAAGTCATCCAGATGAATCCATAATTTTACATGAGTGACTTCAAATGATCATAACTTGGTCAACTTTTATCACCTTGAGCCCATTCTTTTTCCAAAATGATCTTAAGGATGTGAACTTTATGCCTTATTTTATGTGCAAAGTGATAAAATGGATGGAAGTTTCCTTAAGGGAACAAAGGATTATAGGTCATTTTATGAAATTTTTCCAACTTCAACAAGTCATAAATTGCTCAAATTTTGGATATTTTAAATGATTCAAGTTTCAAAATGTCATTCAAGAGATCTACTTCATGCCATATTTTTTGGTCAAGAGCAAATTTCAAGTGGAAGGCCATGTTTGGATGCAAGACATTATAGGTCATTTTTGAAGAAGAATGTGAAATATTTCTAAGTATGGAAAGTAAACCCTTTTTCTTCAACTTTGACTCAATGCAACTTTCATCTCAAGCATCCATTTAACTCCATTCTTTTTCCATTGCAAAGCTTGTAACCTCATCTTTCTAAAGCATCAAGAATCATGCCTTAAGACCCCTTGAGCTGAGAATGCCATTGTTTCAAAAATGGTAACTTGGAATTGAAGTTTCCTTGCAAGTAAGAATTTGAATTTCATGTTACTACCTCTAAACCTCAAATTAACACGCGTTTTGGGTCTAAACATGATTAGCCAATTTTCCCAAGTGGATTAGTGCATCAAAACGCAAGAATTGGATGAGTTTTGGTGAAGTTTGGATCACACTTCACTCGTGCATCAGGTTTGCACGAATTCCCTCCAAAATGCATCATTCACTCTTCCTTTTGATCATATTTGCTTCTCCTATAAATACATGAACTATCCCATTCATTTTCCCAAGCTTGGATAGCCAGAATCACCCTGCCAAACTTGCTCCATAACTCAATTTTCTGTAACTTCAAAATCCATTCTCGACCCTTTTTCAATCCAATTTTTCCATCAATTCACCTTCCTTGATCTTCCCTGAAGCTAACCATATAATTACATTCAAGAATCGTGCCATATACTGCTCCATAGAAGTCCAGTTTCAGAGCTCTGCAACTCAACTTCAATAGGTAGATTCCTTCATCAATTCTTCAAAACTATGATATCATTGTGTAGCTCTCATTGCCCTTGTTCTAGTTGCAACACTTACCTTTTACTAGAAACACGTTTTGACCATGAAATTTCAAATCCCTTTTCAAAACTTTCCTTCCAAATTGCTTGAGCTACAGTTTATATAAATTTGGCGCGAGGGTGTGGTTGTCTTCGTCTTGAAGAGACGAAGCGAATGACATAGATCTGAGCTTCTGATTTTACAGTTTGAGAGACCTACAATTTGCGATGGCTGGAGGTTGAAGATGACCAATGTGTCATCTTCTAACCAATGAAGGCGCGCCATCTATATTTTTCAAATTCTGATTTAATTAATGGTTCTGTACAATATTCACTAATGACCATGATATGCACAGCGCGCCAGATCCCTTGGATTTGATTACTAACGTGTTTTGACATTCATCCAATGGTCCACATATTTTACTTTTATTTTCTTTTTCTGATTTTTATATTTTAATTATTTTAAATTTCAAAAAATCATAGAAAATTCATTTTTAGTCCAAAAAATATGAAAAAATTATGAAAAATATTTTTGATTATTCTCCTTCTGATTTTTATTTTTTCACAATTTAATTTTGTGTTTTGGTATTTTTTTACAAATTTTACACTTATTTGATTTGTTTTAAATGTTTAAAAATACTTTTATACATTTTTAAATTCTGAAAAAATTATAGAATGATCCAATGATATTGTGACAAATAATGGTGACCTCGTTTTATTTTTGTTTCTGACTTTACTATTTTTTACCATTTTTTGTTTATTTGACCCATTTATTTTAATTTTAAAAATAGTTTCTGACTTTAAAAAATTACCAAAAAAATTGTAAAATTACTTGGGCCTTTTTTCTAATTTTTCTATGGTCTTACTTTTCATTTCTTGATTAATTTGAACATAGTTGATATTTTTCTCATTATTTTCTATTTTTAAAACATTTTTAAAAGTCCTTTTTATGTATATTAAATGTGATATTATTTTGTGATTATTTTCTGGCTGATCTTGGGTTAGATTTTGGATCATGAAATTTATTAACATCATTGGATCCATGATGTTGAGTTTAATTCCACAAAAATGGATGAATGATTTTAATAATAGTTTGATTAAAATTTAATTCAAATGTGGTTTGTATATTTTCCCATCCCTCTTCATCTCATCCCTTTCTTATTGCACTAGATGTTGTTGGAGCATGATCTCTATATCATGTCTCAAAACAAATGGTGCATAGATTGCTATTGATGGGCCTCAAAATATGTACGACTTCTATATAAGTCCACTTACGATTGCTTAACATAGCGATAAATTTTGTCCCGATTCGAATAAATGATCATTTATGGCCTAAACTTATGATTGCAAGCCCAAGTATGTTAATTTGATCTCTTTGATCTAACAACCTTGAGATTCATTGTGTGGAGGCTTTGGTTCTACCAATCCTCTAATGGATCTACAACACCTTTGGTCAACGCAGATCAGTTAAACATCGTTGATCATTAAAATTGTACTTATGAGAATTCCAAATGGATGATATACTTGACAAAAAGCAAATTCAACTTGTTATGTGGAGGCTTTGGTTCTACCAATCCTCTAATGAGTTCCAAATGCAAGCTTCAAGATGGTCATCTAACTAACCACTAATTATTGACTTGTTTACCTTACACTTTTATTTTTTTTATGCTTTATGTACTATTTACTTTTAGCATTTACATTTCATGCCATTTTCATCTTTGCTCATTTGAGTATTTATTTTCTTTCCATTTTTACTTTTCTCACTTGAGCTTTTATTTTCCTTTCTTAAAACACTTAGTAATCAACATAAACCCTAAATAATATTTAATGGTGCTCGGACTATTTGGTTACTATCCTTGGCATTATGGAGCATGGGACTTTTCTTGGACTTAGGATTAGAAACCTTGACCTATCTTAGAGATCTTATCTGATTATTTTGTCTGGAGTTCTTGAGGTTTACCTCAAGTCATTGGGTTGCTTGTTTGTTTTTGTGTGCAGGTTTTTGTGATTACACCCTTTGTTTGTAATCTGGAATTCACCCTTATACAGCCGTTACTTTGTCCAGTTTTTTTGTGAAGACTTAATACACTTGAAGTTTGGTTCTCTCAAGAGGTCTAGTATTTCTTTGCTTGATTGGTTTCAATCCAAGGAATGGGAATTCTATCTTGGCTCATAATTTCAAGTATTGATTTCTTGTTGGTTAGATGGTTCTTATCCCTAGCTTTTACCTTATACTTTAGGATAGTCCATTCTTCTCCTCCCATCTTCTTTAATTTCAAAAATCTTCTTTCCCTTTTTGAAAACTCTTCTTGTTTTTGAACTTGAACCACTTTCATAATAAACTTGGACTTATGTCCATGCATTTTCAAAACATTTTTCATAAATAAACTCCAATCAACTTAATAATGCCTTGACATTTTTTATGAGAAGACTAAAAGTCAATCAATCTCATTTCAAACCATTTTGCCACTTTGGCTTTTATATTTAAACTTTTCTTAAAAAAAGGTTGAACTCTTGTCAATCCTTGTAGTGATGCAAACAACTATACTTCTACAATATGTAGTAAAGAGAGATATTTTCCACTTGGGTGATGAGTGAGGCGTTGTTGATTTTTAAAATCCAAGCCATATCCTCCGTTTTGAGATGATGCAAATTCTCCTTTCTCATGATTGTGGGTAGTAGGTATGTTTTCCATACGGACAATGACAATGATGTTTCATCTTATAAAATTAACCAACGCATTTGTGTTTTAAATTTTTAAAAGAGGAACTATGTGTACCCTGATCCCCTATTGCACGAAAAGGTGGTATGTAGGCACTAAAGGTTCGCAACCGCGGCGGGTGCAAAAATTATAAAAATAAATATATTTTTGTCCTCACCTCCACCATCCATTTTTTTTATATATACAACCTTTTTTTTATAGCCAAAATATACAGATTTTACAAAGAGGCTCCTGCGGAGTACCGTAGATGTTTAGGGTGCTTATACCTTCCCTTTGCATAACCAACCCCCTTACCTTGAATCTTTCCCCATCTTTTTGGGTTATTCGCTCTTTTCCCATTGCTTTGGAAACAATAAAGAGCCGTGGCAATTTTTATTTTGATTTGTATAAAGTCTAGTCAATCCAATGGCTTAGTCTTGAACATTTCTACCGCTACAGTAGTGCAATTCGCTGGCGAAAGCAGGAATTGCCCACAAAAGTATATTTTTCTATAAAATTGTTTCGAAGTTCTCTTAATAAAAATGCTTTAAGGAGAAATCATAGATAATAGTCATGACCCTAAATTCCTGTTTTTTTTTATTAATTCTCAAATTATTTGCAATTAAGATGTTTTCAGAGAGTGCTTTTGAAAATAAGTTGTTTTTACATAAGTGATTTTTCACTTAAGTTTGTTTCTGCCAAACTATTCGATTGCTCTAGTTTTACAATGATACAATATAAATCGGTACTTAACCATTGGTCCTTATGGATTCGATAACTTTTTACTACTCTGACATTGTCGTGCGCTTGCGACAATGTCAAGTTTTTGGCGCCGTTGTCGGGGACCAATTGTGTTGATATTGAAATTCTATTTTATCACTATAGATACTAGAGTTTTTATTTTTTGTTTTTGCAAAGAACAGGTCCTGCAGACAATCTGGTCGAGCCTATTGGCGAGATCGAGCGTTTCCTACGAGAAAGACTCCAAGCTCGAAGAAGATTAATAATAGTTACACCTATTGTTGATACGAAACCATTGGAGGATTATACATTACCTATAGAAGAGAAACCACACTGCAGTGTTGTACATCTTCCTATCAAAGCGAATAATTTCTAACTAAAGCCCCCATTGATAGGCATGGTCCAACAGAATCAATTTTCAGGCTTGCCTTCAGAAAACCTGAATATGCATTTGTTTATCTTTGTGGATAATTATGGCCATTTAAAGCAAACAGAGTTGATCATAATGCTATCCGTCTAAGGTTGTTTCCTTTCTCTCTGAGGGATCGAGCAAGGGCATGGCTCCAATCCTTGCCCTCCAATTCTATTACTTCCTAGACACAGTTGAAAGCTGCTTTTCTTTCCCGGTATTTTCTTCCAAGCAAGACAACCAAAGTTACGAATGATATAAGTAATTATAAGCAAGATGATGCAGAACCCGTGTTTGACGCATAGGAACGCTTTAAAGACTTGTTAAGGCTTTTCCCTTTTCATGGGCTTGAGAAGTGGATAGTGATTCATACTTTCTACAATGGTCTTGTAACGCGGTAGGAGAACTGACTTGGTTGTTTTGCATTTGATCGCAATTGTTGCAGATAGCAAGAGTCGCCATCGACTTTTCTTTTATCCAAAAAGGAAAGGTAGAAAAGAACAGGAAAGACCTTTCGATATTATTTTCTTGAGTTCGGGGGGTAGGATATGAAAAGGGAAGGTGTTATCAACCTTTTCATTGGGGGTTATCTACGGGCTCTTAGTTGCTTCCTTGATCACTTGATTTTTGTTTGAAGATGTGTTTGTGATGTGTGTTTTCAAAGTATTTTGAAAAGGTGTCCTTGTAATGGTTCTCGTCTCTATAAGAATGCGTACAAAGTTTTTTGTCTTTTGAAAAATGTTTCAAAGTGAAGTTGTGGGTGTATAAAATGTTTTTGTTGTGAGCAAGCGAGCAACTAGGATTAACTTACCTACTCAAAAGGTCTTAAACATTCTTTTCCTTTAGATGTTGTTATCTCACTATTTTTTTGGTAAGAAACCCCATCGTTGGATGTGAAGGGACGGGAGAGGGACTTTTGTATAGTCATCGAAGGAAACCTATGGGACATTTTAGCAATGTCGTTTTAGGGACTAGATCGTTTACCGAAGGCAACATCGAGGGATATCGAGGGACTACGATCTTTTATCGAGGGTCTTTGCTAAAATGCCCATCTTCGAGGGACATGACTATTTTCTGAAAGGCAACAAAGTGGGATCACCCTAGAGGTGCTAGTATGCAAGTGTGTCTGATTTACATGCATTTAGTCTTGATTAGGGTTATCTATTTATTGATTTTATGTCTTACCATACACACCCTAATTACTAACAGTCATATTTGAAAGCGATAAATTGCGGAAAAATGTAAAGTCCTACACTATTACATCATTATGGGATGGGGGTACAAAATTACAAATGGGGATTTGCAAGAATTTAAATCCTAATTATCTATTAGAACCGCATTGAATTGTATAATATAAGAGAAGGAAAAGACTTGTTTTGAAAATGTTTTTTTTTGTCTTAATGAATCAGAAGAAAAATGAAATAATTAGTTAATAAAAAGAAAATATTTTTATGTCTTTTTTATATTAATAAAAATAGTACTAATAATAAAATAAAAGAAAAAAAGAAAAAAATAAAGAGAAACAGAATCAGCATGTTGCTGAAAGCAAAATAAAGAGGACCAAAAGTTCTTATTCCAGGCACGTTGTGGTTCAGCAAGAAACATCAGAGGTGATCAGAAGTTCTGAGTTGATGCACGTTGTGGTCTTAAAAGAAATGTTAGGGGGAAAAATAGAAGTTCTGGGTCGCTACGTGCTGAAGTTCTGAGTGTTAGAACAGTAAGAAAATATTAGAAGTTTTGTACGTGCTAAAACAGTAAGAAAACCTAGAAGTTCTGTGTATTAAAACAGTGAATGAAAATCTGAAGTTATGTATTATGTTAAAACAGTAAGAAAGATTTTAAAAGTTTTGTGTCAAAATAGTGAAGAGAACTCAGAAGTTCTATGTTATGCTAAACAGTGGGAAAGAAAACCCAGAAATTATGCGTTACATTTCGCCTCATTCCTTACATTATTCAGAACATCTGCAGCTTAATCAATTCTTAACAATAGCAAATCAGAAAGATAAAAGCACAACAATGCATAGAAGTTCTAATACTAATTCTGAGCCTAGCTTTATTTAGGAAATTCTGATCCACAATTTTTTCTACTTATGCAATGATACGGACAACATCAATACTATGATATTTACATACTTAATGATGTTTTGAATTAAAAGATTCAAAGTCATAAAGACTTACCTTGAATATGGAGTGTGTGTTTGGGACTTGAGCTGCTGCGTTCAGATGTTCTGGAGTCAGCAAGAGCAACGGAACAAAAAATGTTATGCTCTTTGATTCAAAGGGAAGAACAAAGATTTTTGGTTTTGTTCAGGAATTCAGGATTCATGAATTTTTTACTGTTTTCTTTTCTCTCTTTGATAATTCCCTCTTTTCAAAAGCCAGCCCCTTGAAAGTGTTATGGAGCAACTTATTTATAGGTGAGTTTGTTGTGGTTTTTTTTGGGGGGGGGGGGGGAACAAATGAGATTTAAACCTTTTTGGCATACTGTTCCATTGCTTTTTAATCACAACTTTTGTATGCTAATTTGGTGCAAATATGAAGTTTGAGAAAGTGAAGGCGTGGACTGGATCAGCAGCTGGTTACAGAACTGTGCTATAGCAAGCCAGTGGGCTGTTTAAACTAGGTTTTGGGATTTGGTGATGTTCTAATCGCAGAAGACCAGAAGTGTAGCCTCCATATACTAAAGAGTCATGTTTTGACCGAAGAACATCGCTTCCATATGTTCTGATTGAAGCATCATGTTCTGAACCGTGTTTGCAAATTCTGATTGCACTTGCGTGAAGGTTCGCCCAGAAGTTCTGAAATATCATATTCTCCTAACACTTAGAAAATTTTCTAAATGTTTAGAAATTTGATTTTTTAAGGCAACTTCTGACTTTAGATTTCTTGATGAACCAACTTCTTGTCTTGATGGAATATGATTGCTGGAACTTGATTTAGATCAAGATGTCAGAGTTTGACTTTTCAGTGTGCTTTTAACCATTTTGCCCTTGTGAATGACTTTCTTTAGAAAATTATGATTTGAGACTTGAAACTTTCCAGAAGCAAACCTGAGGGTCTAGAATGATCCTTTTAGAAATGAGAGGGAAACTTTTGGGGTACAACAAGTCTCCTTTACTCTACAAGAATGACCCTTGATGCAGCTTCTGGTGGAGCTCTGATGAATAACCCTCAAGATGCGGCTTATAATCTGATAGAAGAAATGGCAAAGAACCATCATTCTAGGGGAAGTACATGACAAGTTGTCGCAAAAGCGACCACTAAAACTAGAGGAATGCATGAAGTGATTGTTTTTTACCACATGAATGCAAAGGTTGATGAACTTTCTAAAAACATCGACGAATTGAGCGTTACATCAGCTACTCCCACTCCCGTTGATGTTGTTGCCCCTGCTCCTCTAAATTGTGAAATATGTGGAGTAAATAGTCACCTTTCTAAAGATTGTCAAATGATTTTGGTAGGAGGATCTAATCAAGAAAGTGCTAATTACTTGAAAAATCAGAGGAATAATCCTTATTCAAACACTTACAACCCAAGTTAGAAAAATCACCCCAACTTTTCTTGCAAAAGTAACTAACAACAACAAGCTGTAGCACCTCCAAGTTTTCAAGATGTTACCAATTAGAAGAAGTCTAATCTCGAATTGATGATGGAAAACTTTATCACGACTAAAGCTCGCCAAAATGAAGATTTCAAAAATCAAAATCTCCACACCAATGAAGTACTCAGGAAGTTGAACACAAAAATTGAAGGCATTGTCACTCATTCTAAAATGTTGGAAACCCAAATCTCTCAGGTTTCTCAACAACAAGCATTAAACTTCGTTCCTCCTGGAGCCCTCCTAGTGCAACCCGAGCCAAATCCAAGAGGTCAGTTGAATGTCATAACCACTTTGAGTGTTGATCAGGTGAACAATCTTAAGAAGAAAAAAAGCTATTTTTACTGAGAATTTTAGGAAAAGGATTAACAAGCTCAAGAATAAAGGTTTTGAATTCCCTGGAAGAGAAACAACTGAAATTAAGGAAGAAGCACACTGCAAGAGTCCCATAGAGTTGTTAAAGAAGCTCTATAACCACATTCCCTTTTTTAAGTCCCCATATTGGTTATCCTCTCTCCTGGGAACTATGAGAACCATAATATCCAAGAAAGGAAAGAAGAAATATGGGATTATTAAGCTAACTTCTATGTGTAGTACCTTGATACAAAATGGGATCCCATCTAAGCTAGAAGACCCTGGCTACTTTTTGATTACCTGTGAGATTGGTGATGTAAAAATCTTAGAAAATGCTCTTTGTGATCTTAGCGCAGGAGTCAATATGCTCCACACCGCTTTCTATAGGAAGCTTCACTTAGAAGAACTGAAACCCTGCAACGTGTCATTATAACTTGCTGATGGATCAATCAAGAAAGTATTAGGGCTCCTCGAAGATGTCCCTGTTAAAGTTGGAAGCCTTTACTACCATGCAGATTTTGTAGTGATGGATATAAATGAGAACCTCCAGGTCCCCATGATCTTAGGGAGGCCTTTCATGGCCACACAAGGACAATCATTTATGTCAAATAAGGAATGATAACCTTCAAGATAAGAGAAAATAAGATAGGATTCTTTATCCCTGATGATCAGACCCTCTTTGACGCTCTAAAACCTTGTCAATACCTTAGCCTTGTCCGACAAGATGTCACATGGAAAAAATGAAAAAAAAGGAAGAGAAAAAGAGAAAGCTATTGAAGAGATTAGTACAAGGAGACAATGGCCACAAAGAAAGAGAAGGATTGGATGCCTCACATGGGTAAAAAATATGGGATGGAAACCCAAGCCAACTAAGAAGAAGACAGTAGTTCTGACTTCGAAGGAAGAACAATCTTGATTGGTAACACTTGAAGACCGTCGAGCCATGCAACGTTAAACGAAGCACTTAGTGGGAGGCAACTCACCATTTTTTCTGCTAACCATTTTCTTGATTGTTTATTAATTTTAGTTAATAAATAGGTACCCACAAAGGAAGGCATCCTAAGTTTTTGAAGAATCTGAGAAGGATGAACACAGGAAACCAAATCCGGAAAATCCAAGCAGAAAATGAAGAATCTGGTAGAAAAACCAGAGGCACGTTACGGGCGCCCGTAACAGGTGTTACGGCCCGTAACGGCACCCAGGCTCCATTTACATATCGAACTACAACTACCCCTGAGTTATTACGGTCTCCCGTAACACACATTACAGCCCGTAACAGTTCCTAGCACAAAAATTCAGATTTCTTCTAAATTTTTCATTCTCCTAGCCGCCTCCACCTCCTTGATGAGGGTCTATGGTAGTTCTCCACACTTTCTTTTACTAAAACATTTAGGCTAATGTTTGGTTTAAGTTTTGGGGGATTTACCTGTTTTACTTTTATTTTGGGTAATTTATTTGCTTCTGTTTTTACTTTCAAAACAACTTCTCGAGCTTTCCATGAAATTATGTCCCGTGAATTTTTTCCAAGAGAATTTTGATTTTTAAGCAACTTGGAAAGTATATAGAGTTAGAGAAAACCGAAAAATTTTGTTGAAAAAACTTTTACTTGAACACCTTGAGCCTCCCTAGCAGTGACACGAGTCTGACATGTGGAATTATACCATAGTGCTTAGACCCTGAGAAGTACCCCCAATTAGTTTATTTGAGAGTTTGACATAAATTAGATTTGAATGCATGTATGGTTTATTGAGAAACAAGGAGAAATTTCCCTCAAAAAGATGAAAAGGCAGTAAAAGGTAACCGAAAGAGGTTGATCCCCAGCGTCGTCCTAAGCAGAGGACATTATATAAGCTTGAAAAGGCTTTGAAAATTTCGTCAACACCAAAAAGATGAAAAGGAGGTAAAAGGTAATTGGCCCTCTAAGTCAGATAACTCTCACTCCGTTGTTCAACCCAACAGAAGTTGATCCCTAAATATCTTCATAAATAAAGTACAATACACAAGCTTAAAAAGGCTTTGAAAATTTCATCGGTGGATAACAAATGTTGCATAAATGAAAAATTTCTCAATTGACCTTGTACATGGAATGATTATTATAAATTCCATGGCCTTAATTTGATTGTCTGAATGAAAGAGGAGAAAAATTGGAGACAAGACTTAAGTACAATGCATAGTCAGAGAGGTGTCTGAATAAGGAAGCTTGGGTCCATAGTTTCACATTGGTTTGTGTTCTTGTAACGACTCCTGGAGTCGAACGATTACCAGAAGAACAAAGACTCGCGTATGAGTACCAACACGCTTCATCTATCATAAGTTCTTTTCATTTGTTGATTTTCTTGATCCAAAAACCTTCTATGCAAGCTTTGTTGCTTGAGGACAAGCAACGGTCTAAGTTTGGGGGAGTTTGATAATTGGTTTTTGCATCGTTTTTATTAGATGTTTTACTTTGTTACTTTATTATTTTTATTCTCTTTTCTTTCATTTTGCTATGATTTATGCTTTGGTATTGTCTTTTAGTTGCTTTCAGGCCTTAACAAACATATTGGAAGTAAAGAAGATCAAATCAGATGAATTGTGAAGAAAATGCAAAAGTCGTAAATTTCCAGTACAAAAACCAGAGCTCTATTACGGGTTCCTGTAATGCATGTTACGACCCGTAATGAACCTCAATCTGAAAACCTAGAAGTTCTATGTATTAAAACAGTGAGTGAAAAATCTAAAGTTATGTATTGTGTTAAAACAGTGAGAAAGATTTTAAAAGTTTTGTGTCAAAATAGTGAAGAGAACTCGAAAGTTATGTGTTGTGCTAAACATTGGGAAAGAAAACCCGGAAATTTTGCATTACATTTCACCTCATTCCTTATGTTATTCAAAACATCTGCATCTTAATCAGTTCTTAACAACAACAAATCAGAAAGATAAAAGCACAAATGTGCATAGAAGTTCTAATGGAAATTCTGATCCAAGCTTTATTCAGGAAATTCTGATCCACAATTTTTTCTACTTATGCAATGATCTTATGCAATGATATAGACAGCATCAATACTATGATATTTACATACTTAATGATGTTCTGAATGAAAAGATTCAAAGTTATAAACACTTACCTTGAATCTGGAGTCTGTGTTTGGGACTTGAGCTGCTGCCTTCAAATATTCTGGAGTCAGCAAGAGCAACGGAACAAAAAATGTTATGCTCTTTGATTCAAAGGGAAGAACAAATATTTTTGGTTTTGTTCAGGAATTCAGGATTCACGAATGTTTTACTGTTTTCTTTTCTCTCTTTGATAATTCTATCTTTTCAAAAGACATCCCCTTGAAAGTGTGATGGAGCAACTTATTTATAGGTGAGTTTGTTGTGGTTTTGGAGGGGAAAATAAATGAGACTTGATCCTTTTTGGCATACTGTTCCATTGCTTTTTAATCACAGCTTTTGTATGCTAATTTGGTGCAAATATGGGGTTTGAGAAAGTGCGGGCGTGGAACAGATCAGCAGCTGGTTACAGGACTGTGCTATAGCAGGGCAACAGACTGCTTAAACGAGGTTTTGGGATTTGGTGATGTTTTGATCGCAGAAGACCAGAAGCGTAGCCTCCATATGCTGAAGAGTCATGTTCTGACCGAAGAACATCGCTTCCATATGTTCTGATTGAAGCATCATGTTCTGAACCGTGTTTGCAAATTCTGATTGCACTTGCGTGAAGGTTGGCCCAAAAGTTATGAAATATCATATTCTCCTAACACTTAGAAAATTTTCTAAATGTTTAGAAATTTGATTTTTCAAGGAAATTTCTAACTTTAGATTTCTTGATGAACCAACTTCTTGTCTTGATGGAATATGATTGTTGGAACTTGATTTTGATCAAGAAGTCAGAGTCTGACTTTTCAGTGTGCTTTTGACCATTTTTCCCTTGTGAATGACTTTCTTTAGTAAATTATGATTTGAGACTTGAAACTTTCCAGAAGCAAACCTGAGGGTCTAGAATGATCCATTGAGAAATGAGAGGGCAAATTTTGGGGTACAACAACTGCCCATGTTTAATCTTCTTAAACCTGAAGAGTTAGATTGGCGAATCTGCCATTCGTGACTTGAAGGTAGAAGATGATTGAACACTAGAGTGCCCAGAAATTTACACTTGATGATGTCGTGGTTGAGGTGTAAGGAATGGGCTTAAAGATGACATTTGGAGAAATGATGGAGAGTTGGCGGAGATGGGCTTATAGATGCCATCAAAGAATGATTGTTGATAGGAATTAGACTGAGTCTAAGTTTTACTTCAGCTGGGACAAGAATCAGAGTAAACATTTGGGTCGATTTATCTGAACCGAAGAAGATATCTATCAGGGAAAGCATCAGGATAAACTGTTGAGAGATTTAAATTGTACCAGCAAAGGTCAAAAAAATAATTAGAACAAGCCTTAGAGCAAATTATTTGAACCAGAGAAGATGTTTGCAGGAAAGAATCAGGATAAATCGTTGAGAGATTTAAACTAAACCAACAGGGGTCTATAGAAGAATCAGAACAAGCCTTAGAGCGACTTATCTGAACCAGAGAAGATATTTGTAGGAAAGAATCAGGATAAACCATTGAGAGATTTAAACTAAACCAACAGGGGTCTGAAGAAGAATCAAAATATAATCTTGGCGCGACTTATCTGAACCAGAGAAGGTGTCCGCGGAAAAGAATCAGTATAAACTGTTGAGAGATTTAGATTGAACCAACAGGGGTCTGGAAAACAATCAGAATAAATCTTGGCACGACTTTTCTGAACCAGAGGGGGTGTCTGCGGGAAAGAATCAGGATAAACTGTTGAGAGATTTAAACTGAACCAGCAGGGGCCTGGAAAAGAATCAAAATAAATCTTGGAGCGATTCATCTGAACCAGAGAGGATGTCTGTGGGAAAGAATCAGGATAAATCATTGAGAGATTTAAACTTGACCAGTAGTGGTTTGGGAAAAGAATCAGAATAAATCTTGGAGCGATTTATCTAAACCAGAGAAGATGTTTGCGGGAAAGAATCAGGATAAACCATTGAGAGATTTAGACTAAACCAGCAGGGGTCTGGAAAAGAATCAAAATAAATCTTAGCGCGACTTATCTGAACCAGATAAGGTGTCTGCGAGAAAGAATCAGGATAAACCGTTGAGAGATTTAGACTGAACCAGCAGGGGTCTGGAAAAGAATCAGAATAAGTCTTGGCACGACTTATCTGAACCAGAGAAGTTGTCTGCGGGAAAGAATCGGGATAAACCGTTGAGAGATTTAAACTGAACCGGCAGGAGCCTGGAGGAAGCAATTGTCATGTAGATAGTTACCCCGTCTTATTTCAGGAATTGATCTACGATTGATTTGTTCATAGATATTTTCCTTATCTTGCTGAAAATTTGATAACATTTTTTTGTTGGTTGATCCTTCCTGAAAATGGTAAAGAGTTAGTTATATGTAATGCCATGATGCATGAAATGTGTAGTGCAATGGGATTGCGATATATGCATTTGTGTCATCAATGTTTATGATGTATGGATGCGATGTATGTGCATGCAAGCTGTTCTGCTGCAATGTTGTCGGATTAGGGAAAATAAATCCCTGACTACCGTTGGGAATGAGGAGTGTAAGTCTTCATATTTTGTTGAAGTTGAAGTGTTGAAGGATGGGTTTCCATAATTAGAGAAATAAACTTTGCTGGGGAAGAGAAATGTCGTGCATTTCCTGTGGGCTTCATGAAATCCTGCTGGGGAATCCTGAGAAGCTGTGCGACTTTAACTGGGGCATCTTCGAGGAGGTAACTGGAAGTTTTGCTCCGTCGGGAATGTGAAAGCAAAAGATACCATTAGGCTGCATGCTAGGGATATGGCAATGATCCTGCAATAGGATGTTCTTGCTTCTACTCTGTTGGAGAAAGTATCTACGGGGGTTTTGTGGAATGGCCCACAGATGTTGTCATGTTTCTTAAATCCATTAGTAATTGTCTTTCTGTTTAGTTTCCCTTTTTATGCGTTCATTTATAAACAGTAATTACGTTCAAATTCATATGTTCAAAAATAAATACTGGACGTTTTTGTAAACAAAATAGGAAAGTGAAAGAAAAATAGATAGTTTTGGACTTTTAAAGGAATTTTTTTTGTATTAACTTGAATAAGTATTTTGTACAAAGAGACGAACATCCTAGTAAGAGAATATCGTCGTAAAAAATGAAAACTGATACAAAGAAAGGACAATTATGTGAAATAATCCCATGGGGTTCCCATTCTGCTATAGCCTTCATGTCTCTAATTGTCTCATCCATTTGTTGCTTTGTCTGAAGCTAATTGGATTGATTAGAACCATTCGAGTTTGATGATTAATGCCAGAGAGTGGTTGTATGGTGATCCAACGAGACATAATTGTACGCTTTAAATCCCTAACTTTTTCCTGGATCGCCCTTTCGGGTTTTCGATCCACTGGGAAACCCTTTTTGGCCCAAGCCGCCCTTTTAGGTTTTCAGCTTGCCGGGTGTACAAATGTTTTTTGTATTTTATCCCTAATTTTTGCCTAGGACAGTCGACCTAGCGGGTCGTTGTTTATGCATAGTATCTTTTAACTATGTCCGTGTTTACAGGGTGCGGAAGGTCGTCGCCATCCATAGTTTTTAAGATCATTGCCCCACCAGAAAATATGTTTTTAATCATAAATGGTCCTTCGTACGTAGGAGTCCATTTGCCACTGGGATCACCTTGTGGTAGTATGATATGTTTGACTACCAAGTCACCAACCCGATATACCTGACGTCTGACTTTCTTGTTAAAATCTTTAATTATACGTTTTTGGTACATCTGACCATGGTAGACAACCGTAAGCCTCTTCTCATCAATCAAGTTCAGTTGGTCAAGTCGAGTTTGAATCTATTCATCTTCATTTAACCCCGCATCCTTTATGATTCTCAAAGAAGGTATTTGGACTTCAATTGGCAAGACAGTTTTTATGGCGTATACCAAAGAGAAAGGAGTTGCCCCTGTTGATGTGTGCGCCGTGGTACGATAACAATGGAGAGAAAATGGTAACATCTTATGCCATTCTTTGTAGGTCACTGTCATTTTTTGTATAATCTTCTTGATGTTTTTATTAGCGGCTTCTACAGCGCCATTCATCTTCGACCGGTAAGGGGAAGAGTTATGATGCTGGATCTTGAATTGCACGCATAGTGAAGTGATCATAGTATTGTTGAGATTGGTACCATTATCTGTAATGATTGTCTTTGGAATGCCATACAGACAAATAAGTTTCTGTTTGATGAATCGGGCCACAACATTCTTGGTGACAGAAGCAAAGGAAGCTGCCTCAACCCACTTCGTGAAGTAATCAATGGCGACCAAGATGAAACAGTGTCTATTAGAAGCTGTAGATTTTATTTCTCCAATCATGTCGATGCCCCACATCACGAATAGCCAAGGAGAAGTTAGGATGTTTAGGGGAACCGGAGACACATGCACTTTGTCAGCATAGATCTGACACCTGTGACATGTTCGTGAATGTTAATGACAATATGCCTCCATGGTGGACCAGTAGTATCCTTCCCGTAGGATCTTTTTAGACATCGTATGCCCACTAGAATGGGTGCCAAAAGTGCCTTCGTGTATATCAGCCATGATCTTGTCTTCCTCGCTCTTGTCTATGCAACAAAGTAAAGTAGAGTCGTGGTTGTGCTTGTAGAGAATCCCATTACTGAGGAAGAACTTAGCAGAGAATCTTCTTAGGAATTTCTTGTAATTGACTGAAACTCCCTCCAGATATTCTTGAGCCTCGAGATATCTCTTAATTTCGTGGAATCAAGGTTTGGCCACTACTTATTCGGTATCAATCTCGTGACAGTAAGCTGGTTCTTCCATTCTCTCGATGATGATCTGAGGAGCCTCATCATCCCACTTGATTTTGAACATGGATGACATAGTTGCTAGCGCGTCTGCTAGTTGATTTTCCTCTCGTGGAAAATTCTCAAAGTAATTTCCTCAAAGTCTAGGATTAATGTCAACACATGTTCCTCGTAGGGGATGAGATTAGGGTGCTTCGTGTCCCATTCTCCTTTGATCTAGATGATGACTAAGGCTGAATATCCAAATACACTTAAGGATCTGATTCCCAAATCTATGGCAGCTTTGAGACCTATAATACACGCTTCATATTTCGCCATATTATTGGTACAGTTGAAACACAATATAGTAGTGAAGGGAGTATGGAATCCTTCAGGGGATATGATCACAGCGCCTATGTCGTTGTCGAGTGCATTGGAAGCTCCATCAAAAATCAAGGTCCATCAGGATCCTTGTTCAGGTCCGTCATATGGTCTGAGTTCTTCACAATATTTTACCAACATGATGTCTTCGTCTGGAAATTCGAAATTCATGGATTAATAGTCATCCATAGCCTGATGAGAAAAGTGATCGGCTAACACACTTCCATTTATTTCTTTCTAGGTAGTGTATTGAATGTCGTATTTAGTCAGGATCATCTGCCATCTTGCTATTCTTCCAAAGAGGGCAGGTTTCTCGAATATGTATTTAGTTGGGTCCATCTTGGATACCAATAAGGTAGTATGGGTCAACATATAATGTCTTAGCCAACGAGCAGCCCATGCCAGAGTGTAGCAAGTTTTCTCGAGCAGTGAATATCTGGTTTCACAATCGATAAACTTTTTGCTCAGGTAGTATATTACATGCTCTTTTCAGCCAGACTCGTCATGCTGCCCCAGCACACACCCCCATTGAATTTTCCAAGACAATTAGATACATGATCAAAGGTCTTCCCTCAACCGGAAGCATTAAAACAGGAGGCTCTTGAAGGTACTCTTTGATCCTGTCGAAAGCATCCCGGAAGTCGTTGTTCCATTCCACCACTTGATCTTTCTTCAGTAATTTGAAGATTGGTTCACAAGTAGCGGTTAGATGGGAAATGAACCGGGCGATGTAGTTTAGTTGTCCCAAGAATCCCCTAACTTCCTTCTCAGTGCAAGGAGCAGGCATTTCTTGTATTTCTTTTACCTTTGTAGGGTCCACTTCGATACCTTTTCCACTGACAATGAAGCCTAAGAGCTTTCTGGACCTTACTCCAAAAGTGCATTTATTCGGGTTCACCCTTAGTTTGTATCTCTTCAGTCTTTTAAACAGTTTCTGCAGATGGCCAAGGTGTTATTCTTCAGTTTGAGATCTGGCTATCATGTCATCCATGTAGACCTCTATCTCGTGATGGATCATGTCGTGAAACAGAGCTACCATGGCACGCTAGTAGGTTGCCCCAGCATTCTTCAACCCGAATGGCATAACTTTGTAATAGAACATGCCCTATTGTGTGACGAAGGTCGTTTTTTCCATGTCCTCAGGTGCCATTTTGATCTGGTTGTATCCAGAGAAATCATCCTTGAAGGAAAATACCTTATGTTGTACGGTGTTGTCAACCAGAATATCGATATGGGGAAGCAGGAAGTCATCCTTGGGGCTTACCCTATTCAAGTATTTGTAGTCCACACACATACGTACCTTACCGTCCTTTTTAGAAATTGGAACAACGTTGGTGACCCATTATGGATAAGAGATGACAAATAAGAATCTGGTGTTGAACTACTTCATGACTTTAGTCTTGATTTTCTCTGACATTTCTGGCCGCATGCGTCGGACCTTCTGTTTTACCGGAGGGAAGTCTTCTTTTATCGGTAGACGATAGACCACGATATTAGTGTCAAGTCCTAGCATGTCTTCGTATGACCAAGAAAAGACCTCAACATGGTCATGTAGTAACTGAGTTAAGCGCTTCTTGACACTAGGCTCTAGGTTGGCACCTACCTTGACTTCTTTCTTGTCCTCTTCAGTACCTAAGTTAACTGTTTCCATTGGCTCTTCGTGGGGTTGTATGGTCCTTTCTTCTTGTTGCAATAACCTGGCTAATTCTCCTGGTACCTCACGATCTTCCTAACCTTCATCTTCGGCTTGGTGGATCGGATTTTCAAAGTCATGATAGGCCATAGCATAATCGTTACCCATAGGGTCCTGGGTGGATGTGGATCTGCATTTTGATATGTGACTGTGTGTAAGAGGATAGCTATCTTTGAAAAATGATAAAGGTTAAAAAGGAAAAACAATGAGCGTAAAATTTTGCATGTAAAAACGTCCATAATTTATTGATGACATATGAAGATGAAGCAACAACCCTCACTAATGGATCGTTGTGCCTCGGGTAAGACACAAGGTTTTAAAGTCTAAATTGTTTAATTATTACAAGTCTGACAAAAATTTAAAGACAATTACTCTTGGATAAAAGTAATAGGGACAAATTCTTTGGCTTCCCAGTTGTTGAGTCCTCCGCTGGCAGTTGGAAAAATCCACTCATCTAGGTCATAGTTGCCATCACTGTCTTCCACTGTGTTTACTCCTCGATTGTTGATACCTAAAGATGGCCCCCTGCGCGAGTTCTTCGAACAGCCCTTTGTGCTTCTGAGGTGAAACCCAAACCAAATTTGTTGGACTTGTAAGGAATATCCGGAAGTTGACCCCAGATAGTGCATCCACCTTCTTCAATCACTGCTCTAGCATCCTTTAAAGAGGCCATTTTCAATGGCGATCTGGTAACTTTTGGAGTCTTGGTAGTAGTCTTGGTTTCCGCAAATGTTTGCGAGACCTCCTCGAAATGCTGACACGGAGTTTCGATGAACTCACCATCCATTTCCAAGTACCTGAAAGAGTTCAGGTGGCTAACCATATATTCCTCCTCTCTATGGACAATGATGATTTTTCTCTTGATTGGGTACTTCAACATCTGATGTGTTGTACCCCAAAATTTTCCCTCTCATTTATCAAGTATTTTTCTCACAAGATCTCCTTTGGTTCAAGACTGCACAAGGGTTGATCAGCTCAAGACACCTCATTAAGCACTGATGACTAAAATTAGGGTTTGAGATTGCACAAGGATAATTGAACTTTTAATTCCTCATATGACTTTCATGAATCATTATGGACCCTCAATATTGCTCATTTCAAGTTTCAAGTCTTGGATCACATTTTTGCTCAGTCAATTGATCAGTTGACCTAAAAATCAGTTGTATTGGGGGGAAAAGTCAACTATGGTCAATTTACAGTCAAACTTCATAATTTTTTATCCATGTCAACATTATGAACTTATATATGTCATTTGATCAAGTTTGTACCATAATTCCTCAAGAAATTTGATCAGATCATCAAAAGGGCAAAATGGTCAAAATTAGGGTTTTGACTAAGAAAGGGCAATTTCTGATTTTTGACCTAGAAAATGGTTAATTGGTTTGAGACATGATCTCAAGGTTTCAAATGAATAATTTTTACCTAATGATATGACTCAAAACTTCTCTCAAGATCAATTGATTGATAGTTGATTTTCAATCAACTGATCAAAAGTCAACTGTACACTGAAAAGTCAAACTTTGACTTTTTGGTCAAAGTCAAGTGTCAAAGATCACAATTCATCAAAACATATCAAAATATGAAACTTGTTCATCAAGAAATCAAAAAGTCAAGATTTCATTTTGAAAAGTCAAAATTTCCACTTAGAAATTTTTCTAAGTGTTGAAAACTTCATATTTTTTCACAACTTTAAGCCAATTTTTCACGATGATGCAAGTTAATTCAAAGGAAACTTTCAATATGAAAGTTGTAGATATCAATTATATCTAAAACATTGCTGAACACAACTCCTCCTAGAAATGTATGGATTTCAAGTTATTAATCCATGAAATCATGGTCATGAAACTAAAACACTCAGTGAAATTATGAGCATTTTGGTCAAGATTTTGACCTAACTTCTGGGCCAAGTTTCATATAGTTCCAATTGGATTTTGAAAAATTGATTCAAATAGGGGTTTTATAGCACATTAAAAGCTTTCTAAAATGTCCAAGAACTCCTTGAGATCATTTTTGAGCAAGGAGAATCGAAGGCCAAAAGTTAGGGTTTCAAGTTGTTTTACAAGGCAGGATTTGTGATGCACAATGGACCAAATCACATAGCCATGCTGCATAATCTCACTTTACAGGCTTCTAAATTGCAATCCACTGCTTAATTAAATTTTTACGCAACATATTGAGCCATTGTTCAAGCATTTGAACCATTATCCAAGTTGCATTTCCATTTTTAGAAGAAAGGCACCATTGTTATTCTTGAAAAGTGGCTTTAATCACAAAGTCCACTCTCCTTGAGAATTGGACTTGTTCTTTATGCACACATAAACCCTATAAACCAAAAGCAAGCATGTCTAAAGTACTAACCACTCTATGCAGCCTTGTACCTTGCCTTGGAACAAGATGTTTCAACTTTGCTTCAAAAACAAGTAAAGATGCTACAACTTGGGATTTCAAATTCTGGCTTGTTGTAACATACAAGAACTCTTGCCTATAAATATACAAGTCATTTTCAAGCTAAGACACGCATGCTCAAGCCCTGAAAACCCCCTAAAGCACAGGACCACCAAAAACATCTCAAAACTTGCCATTTTTGAGTTCTGAACCCAATCTCTAAATTTGCTCGTGCATTTTTTGGCCTTTTACTTTCAAAAGCTTCTAAATAACATATACAAACAATTCCAACACCTGCAACACAACTGTAACACCTCCATCATCATCCACCATTTTAAAAAATAGAACCTTGCACCTTGACTTCTCCAGAACTCCTCAGCCACTTTCAGCTCAAGCCAAACATTACATTAGCTTCCTGGGAACTTAAGGAAGCTAACCCAATCACTAGAACTCATTGAAAGCTGCTCAAACTCAAAACACGATACCCTCTTGCAAGGTGAGTTTTCTTACTTTTGAACTATTCATATAGGCACTGTTAGGCTTCCATTTTCAAAGATAAAATGTAGATACCATAGCCATGAAGCTGTACATATCCATAGTTTGCATTTATATGGCCTGAGCTTAGAGAATTCTGGAGTTAAAGTTTCTGAAATTTTTAGGTTTTAAATTAAGGCCAGAAAAATTCTCACTCATCTTGGATTTACAGCTTTAGTTATTTATATGGTTGGATTCGTGGGAAGAAATGCCACAACTTTCATGTTTGTACTTTGCATTGTTGTTGAGAGATGAACAAGTTACAGGTGCTATGGCTGGCTGAAGGTTGAAGACGAAGTGCAGGCCTTGGAAGTATTATGTGTTATGTATTTATCATTTCATTTTAATAAACGGATGTATAGTCACCCTAGTGGTAAGGCAGCGCGCTGATAACCAAGAGGGCGTGGGTTCGAACCTCAGTGTGCTGGCTTTTGTTTCTTTTTTCACATTTTCCTTTTCTTTTGTAGCACTGGGCCTCCCCCTTTGGGGTTATTTTTTTTTACTGAAACATACCCCCTGTTTGCTTATATACACGCAGCCCAACCTTTTTTTTTATTTTCTGATTTCAAAAACAATAATGGGTCAGGCTTAGTCAAAAAACTGTTTTTTACTTAAAAACACCACAAAGCAAATCTTCACCCCCTCTGAATTCCCCCCTTTTTTTATTTGTCTTTTTATTTTTATTATTATTATTTTTATCATAATATTTATTTTTATTAGTAAAAAATCCCAAAAAAATATTTTATTTATTATTTAGGTAATAATATGTTTATATTTTATTTCTTTTAAGACTAAAAAGACAAAGACAAAAACATGTTTCTTTAACAAATTAATTTATTTTTTATTTAAGTAATAATAGACTTAGGTTTAATTAGTTTTTTTTAATTAAGATTAATTTAGGAGACCTAGTTCCTTTTATTTAATTAATACTAGTTTAATATTCAAAACCTCTTTCATAAAAAAACCTAAAAAAAACTTTTCTTCTCGAATTAACTTAATTAAATTTTCTTATTTCCTTAGGTTAAATATTTTCTTCTAGTTTATTTAGGTTAAAATAAATATAATATTTCTTAACAAAAATCCAAACAAATTCATACTCTTTCCCATTTATTCATATTTGTACATTATTATTTGAATTCTTGTATATTGTTCAATATGGTTGTAATAGTTAATTAGATTTAAAATTCTTGCAATCTCCATTTGTAAAAATATATACCCCATCCCCTAAATAATGTAATAGCGTAGAATATTTACTTTCCGCAGTTTATCGCTTTATATAAATGCTAGTAATTAGGGTTTGTATAGAAATACTAAAATTAACAAGTTAGCAAACCCTAATTCAAGATAAAACAATACATGTAAATCAACTCACTTGCACACTTACACCCTTAGGGTAAACCCACTTTGTTTCTTTACAAAAATGGCCATGTTAGGCATGTGGAATATCTTAGCAAAAGCAATCTAAAAATACAAGATCATAGTCCCTTAATGACGCTATCAATGTTTCCTTTCAAAATGATATTAGTCCCTCAAAGAGAATTGCTAAGATATTTCACAACATTGCTATCATGGCTATACGATGACCCATGCCCGTCCCTTTACATCCAAAGATAAGGTTACTTACCAATCCATGGTAAAATAACAATGTCAATGGAAAGAGGAAATAAACAAGAAAGACTTTTGAGTAGGTAGAATGTTCCTAGTTGCTTGCTCATTTTCAAACCAAAACATCCTTGCTATTTTTCAAAATAAACACCAACACTTTCAAAACATCTTTCAAACTTGAAACATTTTCAAAAGATTAACACTTTGTATACATTTTTTTATGAACAATAACCATTACAAAGTTTGCCTGAACGATGGCGCCTTTTCAAAATACTTTCAAAAACCATACAAAGCATATTTTTCAAACAAAAGCAAGTGATCTAGCAAGCAACTAACAGCCCGTAGATAACTACGGATGAAAAGGGTGTTAATACCTTCCCTTTTTCATAATCTATCACCCGAACTCAAGAAAATATCTCTAAAGGTCTTTCCTGTTCTTTTCAGCCTTTCCTTTTGGATAACAGAAAAGTCGGTGGCGACTCTTGCTATCTGCATAATTGCGATCAAACTCAAAACAACCAAGTCAGTTCTCCCACCGCGTTACAGAATTGGCGACTCTATTGGGGACAATTTTAAAAGTGGAGTTACCTTAGGGCTAGATCACATTTACTCGCTTTCATTGTTTGATTTGTTTGCTTTACATTTTGGTTCTTTGTTTGGGTTTAAATCCTCTACCCGGATTTGGGATACCTTATAGGTAAGTAGCAATATGTTGTGGAAACTGTGTGGGGTATACCGACATGGTCTAAGCAATAGCTACGTTAGTGTGACATATTTGTGGGTATCGGTAGCCCTTGAGTAGTCAAGGAGAATACAGGGCCGCTGAGTGATGTCATGAAGCACTAACTGACTTCTAGAACCTTTACTTGACCAACTTGGCCATTAGGACGTAGTGAGATGACCGGCTTTCGTGTAATCCGAAGTTGGTAGGTACTCCATACTACACTCATTGAGGTTTGGTTTTTTGGGATATTTCGGTCGCCATTAAAGAGGCTTGCACTGAAACAATGCCCGAGAAGACAAACCAGTGATATTGAGCTCCCTTAGAACCCGATTACTATTTCTAGGACAGGTTTGAGCCAACTAAACTTCAAGAGGGTACTTACCTATGAGACTCCATGCAAGCCTAAACCTAAGGACTTGTTTGTTTTATTTGTATATATTTACTTGTACATAACATCATAAACATCATAACATCATACTCATACTCACTAACTATTTCAAGGATTTTTGGGATTTATCTTTGTTTTGTTTGTAGGACATGGATTATATTCGCTGGAAAACCATCCAAGTCAATCTCGTAAGGATCCCTCCTCAACTTAAAGAGTTAGCATCAAGGGTTCCTGAGAATTCTCCATTTACCGAAAGACATGGTCGCCTCTTAAACTTGGTTACCTCCAACACTGATGAATATATGATGAAGGTGCTCTTCCAATTCTTTGATCCTCTACACCATTGCTTCACATTTCCCGATTATCAACTTGTGCCAACTTTGGAAGAATTATCCCAACTCTTGAGGATTCCCATTCTCAATCAACCACCCTTCAACGGTACGGAAAGAGATCTAAAACCAGAAGAGATTGCTCAAGCCCTACACTTGCAACAATCTGATGTCACAACTAATTGGGAAACAAGGAGTGGTGTCAAAGGTTTCTTAGCCAAGTTCTTGTTTGAGAAAGCTCAAGACTGTTGGAACTCCTTGGACTTGCAAGCTTTTGAGGAAATTGTGTCCCTTCTCATCTATGGGATGGTTTTGTTTCCAAATCCTAACCAACTTGTTGTACCCCAAAATTTTCCCTCTCACTTATCAATTATTTTCTCACAAAAGATCTCTCTTGGTTCAAGACTGCACTAGGGTTGATCAACTCAAGACACTGCCTTAAGCACTGATGACCAAAATTAGGGTTTGAGAATGCACAAGGATAATTGAACTTTCAATTACTGATATGAATTTCATTGATCATTATGGACCCCCAAGATTACTCATGTTTCAAGCCTTGGATCACATTTTTGCTCAGTTAATTGAGCAGTTGACCTAAAAATCAGTTGTATTGGGAAAAAGTCAATTGTGGCCAATTTACAGTCAAACTTCATAATTTTTTATCCATATCAACATTATAAACTCATATGTATCATTTTATCAAGTTTGTACCATAATTCCTCAAGAAATCTGATCAAATCATCAAAAGGGCAAAATGGTCAAAATTAGGGTTTTGACTGAGGAAAGGCAATTTCTGATTTTTGACCTAGCAAATGGTTAAGTGGTTTGAGGCATGATATCAAGAGTTCAATTGCATCATTTTGACCTAATGGAATGACCTAAAACATTGCTCAAGATCAATTGGATTGATAGTGAATTTTCAGTCAACTGATCAAAAGTCAATTGTACACTGAAAAGTCAAACTTTGACTTTTTGGTCAAAATCAAGTGCCAAAGATCACAATTCATCAAAACATGTCAAAATATGAAACTTATTCATCAAGAAATCAAAAAGTGAATATTTCATTTTGAAAAGTCAAAGTTTTCTAACTTAGAAATTTTCTAAGTGTTTAAAACTTCATGTTTTTTCACAACTTTGAGCCAATTTTTCACCATGATGCAAGATGATTCAGAAAAAACTTTCAACATGAAAGTTATATATCTCCATGATATCTACAACATTTCTTTACACAACTACTTCTAAAAGTGCTTAGATATAAAGTTATTAATTCATAAATTCATGGTCTTAAAATTGAACACTTAGTGAAAATTTTGCCCTAGTTTTGGTCAGGATTTTGGCCTAACTTCATAGCACTTTTTCATATAGTTCCAAGGGGAATTTTAAAAAGTGATTAAAAGAGGGGTTATATAGCATATTTCAAGCTTTCAAAAATGTCCAAGAACTCCTTGAGATCATTTGTGAGCAACGAGAATCGAAGAGATGAAGTTAGGGTTTTCAAACTTAAATTACAAGCCATTTCATGATGAACAAGAATTCAAATCCAAGCCTAGGCTGCATAATCTTTGCTTTGCAGGCCAAAACTTGTTTGTCACTCCATAATTAAATATTTACATATCTGTTAGAGCTTTAATCCAAGCACTTGAGCCTTTATCCAAGTTACATTTCCATTTATGGCACAAAGTAACCATTCCATTCTTGTAAAGAAGCTTTAATCACAAATTCAATGCATAGAGATTAGCACTTGTTCCTTCTGATCACAAGCAATGTCAAACGCAAAATCAACATGTCTAGAGCCTCCCATAAACTCAGGCCATGCTTGTACTATGCTTTGAAGCCATGTTTTCACTTTTCTTCAAAATCAAGTAACATAGCCATAACTTTACATCTTGTGCTTCTGACCTCCTCAAGTACTCTAACCCTTTCCTTACTTATGCACAAGTATATTGCAACATAACACACGATTTCAAGGACCCCAAAAAACACTCCCAAGCACTCTGTAACTCAGAATCTGCCATAACTTGATAGTTTTAAACCTCACATAGCCATCTTCAAATCCACTCGTGCGTATTGAGTTCTAACCATCCAAACACTTAATATACATCATATCAAAGTGATCCAGGCCCCTGTTTCCTGACTGTAACCCCTTCATCACCATCCACCATTTTCAAAACTGAAGCTTACAACTTGACTTGAGTTGAGAGTTTCAGCCATCCTCAAATCAAAGTAGGAATTGGAACACACTCAAGGAGGTCCAGGCAATCTACAGAAATCATTAGGCCATCTCAAAGGTTTCTTAAACTCCATACACGACTCCAGCTGCAAGAGGTAAGTTTTCAAACTTCTATCTCTTCAGACAAGCATTATTTGATTCTGATTTGTGAAGATAAAATATAGATACCATTGCCACGAAGTTATACATATCCATAGTTTGCATTTATATAGCCTGAGCTTAGAGAATTTTAGAGTTGAAGTTTCTTAAATTTTTAGGTTTTAAATTAGGGCCAGGAAAATTCTCACTCATCTTGGATTTATAGCTTTAGTTATTTATATGGTTGGATTCGTGGGAAGAAATGCCACAACTTTCATGTTTGAACTTTTCATTTTTGTTGAGAGATGAAAAAGTTACAGGTGCTCTGGCTAGCTGAAGGTTGAAGACGAAGTACAGGCCTTGGAAGCATGTTATGTTATGTATTTATCATTTCATTTTAATAAACAGATGTATAGCCACCCTAGTGGTAAGGCAGCGCACTGGTAACCAAGAGGGCGCGGGTTCAACATCCAGCGCGCTACCTTTTTCATTTCTCACAATTTTTCACTTTTTTTTGTTTCAAAACAAGCAACGCATGGGCTTCCAACTTGGGCCTGATGATGTTTTTTCTTTTACTAACCCCTGATTTACTTATGCACCCCTGGCCCAATTTCTTTTACTATTTTCTTTTTTCTTATTTTTTTATTTCTTTTCTTCTTTAATATTTTTATTTATTATTATTATTATTATTATTATTATTATTATTATTATTATTATTCTCATTAATCATGAAAAATCCAAAAATATTTTATTTACTCTTATTCATTTTATTTTCTTATAAAACAAAAATATTAAAAACATTTTCTTTTAACAAATTAATTTCTCTTTTAAATAATTAAATATTTAGACTTAGGTTTAATAATTATTTTATTTTCTTAATTAAAATTAATTTAGAATTTAGTTTTCTTTTAATTATTTAATTTTTACTTTTTATTATTATTTAACTTAAAACCCTTTTTCTTCATAAAAACCCTAAAAAATATTTTTAATTTAACTTCGTTTCTCAATTAGTTTAAGTTAATTTTCTTTTAATTTTAACTAATCATTTTTTAATTAGGTTTAGGTTAAACCCTTTTTATGAAAACCAAACAAAAATCATATTTTTTTATATTCTTGTATTTATATATTATTTATTCAATCATTTGTACATGTTCAATATGGTTGTAATAGATTATTTAGGTTTAATTTTCTTGCAATACTCCCCATTTGTAATTTGTACACCCCCTCCCATAAGTATTATAATAGCGTAGTAACTTTAAATTCCGCAATTTATCGCTTTATATACAAATACTAGTAATTAGGATTTTGTATGGAAAGACTAAAACCAACAAAATAGCAAACCCTAATCAAGACAAAAACAAAGCACGAAAATCAATACACTTGCACACATACACCCCTAGGGTAAATCCACTTGGTTGCCTTACAAAAATAGCCATATTATGCATGTGAGGTATCTTAGCTAAAACAAACAAAATACAAGATCATAGTCCCTCGATAACGCTATCCATGTTGCCTTTCAAAATGATCTTAGTCCCTAAAGAAAATGATAAGATACCTTGCAACATTGCTAATCATGGTTATACGATGACCCACGCCCGTTCTTTTTACATCCAAAGATAGGGTTACTTACCAAATCAATGGTAAGATAACAATGACAAAGGAGAAAGGAAATGAACATGAAAGACTTTTTGAGTATGTAGATTATTCCTAGTTACTTGCTCCATTTCAAAACAAAAAAATCCTTGCTATTTTCAAAATAAACACCAACACTTTCAAAACATCTTTCAAAACTTGAAAACATTTTCAAAAGATCAAACACTTTGTATACATTGTTACGAACGAGAGTCATTACAAAGTTTGCCTAAACAATGGCCTCTTTTCAAAAATACTTTCAAAACCACACAAAGCACGATTTCAAACAAAAGCAAGTGATCTAGAAAGTAACTAAGAGCCCATGGAAAACCATGGATGAAAAGGGTGCTAATACCTTCCTTTTTCATAATTTACCCCCCGAACTCAAGAAATAATCTCAAAGGTCTTTCCTGTGCTTTTTCACCTTTCCTTTTGGATAAAAGAAAAGTCGATGGCGACTCTTGCTAACCGCAACATTTGCGATAAAATGCAAAACACCCAAGTCAGTTCTCCCACCGTATCACAGAACTGGCGACTCTGCTGGGGAATATTTTAAAAGTGGGGTTACCTTAGGAATAGATCACATTTACTTGCTTACATTGTTTGACTTGTATGCTTTACATTTTGGTTCTTTGTTTGGGTTTGAATCCTCTACCCGGATTTGGGATACCTTATAGGTAAGTAGCAATACATTGTGGAAACTGCGCGGGGTATACTGATATGGTCTAAGAAATATCTACGTTAGTGTGGCATATTTGTGGGTACCGGTAGCCCTTGAGTAGTCAAGGAGAATACGGGGTGGCTGAGTGATGTTATGAAGCACTAATGAACTTTTAGAACTTTTACTTGACCAACTTGGCCATTAGGACGTAGTGAGATGACCGAGTTTGGTGCAATCCAAAGTTGGTAGATACTCGATACTATACTCATTGAGGTTTGGTTTTTTGGGATATTTCAGTCGCCATTAAAGAGGCTTGCGCTGAAACAATGCCCAAAGAAAACAAATCAATGATATTGAGCTCCTTAGAATCCGATTACTATTACTAGGACAGGTTTGAGCCAACTAAACTTCAAGAGGGTACTTACCTACGAGACTCCATGCAAGCCTAAACCTAAGGACTTGTTTGCTTTATTTGTATATACTTGAACATAACATCATAAACATCATAATATCATACTCATATTCACTAACCATTTCAAGGATCTTGGGATTTATCTTTGTTCTATTTTGTAGGACATGGATTCTATTCGCAGGAAAACTATTCAAGTCAATCTTGTAAGGATCCATCCTCAACTTAAAGAGCTAGCATCAAGGATTCCTGAAATTTCTCCATTCACCGAAAGACATGGTCGCCTACTAAACTTGGTTACCGCTAACACTGATGAAGACACGATGAATGTGCTCTTTCAGTTCTTTGATCCTTTACACCATTGCTTCACATTTCCCGATTATCAACTTGTGCCAACTTTGGAAGAATTCTCCCAACTCTTGAGGATTCCCATTCTCAATCAACTACCTTTCAACTGTACGGAAAGAGATCCAAAGCCATAAGAGATTGCTCAAGCTCTACACTTGCAACCATCTGATATCACAACTAATTGAGAAACAAGGAGTGGTGTCAAAGGTTTCCTAGCAAAGTTCTTGTTTGAGAAAGCCCAAAACTGTTGGAACTCTTTGGATTTGCAAGATTTTGAGGAAATTGTGGCTCTCCTCATCAATGGGATGGTTTTGTTTCCAAATCCTGACCAACTCATAGATGTGAACGCCGTCAAAATCTTCATGTCTCGTAACCCTGTGCCTACTTTGCTAAGGGACATCCTACATTCTTTTCACACTCGCACTATGAGGAAAAAAGTTATCCTTATGTGTTGTACTCTTCTTTTGGAAATATGGTTTATTTCACATCATCCCCAATCTGTATTAAAGAACGAGCAAGGTTTAAGGTGGTCACATAGGTTGATGACACTCAAACATTCAGACATTCATTGGTGTTCCCGATCTATAGAGAATTTTACTATCATCGACCGTTGTGGAGAATTCCCTAATGTCCCCTTACTTGGAATTAGGGGAGGCATCACCTACAACCCCTGCTTAGCCTTGAGACAGTTTGGTTACGCCCGAAGGGATGGCCCACATGAGATGCTCATTCAAGGTTTGGTATTCGACTACGAGAACGACGATCAAGGTCACCTCCAGAGATTTATCCGAGCTTGGAAGATGTTGAACAAGGTAGATAGCAAAACATTGGGGCATAAGAATTCCTTCCCTATTGAGCCTTACCTCAAGTGGGTAAGAGCTCGTGCTCAAAGTCTTATGATGCCTTACCCCTCGATTCTCCCAGTTATCATAGAGCCTGTTGGGGGAGGAGATGTTCCATACACTATCCTGCTTCCTGACATGCCCACCTCTCTTGAAGACTTGCAAAGGGATTGGATACAGCTTAAGGGGGAGCGAGACACTTTCGACGCCCAATTCTACGCCAGTGAGAAGAAGGTTTTGGAACTCACTAAGAAACTTCATGAGGAGCGGAGCCTGAACGCCTACATCGCACCAAAGATGATGCGTACAACTTTTTTATCTTAGAGTTTTTGTATTTCTTTGTAAACCCAAAAGAGGCATGATGTACTCAAGCTTTGATTTATTAATATAATGTGTGATCCTTTTCGGTCTAAAAGCAAATATAAATCTCTAATTTCCTTGAAATCATTGCATATGCATTTACCATTCATCATAACATAAGCAGGTTTTCTCATAACAAGTCTCCTTATATTTCTACTATTTATTTCAGTAAGATGGATCTCGAGCAGACAGTTAAAGACCTCCAGGCGCAGAATGCTCAGTTTCAATAGATGTTCTTGACTCTAGCCAAAGGACAAGAGGATCTGAAAACTTTGCTAGTTGAAGAAAAGAAGAAGAAAGCAAAGAAAGTAACCGGAGTTCTGAATATGGGAAGAAGGTTCCAAGGGCAAGCCAGACGGACCTAGACTTTGTAACGTCATCTGGTGAAAAGGATAACCAAGAAGTGGAAGGCAAGGAAGCGGATGTCCATCTAGAATATGAAGAGGAAGAAGAAGAAGATTACTCTGAAGAGCAATATCCCCCGGCCGACGACAAATACAATCATCTGGAAGAACGACTAAGTGCAATGGAAATTCAGAAAGTGCCCGGGCTATACTTTGAAGAGCTGGGTTTGGTATCTGGGATTATTATCCCACAAAAATTCAAGGCACCAATATTTGCTAAGTACGACGGAGTTATGTGTCCCAAGATGCATCTCCGATCCTATGTGAGGAAGATACAGTCTCACACTGCTGACAGAGATTTGTGGGTACACTTCTTTCAAGATAGTCTATCCGGAACTCAGCTTGATTGGTTCTATCAACTGGAAAGGGACAATATCCATAATTGGGAAGACCTTGCCGCTGCTTTCTATAAACAGTATCAGTACAATGCATATCTTGCTCCCACCCGTACCCAACTCCAGAGTATGGCTATGGTTTCAAGTGAAGGTTTCAAAGACTACGCTCAGAAATGGAGGGACTTGGCAGGAAGAGTTCAACCTCCCATTTCTGAAAGAGAACTAGTAGACATGTTTCTGGGTACCCTGGCCGGTCCTTTCTTTAACCATTTAATCATAAGCTCCTCAGCAAGCTTCACTGAATTAATCTTGACTGGAGAAAGAGTGGAAGCTGGGATTAAGAGTGGTAAAATTGAAAAAGACGCATCCTCTGCTGCTGTAAGAAAACCATTTATTGGGAAGAAAGAAGTTGGTAATGTGTATCCTCAAAGGAATCAAGAAAGAACTGAACGCCGTCCAATGGTAGGGGCTGTCATGATCCCTAAACCTGTACCTACTCAACAAAGGAACGATCAGCCTAGAACAAAAAGACCAGTAAGAAAATTTACCCGGATTAATATGACACTATCTCAAGTACTGCCACATTTGTTGAGATCTAATATGGTAACTTTGAAAGAAGCTCCAATGAATCCTAACACAACCTCTCCTCACTACCATCCTAATGCTCGTTGTGCTTACCATTCAGAAAGTCCAGGCCATGATACTAACTATTGTTGGGCTTTGAAAAACAAGGTGAAAGACCTTCTTGAAGCTAAAGAAATTGAGTTTGATGCTCCTGAGATCCCAAATGTTATCACCGCTCCTATGCCCAAGCACGGCCGTGGTCTTAACACTGTAGAAGATGATATGTTTGTTACTGCTTTGGATGAACCTATTACTCCTCTCCTGACCGTCAAGAAGAACCTATTGAAGGTTGGTTTATTTCCAGGTTGTGACGTAAGCTGCCACCTCTGTTCCTCCCTACCAACTGGATGTCATTTATTGAAAGCATGTGTTCAACGCCTAATGGATGACAAAGAGATTTTGTTTGAGAAGACTCCTGTTCCAACCATTTCCTACAATGATGTTTCAATAGTAACCGTTTTTGCCAATTCTTCCAGGGTCTCCACCAAAAGACCCGTTAGGATTACATCAGTTCCTAAAGTAGCTCCACTGATAATTACCATGCCAGGTCCAATCCCATACTCATAAGATAAGACTGTCCCATGGAATTATGGGGGCGATGTCTACTATCACGGTGTCAAGCACGATTGGCCGGATGTTGAAGACTCAATTTTTGAGAAGGCTGACCCCGACATTAGCAACATTGTGAGAACCAGCAAAATAACCTGAAGTGGCAGAGTATTCTCCCAAGAGATTTCTCCTCCGAAGACTATTACCGGTCCTGTAATCATCCCTGTTTCTGTTCCTATTGACACTACTATAACAACAATTCCTATAGTCACACCTGCTGATACTCCTACCTCCAATTCGACCGAGACTCGGGGCAAAGGCATTCTGGTTGAGCGTGTCAAGATGAAGGTGCAATCAGTATCTATCTCTGAGGCCTCCCAAAAGGAGATGGAAGAAATTTTGAATATCATAAAGAAAAGCGACTACAACATAGTCGAACAGCTAGGGCAGACTCCATCAAAGATTTCCATGCTGGGTTTATTGTTGTGCTCTGAGGCTCATGCAAAGGCCTTGGTAAAATTCCTTAAAACTGCCCATGTACCACAAGAAACCTCTATTGATCAGTTCCAAGACTGTGTGGCCAGTTTGACCGTGGATAATGGTTTAGGCTTTTCTGATGCTGACTTGACACCTAGGGGAAGGAAGCACAATGAGGCATTGCATGTTTCTGTCGAATGCAGGGGCACAACTTTGGCCCATGTCTTGGTTGATACGGGTTCGTCTTTGAATGTGCTGCCTAAGAAGGCTCTCGATAGACTTGACTGTGAAGGTTTGACCATAGAACCTAGCAACATAGTGGTAAGGGCCTTCGACGGTTCAAAAAGGATGGTGCATTGGGAAGTGGAAATCCCCATAAAAGTTAGAACACAAACCTTTGATTCAACTTTTTACGTGATGGACATCCGCCCTTCCTATTCCTGCTTATTGGGCCGACCATGGATTCACAATGTTGGTGCCGTTACCTTTACATTACATCAAATGTTGAAATATCCAGCCGAGAGGAAAATCATTATTGTCCATGGAGAAGAGGAATATATGGTCAGTCATTTGAACTCCTTCTGATACGTGGAATTGGATGGTGAATTCATTGAAACTCCATTTCAACACTTCGAGGAAGTCCCGCAAACCGTGACAGTAACCAAGGTTGTTTCCCAAGGCAGTGATCGAAGAAGGAGCCCAGAAAGTTGTACGTCGTGCTCGTGCCGGGGGACCACCCTTGAAGATCAGCAACCACAGAGTCAACACAATGGAGGATGATGAGGATAACTATGACCTGGAGGAATGGAGTTTCCCAACTGTCAATGGAGGACTCAGCAACTGGGAAGCTAAAGATTTTGGCCCAATTACTTTTATCGAACAGTAATTGTCTTTAAATTTTGTTGGACCTGTAATAATTAAAAAATTCAAACTTTTAAAACCTTGTGTCTTACCCGAGGCACAACAGTCCATTTGTAAGGGTTGTTACCTCATTTTCATATGTCATCAATGAATCACAGACGTTTTTGCATACAAACTTTGTGTTCTTTGTCTTTCTTTTTACATTTTTTATTGCTTTCAAAGATAGCTATACTCTTACACACACTCACATTCAAAATGCAGATCTACATCCATTCGGGATCCCATGGGTAACGATTCTGCTATGGCTTTCTATGACTCTGAAAATCTAATCTACCAAGCTGAAGACGAAGGTGAAGAAGATTGTGAAGTGTCAGTGGAATTATCCAGGTTACTACAACAAGAAGAGAGGACCATACAATCCCACGAGGAACCAGTGGACACAGTTAACCTAGGTACCGAAGAGGATAAGAAAGAAGTCAAGGTTGGTGCCAATCTGGAACCCAGTGTCAAGAAGTGTCTGATTCAGTTGCTACATGATTATGTCAAGGTCTTTTCCTGGTCATACAAAGACATGCCAGGATTAGATGTTGATATCTTGGTTCATCATTGTTGTACCCCAAAATTTTCCCTCGCATTTTTCCCCAAGAAATCTCAGCTTCAAACATTTCCTGACTTCTCAAACTGGCTCAAGAATCGGGCAAACGGACTTTTCTTGACAGTCAAGCAAAACTAGGGTTTTTACTGATTTTCAGAGCTCTGAATTGTTTCATACAGTGGGCTTAGGGTTTGGTTGATTTTGGTTCAATTTTGATCAAGCGAGCGTGATTTGGCATTTAATCAGGAATTAGGGTTTTACGGGCATATTCTCAGAAAGGTTGAAATTCCCCAATACTTTGCGGTTTATTTTGAGATTCGGGTTGAATTTTCATTGTTCATAATTTAATCAGTAAGAGGAGGCAATTGGTTTGAATTCATCAGTCAAAAGATATGTGCAGTATTGGATTCACAGTGTTTATGCGTTTGATCAGTCCATTTGGGTTAATTGCTGCTTTGCTTTGGATGTTGAATAAGACAGGTTTAATTGATCAATGTTGTTTTATTTTAGTTATTTATTATTCTGAAATTGAATGATTGAATTTATTTTTCAATTGTTTTAATTCTAAGAATTTTAAATAAATAAATAAACAATAAAGAAAATTAGAATTAATTGGATGATTTAGATTTTATTAATAATTGAATTATTTGTACAAATTGTTGTTTATAATTTAAATTATGAACAATAATATACATTAATTTAAATATTACAGAAAATTAAGACTATCCTATTTTCTAATATTCTTCATTCTTCACTCCGCTCCGATGCTCCATTTTTATCTGCGAAAAGAAACAAGAAAAGTCAGAAAGCAGTTAATTAAAAGAGACAGATAAAATATTGCTCATCATTAGGGGCCACTGACTGGGATCAGTTGACCCTCTCTGCAAATCACGGGGTTTCTCCCGGTTCACAGAGAGGGAAGATTTTTTATTCATGAAATGCAAATGTCAAATGCATAATTCCTAAAAATTCAAACTGCAAACTTCCAACTAAACTGAAAAAAATCCAGTTTCAACTTTCTATCCAAAGAAAAAGGCAAGCTACTGTCAAAATGCCAAAGTCCACTCAAAGAAAATCAAGAAAGTACTCAAAAGCTGTAAAAGAAGATTTTTGGAAAAGATATCAAAATGCAAAGTCAGATCCAAACTGTCAAAAGAGAGATAAAGGAGATGCAGAAGATGTGTTATGCAAGCTAAACATCATTTCCCATAGTAGGCCCCTTCAGAGCAAGTACAACATAATCATATAAAAATTCTAAAGCTGTACTTTAGGAGAGAAGAAAAAGAGATAAAGCAAGCATAGGCAAGAGTTCAGCATAGCAGGCAGTTCAGAGGAGACAGAAGACAGAAAAGATATACAAATCCAAAAGCCAACTCAGTTCAGAAGGAAGCCAATACAGAAGTGAGGAGATAGAAAAGAAATATACAAACTCAGTTCAGCAGCAGGTTAGGATAGAGAGGGAGAAACTGTCAAAACACATCAACTCTGCCTCAGTACAGCCAATACAGAAGCCAAGACAGTTCAGAAGAGATAGAAGAGAAAAAAGATACAAACTAGAGCCTGCATCCTCCTCACACAAAAAACATAACACCATCTCAAGTTCAAAACCTGAAACACATCATCCAAAACCAATATACAAAAACTTACTGTCCAAAAACCTCAAAAAACCAGTTTCTCAACCATTACCCTGCCTCAACTTTCAAACACACAAAAAACCTGATAAGCACTACCATAACCTGAAAACTGAGTTATCAAGCCAAGCTAACATACAAACTCAGAATACCCTGTCATAACCAAAAAAACACCAATACACTGTCCAGAATCACAAAACCCATCAAACTGAAGCAAGCTCAAACACCTAACAAAAAGCATACTGAACCTGTCCCAAACCTCACATAACCTGCAAACTGAGTTATCTCAAACCAATGCCATAACCAGAAACTTCATCAACCCTGCCTTACCATTAGCCTCACAAACTCAAAAAAACATATGAACTAAACAACCATGCCTGTCAATAAAGCCATCAAACACACAGTTCAATTCAAAAACCATACCAACGCCTGTCAAGCTAATCAAAACAACACATTTGTTTCAACCATAGCATCCAGCAACAAGTTTTCAAGGCAACCTAGGCCCTCAGACCTCTGAGGTCATCACTGGGCAACGCAAACAAGCATACAGCCTCTCAAGAAGAAGAAGAAAGAAGCAACTCAGGCAACAATACATAGGCCCTCAGATCTCAGAGATCATCATTGGGCATCTCAAACAATACTCAAGCAAATACTCAGGCATACACATGCTCAAAAGCATTCAACAATTCAAAGGGACGAAAGTGGAAGAGACAAAGATATCAAGGCAGCAATGTTCTAAAGTATTCAAAGCAAATGTTCGAGGCAACATATAAATTCCCAAAGGCATCATAGTGGAAGAAGAAGATAAAAGAAAAGTGAATTTTAAGAAGGGCTTCTCAGCACATGTCATCATAAAAGCCTAAGCAAGAGGTAAGAACGAAAATACCAGGAAAGCTCAAAACTTCACGCGCTTCTCCCCTTCGCCAGCACGCCTCCGAGCATCTCCACCATTCCTCCCCCTCTTCAGTAAAGGTAATGCACGTTCTTTCTTTCATCTCACGTACCTCCAAATAAACACAACATGCAAATCAAAATCAACATTCAATCTAATCAAATAATTAATCAAGAAGAAAACACATTCCCAAATGAAAACGCAAGTAAAACCCTAAACAGCCAAAGAAGGTGGATTACCGTGCTACGCGCTTCGTTGAATCATGAAGAGGGAAAGGAGGCGAAGGAATTGCTGGTGGCTTGAGCAAGGAGACGGATTCAGAAAGCTTGCAAAAGGCGACGAAGACGAACGTACGAATGCACAGGCACGCCGCTGTTAACCCTAGCCCTTGTTCTGAATGACAAAATTCCACGCGAACCCTAAATTTCGTTCAAAACCAAGCTTGGGCCTGACCCGTCCTCACTTCCCCAAAGCCCATTAAACATTAACCTCTTTTCATTTTCATCAACAATATTCATTTAACCTATTCTTTTTTTTATATATTAACACTAACCTTTTTATATTTTATGTAAACACTTCATTTGCTTTACAAAAATCATTTTAATGCAAAATACTTTCTTTTTTATATTTTTTAAATTTATAATTTAATTAAAGCATTTTATATATACTTAATTTAATTAAACATACTAACCTAATTAAAATACATCTTTACCTCATATATTAAGTTTGAAAATAATTATTTTCATTTATTTATTTACTCTTTCATTTAAAATATATTTGTACATACATTTTAAAACATTAATTTTGTACATATTATACTTTTTTTTTTTTTATATACATACATAATTAAAATTGAAACTCTTTTTTAGTTAACATTCTTTTTGTACATAACAATAGAAATACATTTTTTCTCTAATATCAAATTCACAAACATTTGACTAAAATACTTTTTTTTAATTAAAATTTGAACATACCATTTAAGTTAAAACAATGTTTCTTTTTGTACATAATTAAACATACAAAAATCAAAGATTCGTTAAAATACATTTCTCTAGGTCAAACCCTAATACGATTCAACTTCACATTATCGCACTTGTACATAATTATACAATTCATATACAAATACACTTGTACACCTACACAAATATATTCACATTACCTTATACACATTTTATCTTATATTTGTACATTCGATATTTACATATTGATCGCACATTCGATTTGGTTGTAAATTATTGGGTACTATAAGTCTCATCCCCTTGTACATTTATACCCCCACTCCCGGACACTATTTTGTAATAGCGTAGATTTACATTCCGCAATTTACAGCTTTCCAATTATACCATGGTTAGACCTAGGGTTTGTATGTACATAAAATCAAACACTAGATAACCTAATACAAAGACAAATACATGTAATCAATACACAACCACACTTGCACCCCCCTAGGGTAATCCCACATGTTGCCTTCCAAAATGGGCCATGCTTGCACGTTGAGTATCTTTGGCAAAACAAAATCAAATGATCATAAGTCTCAAAGTGTTGCCTAAACGGAATGATCATAGTCCCTTCAAAGCAAAATTGCCAAAGACACTTGGCATCATTGCATTCATGGTCCATACGATGACCCGCGCCCGTCCCGAATAAACTTCCTAAACGCAAGATTGTCCACCAATTTCAATGGTGGAACAAAATTGTTAAAAGGGGTTAAAACATGACAAAAACCTTTGAGTACAATAGGGTAGACAAAACTCTTAGTTACTTGAGATCAAACTTGCAAAAACACTTGCCTTCTTTTCAAAAACCACAATCCACAACACTTTCAAACAAACTCTCAAAAACATTTGAAAACATCTTTTCGAAAAGTTTCACACTTTTGTAAAACACTCAAACACGAGTCAAATACATTAGTTGCCTAAGACAAGGCATCTTTTTCCAAAACATTTTCAAAAAAGCACCCACACACACACCGTTTTCAAAGCAATCGAAAAACAAGGCAAGTGATCTAAAAAACTAAGTAACTAAGAGCCCATGGATAACCATGGATGAAAAGGGTGCTAATACCTTCCCTTTTCATAATCTACCCCCCGAACCCACGAAATATCTCAAAAGGTTTTTGCTGTGCTTTTTTAACCTTTCCTTTAGGATAAAATAAAAAGTCGGTGGCGACTCTTGCTAACCGCAACATTTGCGAATACAAACGCAAACCTCAAGTCAGTTCTCCCACCGTATCACAGAACTGGCGACTCTGCTGGGGAATATACTTTTAAAGTGGGGTTACCTTAGGGTTTAGATCACCTTTACTTTCAATTGGTTGCTTTGTTTGCTTTACATTTGTGGGCTTTATATCGGAGCTTTATAGATCCTAACCCGGATCTGGGGAAACCCTTTTAGGTAGCAACAAGGCTGTGAGGGAACTGTGTGGGGTATACCGACATGGTTGAAGCAGTCTGCTACGTTGATGTGGCACTTTGGTGTGTACCGGTAACCCTTGAGTTCAGTCAAGGAGAGTACGGGGCCGCCGCGTGGTGTCGTGAAGCATCAACTGGCCTTAGTAACCTTAATTGAACCATCTTGGCCTTTTTAGGGTAGTGAGATAACTGACTTTGGTGCAGTCCGAGGTTGGTTGATACTCGATACTACACTCAATTGAGGGTTGCTTTCCTGGGATATTTCGGTCGCCAGTTCAGTGGCTAAATCGAAACGATGAACAATGAAAGTAATCCAGTGACGTTGGGACCTCTAGAACCCGGTTACTTTTGGTAGGACAGGTTTTAACCAACAAACTGAAAGAGGGTAGTACCTGAACCTCATGCAAGCCTAAACCTAAGGCCTTGTGTGCTTTGTGTGAATATTGTTTGCCTGTATATACACTTACTTGCTTGTACATAACATCATAACATCATACCATAGCATTTTAGCATTTTCAATAACCATTTCAAGGATCTCGAGGGTTCTGTTGATGCAGGGTTACGTTGAACCCGACATCTACCAAGGGGCAAGGGGGTTTCTCCTCTAACCAATCCAGTCAAAGATCAAGTGCAACAACTTGAATCAGTGGCTATGACCCACTCGACATGGTGAGCTTGATTCTCGTGGAAAGACATCCACCAACACAATGCTCTCCAAACAAAGATCGAGAACAACAACTTGAATCAGTGGCTATGACCCACTCGACATGGTGAGCTTGATTCTCGTGGAAGGACGTCCACCGATGCAGAGATCTCCAATCCAAGAGCAGAGTTCAACCTCTAACATTTTCTTGTGTTTACACCAAGAGATCCTTGAAAGCATGCATCCACATATCATGCATTTCATTTTGACAATCTTTCATTTTTCAGGTTTCCTTACTCTCCTGCTGTTTATTTCAGCAAGAGATGGCTCTAGAACGGTCTGTCAAAGACATCCAAGACCAGACTGCCCAGCTGCAGGAGATGTTCCTGAACTTGTCTCTGGGGCAAGAAGAGATGAAAGCTCTCCTCACCAAAGGCTTGGGGAGTTCCAACAATGCCAGGAGTGATCAGATTGCGGAGCTGCAGTTTGATCTGACAACACTGAGGACTCAAATGATGGGACAGTTGGTGGGCCAGATGGCTCTCATCCAAGACCTATCTCAAAGACAAGAGGAACTCAGAGTTCTTGTCCGCCAACTGCTTCCAAACAACCAACTGGGGCAAACATCCGAGGTCGAAGAGCAAGTCACCGCTCAGCCTCCACCCACTCAAGAAGACAAGGGGAAAGCTCCTTTGCTAGCTTCAGGATCACAATCCCATCAACAACCTCGTCAGCGTCAGCGGGGCAATCGGCGTAAGCAAGAAAAGTCGGGAAGACAGTTTACGGAGACTGAAATACCATCATTCTTCATACTGAAGCGCCTGTTGGAGGTCAATTTGCTCACCGTAAAGGACCCTCCTCAGAAGCTCAATATCTCCTCTCCTCACTTTAATCCCGACGCATTCTGTGTTTACCACTCTTGCAGTCCGGGACACAGTACCAACGACTGTTGGGCCTTGAAGAACAAGATTCAAGATCTGATTGACATTGGGGTGCTGGAATTCATGCCAGACGGCGAGATGAAGATCTTCCGTTAAAGGGTTCTCCGCTAGAAGTGACGAGGCTCAACCTGAAAGACTTTTGCTTCTTTTTGAATTTTCAAAGTTGTAATTTCTTTTGCTGTCAAACAATTATTTGTTGATGTTAAACTCTGTTTTCATTAATGCATTGCATATGTTTGTCTTGAATTCATCCATTCGTTTCACTACTCTTATGCTTTTCTTTATGATATTTGACTCTTGATAAAAAGCTGCAAGCCTTTAGAGGGAGGATGACGAAACAATACCATGATCTTATACAGTATGCTTTTGAACAGACCTTGCTGATGATATACAGGCACTTCTTTCAATTCCCAAACACTGGAGTTATAAGGAAGTTAATCCCTAGTCAACCCCTTCGAGCCAAAGAAGTAGGAGTTTCCTGTTCTAAACAATCAAAACCTTTGATATAAACCTGGGGTAGGGTAGTATCTCAGTTAATTCAAAAGAAAATGCGCATTGAAGTCGCAAACTCTCAGTTCGTAACACAACGAACGACGTCAAAAAGAAAGCATTCCTTTGGAATCAAAAGACAAGGGTGGTTCCCTATCACATAGACAGTCAATCTCTCAAAAGAGAAAGGCCCACCAAGCCAGAACCTATAAAGGAGGCTTAAGAAAACTCGGGCATCCCGCTGACAGTAATCCCGAAAACGGTAACAGTCAGGAAAAAGTTAGGGATAACAAATCAAAATCAAAATAGTGAGGTCATTACAGAATCCTCAACAACATGAAAAATGTTGAAAAAAGAAAAAGGAGATAATGAATGTCTCCCAAATTCAAACTGGTGAACCATCGCCCAAAAGTCATTCCAAACTCAAAACTGAGTGCGACGCACAGTTAACTGAGCTTAGGTTGAAGGACATCACGAAGAGCGGGTGGGTACAAATATACTTTGAGCCTTTTATCCTTTGTTTCTTAAACCGTGAACCAGGCCACGTTACAACCCTTCAAAAGTCCTAATTGAAGCATGGGTTAGTTCGAAAGCATACTGTTACAAAAGGTATCCTGACTCCTGTAGGGCTTTGCTCTAAATCTTGTGTTAACTTGTCTTGTGAAAAGTTTTCTGCTAAAAAACGCATTTTTCAAAAACTTTGAGACAAACATAAACTTTGCATTATTCAAATATCACTGTCTGCATTTGACCCCTTTTGCTTGACAGCGAAGAAATTCATACAGCGAATGTTCGGAGGAACGAAAACTCTCTCAGTAAGTCAAAATCACTTCAAGAGGATAACACTTCCATCAAATATCCTATCAACAAGGGGCATGACATGTCACAATTCAGTTAACCTGGGGCAGTCCAGTCAAGGCCCAACAGATCTTTCAAAGTTCAATTAACCTGGGGCAGTCCAGTCAAGATTTCAAGAAATCTCTCAATATGCAGGGTAATCTGATTCAAGACTCCTTCTTCACCACTTGGGGCATTCGAATGTCAAAAGTGTCCGACAAATCAACTACAACATCTCCAGATTCGATTCCTGTATCCAGCCAGGGCATATCTGTTGACCACATTTCCAGACTCGACTCCTGTATCTAGCTAGGGCACGTCTGAAGAGTTCGAAGATTCGATTCCTGTATCCAGCCAGGGCATATCTGTCAACTACAATATTTTCAGATTCGATTCCTGTATCCAGCCAGGGCATATCTGTTGACGACTATTTTCAGATTCGACTCCTGTACCCAGCCAGGGCATATCTGTTGACCACATTTCCAGACTCGACTCCTGTATCTAGCCAGGGCACGTCTGAAGAGTTCGAAGATTCGATTCCTGTATCCAGCCAGGGCATATCTATCAACTATCACATTTCCAGATTCGACTCCTGTATCCAGCCAGGGCATGTCTGAAGAATTCCAGATCAACACCTGCAACAACCCAGGAAACATCTGTGAACGACCGATTGTAGACCAACACCTGTAATAAACCAGGATTTTATCTACATCACCACTTGAGGCATTCGAATGTCAAAAATGTTCAAAACCCGATGCAGTTTTACACAAGCTCATCATCAGGAAACCCTACACCGGTTCCCCTTCAAGACTTCTGAAACAAGTTTACGGATTCTTCCCAACAACGGACGCTAATCTACCGACTTGTTCAGATTCTTCTCAAGACTTCTGAAAACAGTTCATGGATTCATCCCAACAACGGATGTTAATCTATCGGCTTGTTCAGATGCAACCTTTGAATTTAGTTTACGGACGCTTCCCAACAACGGATGCGGCTCTATTGCTGGTTCAACTTCAAGATTTCTGAAAATAGTTCACGGGTTCTCCAAGTAAACGGATGTTAACCTATCGCTTGTTCAGATTCTTCTCAAAGCCAACAACCACGGAAGATCGCGCTCGCCAGAATTCTCCCTATCCCCAGCGGAGTTCATCAAAATTCCCCAGCAGTTCAAGAGCTTCAAGTGGACAATCCCCAGCGGAACCAGACCATTGAACCTTCTCCCCACAGAGTTTTGGGAGGAGAAATCTTGAGTTCCCCAATGAGGTCTCCAGAGTTACTTCCCATCAAGCTGACGATTCTCAAATCTGACCTCCCCAGCATGAGTCTACTAGTTGGGACTCCCCAGTAGAGGTCATCAGGAATTCTCTTCCCCAGCGACAGCCAAGGATTTATTTTCCCCGGCAGCAGTCGAGGCGCTTTTATCTTCAGCCATCTCGGATTCATTTATCCTCGGCAGGATTAGCTCATCAGCTTACATGCGCATCCATCACATTTATAAATATTGGTGTCACATACATTGCATCATGCATCATAACATTGCATACAACTAACCCTTTGCCTTTTCAGGTAGGATTAGTCGACAGACACAGATCAACTTCCAAGATTCATCCAGAAATAGTTCAGATGTGACCCGGACACGGCAACATTCTGATACTTATTCCAGATTTATTCAGACGCATCAGCAGAAACCTTACACCGGTTCCTCTTCAACTTCAAGACTTCTGAAACAGTTTACAGATTCTTCCCAACAACGGATGTCAATCTACCAACTGATTCAGACTCTTCTCAGTTTTTGAAAATAGTTTACGGACATGTCCCAACAACGGATGCTGCTCTATGGCTTATTCAATCTCAGATATTTTACAGATTCTCCAGACATGGACGTCAATCTGTTGCTTGTTCAGACCCCAATTCAGAGATATTCCAAAACAGGGATGCCCTTCTGATACTCGTCCACTCACCATTGACGTACAGTTCAACATCACCATATGGCATCTGTAAGCCCATCCTCCTACCAGCAGTCGCTGAATGGCATCTGTAAGCCCATTCTCAGATGGCATCTCTAAGCCCATCCCCCGACAAATTCTCTCGCACCAGGTGGCATCTTTAAGCCCATCACCAAATGGCATCTTTAAGCCCATTCACCTCCACCGTCACATCGACGAGCGCAAATTTTCTGGGCACATTAGTGTCCAATCTTCTTTTACCTTCAAGTCGCGAAAGGCAAACTTGCCAATCTAACTCTTCAGGTCAAAGAAGATTGAACAGGGGCAACTGTTGTACCCCAAAATTTGCCCTCGCATTTTTCCCCAAGAAATCTCAGCTTCAAACATTTCCTGACTTCTCAAACTGGCTCAAGAATCGGACAAACGGACTTTTCTTGATAGTCAAGCAAAACTAGGGTTTTTACTGATTTTCAGAGCTCTGAATTGTTTCATACAGTGGGCTTAGGGTTTGGTTGATTTTTGGTTCAATTTTGATCAAGCGAGCGTGATTTAGCATTTAATCAGGAATTAGGGTTTTACGGGCATATTCTCAGAAAGGTTGAAATTCCCCAATACTTTGCAATTTATTTTGAGATTCGGGTTGAATTTGCATTGTTCATAATTTAATCAGTAAGAGGAGGCAATTGGTTTGAATTCATCAGTCAAAAGATATGTGCAGTATTGGATTCACAGTGTTTATGCGTTTGATCAGTCCATTTGGGTTAATTGCTGCTTTGCTTTGGATGTTGAATAAGACAGGTTTAATTGATCAATGTTGTTTTATTTTAGTTATTTATTATTCTGAAATTGAATGATTGAATTTATTTTTCAATTGTTTTAATTCTAAGAATTTTAAATAAATAAATAAACAATAAAGAAAATTAGAATTAATTGGATGATTTAGATTTTATTAATAATTGAATTATTTGTACAAATTGTTGTTTATAATTTAAATTATGAACAATAATATACATTAATTTAAATATTACAGAAAATTAAGACTATCCTATTTTCTAATATTCTTCATTCTTCACTCCGCTCCGGTGCTCCATTTTTATCTGCGAAAAGAAACAAGAAAAGTCAGAAAGCAGTTAATTAAAAGAGACAGATAAAATATTGCTCATCATTAGGGGCCACTGACTGGGATCAGTTGACCCTCTCTGCAAATCACGGGGTTTCTCCCGGTTCACAGAGAGGGAAGATTTTTTATTCATGAAATGCAAATGTCAAATGCATAATTCCTAAAAATTCAAACTGCAAACTTCCAACTAAACTGAAAAAAATCCAGTTTCAACTTTCTATCCAAAGCAAAAGGCAAGCTACTGTCAAAATGCCAAAGTCCACTCAAAGAAAATCAAGAAAGTACTCAAAAGCTGTAAAAGAAGATTTTTGGAAAAGATATCAAAATGCAAAGTCAGATCCAAACTGTCAAAAGAGAGATAAAGGAGATGCAGAAGATGTGTTATGCAAGCTAAACATCATTTCCCATAGTAGGCCCCTTCAGAGCAAGTACAACATAATCATATAAAAATTCTAAAGCTGTACTTTAGGAGAGAAGAAAAAGAGATAAAGCAAGCATAGGCAAGAGTTCAGCATAGCAGGCAGTTCAGAGGAGACAGAAGACAGAAAAGATATACAAATCCAAAAGCCAACTCAGTTCAGAAGGAAGCCAATACAGAAGTGAGGAGATAGAAAAGAAATATACAAACTCAGTTCAGCAGCAGGTTAGGATAGAGAGGGAGAAACTGTCAAAACACATCAACTCTGCCTCAGTACAGCCAATACAGAAGCCAAGACAGTTCAGAAGAGATAGAAGAGAAAAAAGATACAAACTAGAGCCTGCATCCTCCTCACACAAAAAAACATAACACCATCTCAAGTTCAAAACCTGAAACACATCATCCAAAACCAATATACAAAAACTTACTGTCCAAAAACCTCAAAAAACCAGTTTCTCAACCATTACCCTGCCTCAACTTTCAAACACACAAAAAACCTGATAAGCACTACCATAACCTGAAAACTGAGTTATCAAGCCAAGCTAACATACAAACTCAGAATACCCTGTCATAACCAAAAAAACACCAATACACTGTCCAGAATCACAAAACCCATCAAACTGAAGCAAGCTCAAACACCTAACAAAAAGCAAACTGAACCTGTCCCAAACCTCACATAACCTGCAAACTGAGTTATCTCAAACCAATGCCATAACCAGAAACTTCATCAACCCTGCCTTACCATTAGCCTCACAAACTCAAAAAAACATATGAACTAAACAACCATGCCTGTCAATAAAGCCATCAAACACACAGTTCAATTCAAAAACCATACCAACGCATGTCAAGCTAATCAAAACAACACATTTGTTTCAACCATAGCATCCAGCAACAAGTTTTCAAGGCAACCTAGGCCCTCAGACCTCTGAGGTCATCACTGGGCAATGCAAACAAGCATACAGCCTCTCAAGAAGAAGAAGAAAGAAGCAACTCAGGCAACAATACATAGGCCCTCAGATCTCAGAGATCATCATTGGGCATCTCAAACAATACTCAAGCAAATACTCAGGCATACACATGCTCAAAAGCATTCAACAATTCAAAGGGACGAAAGTGGAAGAGACAAAGATATCAAGGCAGCAATGTTCTAAAGTATTCAAAGCAAATGTTCGAGGCAACATATAAATTCCCAAAGGCATCATAGTGGAAGAAGAAGATAAAAGAAAAGTGAATTTTAAGAAGGGCTTCTCAGCACATGTCATCATAAAAGCCTAAGCAAGAGGTAAGAACGAAAATACCAGGAAAGCTCAAAACTTCACGCGCTTCTCCCCTTCGCCAGCACGCCTCCGAGCATCTCCACCATTCCTCCCCCTCTTCAGTAAAGGTAATGCACGTTCTTTCTTTCATCTCACGTACCTCCAAATAAACACAACATGCAAATCAAAATCAACATTCAATCTAATCAAATAATTAATCAAGAAGAAAACACATTCCCAAATGAAAACGCAAGTAAAACCCTAAACAGCCAAAGAAGGTGGATTACCGTGCTACGCGCTTCGTTGAATCATGAAGAGGGAAAGGAGGCGAAGGAATTGCTGGTGGCTTGAGCAAGGAGACGGATTCAGAAAGCTTGCAAAAGGCGACGAAGACGAACGTACGAATGCACAGGCACGCCGCTGTTAACCCTAGCCCTTGTTCTGAATGACAAAATTCCACGCGAACCCTAAATTTCGTTCAAAACCAAGCTTGGGCCTGACCCGTCCTCACTTCCCCAAAGCCCATTAAACATTAACCTCTTTTCATTTTCATCAACAATATTCATTTAACCTATTCTTTTTTTTATATATTAACACTAACCTTTTTATATTTTATGTAAACACTTCATTTGCTTTACAAAAATCATTTTAATGCAAAATACTTTCTTTTTTATATTTTTTAAATTTATAATTTAATTAAAGCATTTTATATATACTTAATTTTATTAAACATACTAACCTAATTAAAATACATCTTTACCTCATATATTAAGTTTGAAAATAATTATTTTCATTTATTTATTTACTCTTTCATTTAAAATATATTTGTACATACATTTTAAAACATTAATTTTGTACATATTATACTTTTTTTTTTTTTATATACATACATAATTAAAATTGAAACTCTTTTTTAGTTAACATTCTTTTTGTACATAACAATAGAAATACATTTTTTCTCTAATATCAAATTCACAAACATTTGACTAAAATACTTTTTTTTAATTAAAATTTGAACATACCATTTAAGTTAAAACAATGTTTCTTTTTGTACATAATTAAACATACAAAAATCAAAGATTCGTTAAAATACATTTCTCTAGGTCAAACCCTAATACGATTCAACTTCACATTATCGCACTTGTACATAATTATACAATTCATATACAAATACACTTGTACACCTACACAAATATATTCACATTACCTTATACACATTTTATCTTATATTTGTACATTCGATATTTACATATTGATCGCACATTCGATTTGGTTGTAAATTATTGGGTACTATAAGTCTCATCCCCTTGTACATTTATACCCCCACTCCCGGACACTATTTTGTAATAGCGTAGATTTACATTCCGCAATTTACAGCTTTCCAATTATACCATGGTTAGACCTAGGGTTTGTATGTACATAAAATCAAACGCTAGATAACCTAATACAAAGACAAATACATGTAATCAATACACAACCACACTTGCACCCCCCTAGGGTAATCCCACATGTTGCCTTCCAAAATGGGCCATGCTTGCACGTTGAGTATCTTTGGCAAAACAAAATCAAATGATCATAAGTCTCAAAGTGTTGCCTAAACGGAATGATCATAGTCCCTTCAAAGCAAAATTGCCAAAGACACTTGGCATCATTGCATTCATGGTCCATACGATGACCCGCGCCCGTCCCGAATAAACTTCCTAAACGCAAGATTGTCCACCAATTTCAATGGTGGAACAAAATTGTTAAAAGGGGTTAAAACATGACAAAAACCTTTGAGTACAATAGGGTAGACAAAACTCTTAGTTACTTGAGATCAAACTTGCAAAAACACTTGCCTTCTTTTCAAAAACCACAATCCACAACACTTTCAAACAAACTCTCAAAAACATTTGAAAACATCTTTTCAAAAAGATTCACACTTTTGTAAAACACTCAAACACGAGTCAAATACATTAGTTGCCTAAGACAAGGCATCTTTTTCCAAAACATTTTCAAAAAAGCACCCACACACACACCGTTTTCAAAGCAATCGAAAAACAAGGCAAGTGATCTAAAAAACCAAGTAACTAAGAGCCCATGGATAACCATGGATGAAAAGGGTGCTAATACCTTCCCTTTTCATAATCTACCCCCCGAACCCACGAAATATCTCAAAAGGTTTTTGCTGTGCTTTTTTAACCTTTCCTTTAGGATAAAATAAAAAGTCGGTGGCGACTCTTGCTAACCGCAACATTTGTGAATACAAACGCAAACCTCAAGTCAGTTCTCCCACCGTATCACAATCATCTACCAACAAAAGAAGATTTCCCTCTGGTAAAGCAGAAAGTCCGTCGCATGCGACCAGACATGTCAGAGAAGATCAAAGCGGAAGTCATGAAACAATTCAACGCCAAATTCTTGGCCGTCACCTCCTATCCATAATGGGTCGCCAATGTTGTTCTCGTGCCTAAAAAGGACGGCAAGGTACGAATGTGCGTGGACTACAGAGATTTGAATAGGGCAAGCCCTAAGGATGATTTCCCACTCCCTCACATAGATATTTTGATTAATAATAAAGCACAGCATAAGGTGTTTTCCTTCATGGATGGTTTCTCAGGTTACAATCAAATCAAAGTGGCGCCTGAGGACATGGAGAAAACGACCTTTGTCACACAATGGGGCACTTTTTGTTACAAGGTTATGCCATTCGGGTTGAAGAATGCTGGGGCAACCTATCAGCGTGCCATGATAGCCTTATTTCACGACATGATACATCACGAAATGGAGGTCTATATGGACGATATGATAGCCAGATCTCAAACTGAAGAGGAACATCATGACCATTTACAGAAACTGTTTGAGAGACTAAAGAAATACAAGCTGAGGTTGAACCCGAATAAATGCACATTTGGGGTGAGGTCTGGTAAACTCCTAGGCTTTGTCATTAGCGGTAAAGGTATCGAAGTGCATCCTGCCAAGGTGAAAGAAATACAAGAAATGCCTGCTCCTCGCACCAAGAAGGAAGTCAGGGGATTCTTGGGATGGTTAAACTACATTGCCAGATTCATTTCTCACCTAACAGCTACTTGTGAACCAATCTTCAAATTACTGAAGAAAGATCAAGTAGTCAAATGGAATGATGAATGCTAAACTGCTTTCGACAAGATCAAAGAGTACCTACAAGAGCCTCCTGTTTTGATGCCACCAGTCGAGGGAAGACCCTTGATTATGTATATAACTGTTTTGGAAAATTCAATGGGGTGTGTGTTGGGGCAGCATGACGAGTCTGGCCGAAAAGAGCATGCTATTTACTACCTGAGCAAGAAGTTTACCGACTGTGAAGCAAGATATTCATTGCTTGAGAAAACTTGCTGCGCTCTGGCATGGGCTGCTCGCCGGCTAAGACAGTATATGCTGACCCATACTACCTTATTGATATCCAAAATGGATCCAATAAAATACATGTTCGAGAAGCCTTCCCTCTCTGGGAGAATAGCGAGATGGCAGATGATCCTGACGGAATATGACATTCAGTATACTATCCAGAAAGCAATAAAGGGCAGTGTACTAGCTGATCACCTTGCTCATCAAGCTGTGGATGACTACCAGTCCATGAAGTTCGAATTCCCAGATGAAGACATCATGATGGTAAACAACTATGAAGAACTCTGACCATATGACGGACCTGAACAAGGATCCCGATGGACCATGGTTTTTGATGGGAAATCCAACGCACTCGGTAATGGTATAGGTGTTGTACTCATATCCCCTGAAGGATGTCACACTCCCTTCACTGCAAGACTCTGCTTTAATTGTACCAATAACATGGCAGAATATGAAGCGTGCATTTCTGGTCTCAAAGTTGCCATAGATTTGGGGATCAAATCCTTAAGCGTATTCGGGGATTCACCCTAAGTCGTCAGTCAGATCAAAGTAGAATGGGACACTAAACACCCTAACCTTATCCCCTACAAAGAACATGTGTTGACATTAATCCCACATTTCGAGAAGATTACCTTCGAGCATTTCCCGTAAGAAGAAAATCAACTAGCGGATGCGCTAGCCACAATGTCATCGATGTTTAAACTTAAATGGGATAACGAGGCTCCCCAAATCACCATTGAACAAATGGATGAACTAACTCACTGTCACGAGATCAATACTGAAGAAGTAGTGGACCGGCCTTGGTTTCACTAAGTCAAGAGGTATCTCGAGGCTCAAGAGTATCCGGAAGGAGCTTCAATCAATGATAAGAAGTTCCTAAGGAGATTCTCTGCTAAGTTCTTCCTTAGTAATGGCATTCTCTACAAGCGCAACCATGACTCTATTTTGCTCCGTTGCATAGACAAGGTTGAGGCAGAAAAGATCATGGCTGATCTTCATGAAGGCACTTTTGGCACCCATTCCAGTGGGCATACGATGGCAAAGAAGATCCTACGGGCAGGTTATTACTGGTCTACCATGGAAGAAGATTGCTATCAGCACTCTCGAACCTACCACAAGTGTCAGATTTATGCTGACAAAGTACATGTACCTCCAGTTCCGCTGAATTTCCTAACTGCTCCATGTCCATTCGTGATGTGGAGTATTAATATGATTGGATAAATCAAACACACAGCCTCTAATGGATACTGCTTCATCTTGGTGGCCATTGACTATTTCACAAAGTGGGTTAAGGCGGCTTCTTTCACTTCCGTCACCAAGAATGTTATCGCCCGGTTCATTAAACAGAGTCACATTTATCGGTACGGTATCCCAGAAAGGATCATAACAGACAATGGTACAAATCTCAACAATACTATGATCACCGCACTGTGCGTGCAATTCAAGATCCAGCACCATAATTCTTCTCCTTACCGGCCAAAGATGAATGGTGTTGTTGAAGCCGCAAATAAGAACATCAAAAAGATCATACAAAAAATGACAGTCACGTGCAAAGACTGGCATGAGATGCTACCATTCTCTCTCCACGGTTATCGTACCACGGCACGCACATCAACCGGGGCAACACCTTACTCTCTGGTATACAGTATGGAAGTTGTCTTACCTATTGAGGTCCAAATCCCTTCTCTGAAAATCATGAAGGATGAAGGGTTGAATGAAGACGATTGGATCCAAACTCGACTTGATCAACTGAACTTAATTGATGAGAAAAGGCTTATTGATGTTTGTCATGGTCAAATGTATCAAAAACAGATGATCAAGGCTTTCAACAAAAATGTCACACGCCAAGTATATCGAGTCGGGATTTGGTGATAAAGCGCATCATACTGCCGCAAGGTGATCCCAGGGGAAAATGGACTCCTACATACGAAAGATCGTTTATGATCAAAAGCATATTCTCTGGTGGAGCAATGATCTTGACCACTATGGATGGTGATGACCGGCCACACCCTGTGAACGCTGACATAATCAAAAGATACTACGCATAAGAGACCCGCTAGGTTGACACACCTAGGAAAAACAAGGGCATCCCAGCGAACCAAAAAGGTTCCGGCAAAAATTAGGGATAAAAACAAAAAAATTTGTACACCCGGCAAGTTGAAAACCCGAATGGGAGACTTAGGCAAAAAAGGGTATCCCAGTGGGCTGAGAACCCGAAAGGGCGGTCCAGGCAAAAGTTAGGGAATTAAAGCGTACGATTATGTCCCGTTGGATCACCTTTACAGACAATCTTTATCTTTGACTGACAAACTCAGTTGTTCTGATCAATCCAATCAACTTCAGACAAGGCAGCAAGTGGATAAGACGCTCAGAGACACGAAGGCTATAGCAGAATGGGAACCCCATGGGATTATTACACATAGCTATCTTTTCTTTGTATCAAATTTTAATTTTTTTACAACAACATTCTCTTACTAGGATTTTCGTCTCATTGTACAAAATACTTATTCAAGTTAATACAAAGATACTCCTTTGAAAGTGCAAAACTATCTGTTTTTCTTTACTTCTGTGTTTTATTTACAAAAACTACAATGATTTATTTTTGAGCATATGCATTTGAACATAACTACTGTTTACAAATAAGTAAAAATAGAAGACAAACACTAATGGCTTTAAGATATAGGATAATATCTTTAGACTATTCCATAAAATTCCCCACAGTGTGCAGCTTAATCCCCAGCGGAACAAAACCTCCAGTTTATCACTCCCCAGTAAAGGTCATCTAATTTCTCAGGATTCCCCAACAGGATTTCACAAGAAATACACAGCGTTTCCCTTAGAACAGAGTTTATTTATATACCAAATAGAAGCTCATCAACTCATCGACACTTCAAAGCATGAAGACTTACACTCCACGTCCCCAACATCAGTCAGGGATTTATTTTCCCTAATCTAACAATATTACAGTAGCATAGCTTACTTGCCCATACATCACATCCATACGTCATGACATTGACAACACGAACGCATACAACATAATCTCATTCATTTTATTGAGAACATCATTATACAATGCATTTCATACATCATGACATTGCATCAAACTAATCTTTCATCTCTTCAAGAAAGATCGGTCAGCCGATGGCTATCATCAACAATTTACAAAAAGGTCAGAGATTGATACTTGAAATAGGTCGGGACAATTATCTACACGACCAGCTGAACATTCAGATACATCTTTCAGATACAGTTCAGACAGGCTCCAGACATGGACGCCATCCTGATACTCATTCAGATACAACTTTCAGATACAATTCAGATACGCTTCAGACACAGATGCCATCCCGATACTCATTTAGATACAGCTTTCAGATATAGTTCATACACGCTCCAGACACAAACGCCATCCTGATACTCATTTAGATACAACTTTCAGATACAGTTCAGATACACTTCAGACACGGATGCCATCCTGATACTCATTCAGATACAACTTTCAGATATAGTTCAGATATGCTCCAGACACAGATGCCAATCTAATACTCATTCAGATACAACTTTCAGATACAGTTCAGATACGCTCCAGACATGGATGCCATCCTGATACTCATTCAGATACAACTTTCAGATACAGTTCAGATATGCTCCAGACATGGATGCTATTCTGATACTCATTTAGATTCAGCTTTCAGATACAGTTCAGACACGCTGCAAACACGGATGCCATTCTGATACTCATTCGAATTCAGCTTTCAGATACAGTTCAGATACGCTCCAGACACGGACGCCATTCTGATACTCATTCAGAACCAACTTTCAGAAACGAGTCAAATATAATCCACCTATGGATATTATTCTAGTACTCAACCTGACATATCCATTACTCCAGTGTAAATTAACCAGAGGTTTATTCTGACACTTCCTTTATTCCCATCAACAATCATTTTTGGATGGCATCTGCAAGCCCATCTCCAACAAATTCCCATCTCCTTTCCAAATGGCATCTTTAAGCCCATTCCCTATATCTTCAACCATCACATCCTCGAGTCCAAATTTCTGGGCACTCTAATGTCCAATCATCTTCCACCTTCAAGTCACGAATGGAAAATCCGCCAATCTAACTTTTCAGGTTTAAGAAGATTGAACAGGGGCAGTTGTTGTACCCCAAAATTTGTCCTCCCACTTATCAAATATTTTCTCACAAAAGATCTCTCTTGGTTCAAGACTGCACTAGGGTTTATCAACTTAAGACACCTCCTTAAGCACGGATGACCAATATTAGGGTTTGAGATTGCAAAAGGATAATTGAAATTTCAATGCCTCATATGACTTTCATGGACCATTATGGACCCCCAATATTACTCATGTTTCAAGCCTTGGATCACATTTTTGCTCAATCAATTGAGCAGTTGACCTAAAAATCAGTTGTATTGGGAAAAAGACAATTGTGGCCAATTTTAAGTCAAACTTCATAATTTTTTATCCATAGAAACATTATAAACTCATATGTATCATTTGATCAAGTTTGGACCATAATTCCTCAAGAAATCTGATTAAATCATCAAAAGGGAAAAATGGTCAAAATTAGGGTTTTGACAGAGGAAAGGCAATTTTTGATTTTTGACCTAGCAAATGGTTAAGTGGTTTGAGGAATGATCTAAAGAGTTCAATTACATAATTTTGACCTAATGGAATGACATAAAACATTTCTCAAGATCAATTGGATTGATAGTGAATTTTCAGTCAACTGATCAAAAGTCAATTGTACACTGAAAAGTCAAATTTTGACTTTTTGGTCAAAATCAAGTGCCAAAGATCTCAATTCATCAAAACATGTCAAAATATGAAACTTATTCATCAAGAAATCAAAAAGTCAAGATTTCATTTTGAAAAGTCAAACTTTTCTAACTTAGAAATTTTTCTAAGTGTTTAAAACTTCATGTTTTTTCACAACTTTGAGCCAATTTTTCACCATGATGCAAGATGATTCAGAAGAAAATTTCAACATGAAAGTTGTAGATCTCCAAGATATCTAAAACATTGCTTTACACAACTTCTTATAAAATTTCTTAGATCTCAAGTTATTAATTCATAAAGTCATGGTCTTGAAATTGAACACTTAATGAAAATTTTGCCCTAGTTTTGGTCAGGATTTTGACCTAACTTCATGGAACTTTTTCATATAGTTCCAAGGGGAATTTTCAAAAGTTATTCAAAGAGGGGTTATAGAGCACATTTCAAGCTTTACAAAATATCAAAGAACTCCTTGGGATCATTTGTGAGCAAGAAGAATCAAAGAGATGAAGTTAGGGTTTTCAAACTTAAATTACAAGCCACTTCATGATGAACGAGAATTCAAATCCAAGCCTATGATGCATAATCTTTGCTTTGAAGGCCTCAAACTTGTTTGTCACTCCATAATTAAATGTTTACACAGTTGTTAGATCTTTAATCCAAGCACTTGAGCCTTTATCCAAGTTACATTTCCATTTATGGCACAAAGTAACCATTCCATTCTTATAAAGAAGCTTTAATCACAAATTCAATGCATAGAGATTTTCACTTGTTCCTTCTGATCACAAGCAATGTCAAAGGCAAAAGCAACATGTCTAGAGCCTCCCATAAACTCAGGCCATGCTTGTAATATGCTTTGAAACCATGTTTTCACTTTTCTTCAAAATCAAGTAACATAGCCATAACTTTACATCTTGTGCTTCTGACCTCCTCAAGTACTCTAACCCTTTCCTTACTTATGAACAAGTATATTGAAACATAACACACGATTTCAAGGACCCCAAAAAACACTCCCAAGCACTCTGCAACTCAGAATCTTCCATAACTTGACAGTTTTGAACTTCACATAGCCATCTTCAAATCTACTCGTGCGTATTGAGTTTTAACCATCCAAACACTTAATATACATCATATCAAAGTGATCCAGGCCCCTGTTTCCTGACTATAACCCCTTCATCACCATCCACCATTTTCAAAACTGAAGCTTACAACTTGACTTGAGTTGAGAGTTTCAGCCATCCTCAAAGCAAAGTAGGAATTGAAACACACTCAAGGAGGTCCAGGCAAGCTACAAAAATCATCAGGCCATCTAAAAGGTTGCTCAAACTCCATACACGACTCCAGCTGTAAGAGGTAAGTTTTCAAACTTCTATCTCTTCATACAAGCATCGTTTGATTCTGATTTGTGAAGATAAAATGTAGATACCATTGCCACGAAGTTGTACAAATCCATAGTTTGCATTTATATGGCCTGAGCTTAGAGAATTTTAGAGTTGAAGTTTCTTAAATTTTTAGGTTTTAAATTAGGGCCAGGAAAATTCTCACTCATCTTGGATTTATAGCTTTAGTTATTTATATGGTTGGATTCGAGGGAAAAAATGCCACAACTTTCATGTTTGAACTTTTCATTTTTGTTGAGATATGAAGAAGTTACAGGTGCTTTGACTGGCTGAAGGTTAAAGACGAAGTACAGGCCTTGGAAGCATGTTACCTTATGTATTTATCATTTCATTTTAATAAACGGATGTATAGTCACCCCAGTGGTAAGGCCGCACGCTGGTAACCAAGAGGGTGTGGGTTCAACACCCAGCGCGCTACCTTTTTCATTTCTCTTAATTTTTCACTTTTTTTTGATTCAAAACAAGCAACGCTTGGGCTTCCAACTTGGGCCTGATGATGTTTTTTCTTTTACTAACCCCTGATTTACTTGTGCACCCCTGGCCCAATTTCTTTTACTATTTTCTTTTTTCTTATTTTTTTTATTTCTTTTCTTCTTTAATATTTTTATTTATTATTATTATTATTCTCATTAATCATGAAAAATCCAAAAATATTTTATTTACTCTTATTCATTTTATTTTCTTATAAAACAAAAATATTAAAAACATTTTCTTTTAACAAATTAATTTCTCTTTTAAATAATTAAATATTTAGACTTAGGTTTAATAATTATTTTATTTTCTGAATTAAAATTAATTTAGTATTTAGTTTTCTTTTAATTATTTAATTTTTACTTTTTATTATTATTTAACTTAAAACCTTTTTTTTTCATAAAAACACTAAAAAATATTTTTAATTTAATTTCTTTTCTCAATTATTTTAAGTTAATTTTATTTTAATTTTAACTAATCATTTTTTTAATTAGATTTAGGTTAAACCCTTTTTATGAAAACCAAACAAAAATCATCTTTTTTAATATTCTTGTATTTATATATTATTTATTCAATCATTTTTACATGTTCAATATGGTTGTAATAGATTATTTAGGTTTAATTTTCTTGCAATACTCTCCATTTATAATTTGTACACCCCCTCCCATAAGTATTGTAATAGCATAGTAATTTTAAATTCCGCAATTTATCGCTTTATATACAAATGCTAGTAATTAGGGTTTTGTATGGAAAGACTAAAACCAACAAAATAGAAAACCTTAATCAAGACAAAAACAAAGCACGAAAATCAATACACTTGCACACATACACCCCTAGGGTAAATCCACTTGGTTGCCTTTCAAAAATAGCCATATTATGCATGTGAGGTGTCTTAGCTAAAACAAACAAAATACAAGATCATAGTCCCTCGATAACACTATCCATGTTACCTTTCAAAATGATCTTAGTCCCTAAAGAAAATGCTAAGATACCTTGCAACATTGCTAATCATGGTTATACGATGACCCACGCCCGTCCCTTTTAAATCCAAAGATAGGGTTATTTACCAAATCAATTGTAAGATAACAATGTCAAAGGAGAAAGGAAATGAACATGAAAGACTTTTTGAGTATGTAGATTGTTCCTAGTTACTTGCTCCATTTCAAAACAAAAACATCCTTGCTATTTTCAAAACAAACACCAACACTTTCAAAACATCTTTCAAAACTTGAAAACATTTTAAAATGATCAAACACTTTGTATACATTCTTACGAACGAGAATCATTACAAAGTTTGCCTAAACAATAGCCTCTTTTCAAAAATACTTTCAAAACCACACAAAACACGATTTCAAACAAAAGCAAGTGATCTAGAAATTAACTAAGAGCCCATGGAAAACCATGGATGAAAAGGGTGCTAATACCTTCCCTTTTCATAATCTACCCCCTGAACTCAAGAAATAATCTCAAAGGTCTTTCTTGTGCTTTTTCACCTTTCCTTTTGGATAAAAGAAAAGTCGATGGCGACTCTTTCTAACCGCAACATTTTTGATAAAATGAAAAACACCCAAGTCAGTTCTACCACCGTATCATACAACTCATAGATGTAAACACCGTCAAAATTTTCATGTCTCGTAACCCGATGCCTACTTTGTTAGGAGACATCCTACATTCTTTTCACTCTTGCACTATGAGGAAAAGAGGTATCCTCATGTGTTGTACTCCTCTCTTGGTAAGATGGTTTATTTCGCATCTTCCCCAATCTATATTGAAGAACGAGCAAGGTTCAAGGTGGTCACATAAGTTGATGACGCTCAGACATTCAAATATTCATAGTTGTTCCCGATTTGTGGAGAATGTTACTATCGTTGACCGTTATGGAGAATTCCCTAATATTGTAACGCCCGTAATTTAATTAATTATTTAATTAAATTATTTTTGGAATATTTGTGAAGATGTGTTTTAATTAATTGGATTTATTTTATTAAGTGGAGAAATAATATTAGAGATATAATATTATATGGTGAAATAATATTAGAAGTGTAATATTATTTAATGTGGGCTTATTTTGTTAGAATAGAAGTAATAAGGGGGTGTGTTGGTTTTAAGCCCAATAAGGAGATAATAGAATAATAGGGTTATTTTATTATTTGTTGTTGGAATAGAAAGAAAGAAGCAGTAGAAAGAAATAAGGATTTGGAAGAGAACGTGCAAGCTGTTAGAGAAGTGGAAAACGGCAAGCACGAGAATCCAACCGGAAATTGTAGAGCGACCTTCAATCCAAGGTAAGGGTGGGGTTCTAACTCTATAATTGGGTTTAAGATTATTAGTATGTGGGATTAGTGATGATTGTTGTCTTGTTCTTGAATTGGATGTATATGATAATGTATGATGAATATTTGATGAATTTTAGAAGGATATTGATGTCATGATGTTGTTTAATTGATGTAGAATTATAAGATGATTATAGGTGAAGAATTGTCATGAATATATTAAGTTTTAGGGCTTTAATCGTGAATCCCATAGTGAGATGCAGTAATGGAAACGTTGAATATAGCAGTAATGAAAATGCAGAATTATGCTAGAATGATACCAGGTGCTGCTGTGTTAGAACGATGAATTAATTAGGGAATAGCATTGGCCGTATTATTCCTGATTAGGGTGATAACAGGCAAAAGAATTAAAAACAATAACGTTAAGGAAAGGTAGCAGTTTTGCAGTTAGAAGGATGTTGATAGAAGTGGCGTCAGTTTAGTGAAAGGTAGAAGTTATGATGTTATACGTATGTGTGATCGGTGGATCTGGAACTGACTGTTTAATGCTGGTTTAGGAAATGTCGCGGAAGCAAGAGTCGCCACCGTCTTTTATTTTCTCCAAATGGAAAGGACAAAAGCACAGAAAAATTCCTTAAAGAGATTGCTCTCGGTTCGGGAGGTAGATTATAGAAAGGGAAGGTGTTAGCACCCTTTCTATCCATGGTTATCCATGGGCTCTTAGATACTTGCTCACTTGTGTTTTCAAAAATGGTTTGTTTGCTTTTCAACTGTGGGTTTTAAAAAGTTTCTTTGAAAATTCCAGTTCGACTCTTGTATCGGTCCTCAAGAGTGTTTGAAAAATTGCTTTCGAAAGCTTTTTGAAAATGTGTTGGTGTGAAAAGTATTTTTGAATTTGTTTTGAAATTTAGAGCAAGTATCTAGAGTCGTCTACCTACCCTAAGGAATTCGTCTGTGTAAATGTCCTTTAAAGTAGTGCCATCCCACCATTGAGAGGTAGGTAGCACCACCGTTGGAGGTGTTCGGGTCAATTCGAAGGTTCGGGACATGGTGATCACCGGAGCAATAGGAAGATACCTTAGAAGCTACCCTCATGCCAGGTTCCCGGATCATGAGGACTTACTAAGACATCCTCTACTCGACGATCACCTTTCGAGGCAAGGCAACAGTGAGGCGTACCCTAGGGGTGGTGTATGATTTGTGTGTCAGATTCGTTTATTTTTGTCTTGTCATGGTATAGGTGATCTACGCGTTTGTTTTTATTTGTCATTCATTCTTGCATGCCTTGATTAACAGTTAAAAAAGTGCGAGAAAAGTAAAGTTCTAAGCTATTACAAAAGGCGCGGGTCCACATCGCCAAAATTTCCAGGACCCGATTTGACAGAAAAATAAAGAGTTAAAGTAAAGTGCGAGAAAGTAGAAATTACACGGCTTTGGGAGAATTACATCAATATTTACAAGAAAAAGAAATAAATATGCGAATTAAATTAAAATTAGGAACGAGGGCGTTGGACCCTTTTTAATGAAATTAAATTAAATTATTAAACTAATTAAAATTAAAATGAAAGGAAGTTATTTTTTGAGATTTTGGTATTTATGAGAATTTAATGAAATTAAAAACCTAATTCTACAATCTTTTTTATTTATTAAGAAAAATATGACAATTATCTAAAATTAAGTCTAATTAATTAATTGCAACTTGATTTATAAAAATAACTAATTAAGAATTAATAATTAATATAGTAAAATAAAAAAAGGATGAAAAATGCTTGAAACCCTAATTCTACCAATTTTAGGTTTTATAAAAAAAAAACATTAAGATTTAAACCTATTTTAACACTAAAATCAATTAAGGATGTTTATTTACAAAATATTAAAATATTAAATAAAAATATTTATTTTTGTCTTTTTCTGATTTTTATATTGTTTTTATATTTTTTATGAAAATATTTAAATTACAAGAATTAATAAAAAAAGATAATAATTGAAATAAAAAAGAATGAAAAAAAGTATTGCAAACCTAAGGGGTTCAGTCCCCAAATAGGAGGTTTTGCTTAGCAATTTGGGCCCATTTGTTTAAGGCCTTGTCTGACTTCTCATGCCAGCGTGTGACACCTTTGACTGAGGCACACCATATGCCCTGAATCCTGGCCTTGGGTTTGATCTTGGTGGACATGTGGCGCTCTTGGACTATATAGTGTACGCTGGGATTCTGGGAACGAGCTACACACAAGCAACGTTAGAAAAATAATAATATGGAAAGGGAGGGGACCTGGGATCGAACCCAGGTCCTGTGGTTCACCAATGTACACGCCTTGCCAACTGCTCTATTCACGTTTTCTGTATATTAAATAACAAACAATATTTATAAAATGAAACAAACGTGTTAGTGGAGAATTAGCGCGAAATTTCAAATAGACCAATCGTTGCTAGCCACATAGTCATCTTCTTCATGGCTTTATTTTTTCCTGAAACAAAAACACAATCAGCAACGGTTTTGAACCGTGCCTATAGACACCCTATTGGAAAATAGCGATTAGCCCCTGGGGCCTCATAAATTAGGCGCGAGGGTTCCGTTTTGATCGTCCAAGCACGCTTGTTTCGTTCACGGCATTATGGTGTGCTAATTTTACCCTATCTGGAAACGCCCAATTCAAAGCTTGCAAAACCCTAAAAGACAACAATGGCAGATTCTCCAATAGTGCATAAAAACGCAATTAAAATATAGGGTTAGCTTCAGAACACATCGCTTAGTATGAATATATAAACAAAATGCTATGAGAATGTCTCAAAATCAAAACACGAATATGCATTTTTATGAGAAAAAATTGACTTCTGTATACCGATTCAAGGCGTTAGAGTTGATGTTCTTGATTTGAAAACCTTCCTTGATATCCCAGGAAGGTGATGGAATGGTTCTTTTGGCTTGAATCAAACTAAAACCTAGTTATCAGTTTTCAAATTTTAGGCAAAAAATTCAAGTGTGGTTCTTGGTCTATGGCGCAGCTTTTAGGTAATGGGCACGAGGGTTAGCATTAGTATGTATAGGTGAATGATTTAGGTTAAGAACTTGATCAAAAATCCATGCATTGATGTGAAAAAATATTTGATTTGCAAACCATAATTTTCCAAATCTTTTTCATGCTTTTTGGTCTCAATCATATCCAATCATCATAATTCCTTCCATATTTGATTGTACACGAAATATTGAGATTATTGTATGCACAAAAAGATTTAGAAAATTAGGTTTAGTATTTTTCATGTATTTTATTTAATTAAATGAATTATTAATAATAAAAAATCCAAATAAATAAATAAAAATGATAAAAAACTTCCCTTTGGGCCAAATGGTCGTGCACATGCCTTGGATAATGAATTGTGGAAGAAAAAGAGGCCCATTAGCAATTTTAGGTCATTTGAAGCAATGTTGACTTTTCAAAATATCCAAAAACTTCCCAACTTCCACAAGGCATAACTTGCCCAATTTTTAAGCTTTGCTCATGTTCTTGGACATTTTGGAAAGATCTTTGAGTCCTATAACCAATGCCTTTTGTCCCATTTCATTTTGATTTACCAATCTCAAGTTATGGCCTTTGACTTAAAGTCCTTTTTTGTTGACTTTTGAAAATGACCTATAATGTTGAAATTGATAACTTTTTGTGAGAGCATTTCTTGGACTTGAAGTGTGAATAGGAGTTGTAGGAAATGTCTTTATCTTCAAAATGAGCTTTGGATGGAATTTTTCTGATAATCCATGTGAAAGTTATGCCCTGGTCAATTTACAGTTGACTTTTTCAACTGTCCAAATATGGAAACTTTTGCATCTTGATGATTTTTGAGCCAAGCTTTGAGAATCATGATCAAGCATTGATCAAATGATGTTTGTGGCTTCAAAATGAGATGTTGACCAAAAATTTGGACTTTTGACTGTCAAATGACCATTTTGCCCCTACAGTTGACTGTAGTGCAATTAGGGTTTTTGACTGTGCAATTTTGTGCTGAAAGTCTTGAAACTTGGTATGAGGATGATTGACCATGTTTATAGTCATGTGGGACTTGATTGGACCCTTGGAAACTTCATTTACTTTGTCAGCACCAAAACCCTAATTTTGACTGCTTTAGGAGGCCCTTGAACTGTGCAACCCTTGGGGAATTTTGAAGTTTGACTTGGAAATTTCTTGAAGAATATGGGAGGGAAAATTTTGGGGTACAACAGTTGCCCCTGTTCAATCTTCTTAAACCTGAGGATGCAGATTGGCTGACGTGCCTTTCGTAATCCGAAGGTAGAAGATGATTGAACACTAGAGTGCCCAGAAATTTGCGCTCACATAGTAGCAGTATGATGGTGAATGGGCTTATAGATGCCATTTGGAGATTGATGGATAGGGAGATGGGCTTATAGATGCCATCTGGATGTCAATCGCATAAGAGATTCCTTAGCGAGAACTTGTGTACCTGCAAGAGAACAATGAGTACCTGACCTGTTACAGGAGCTGGTCTTCAAATTCTTTGTGTAGATGTGTCCTGACTGGTTACAGGAGCTGGATCTGGAGCTTCAAACGGTGATGAATGAACCAGGGATGGTTACTACCTCAACAGGAACGGTGAGAGAACCTTGGATGACTTCGACTTCAACAGCAATCGTTGAGCGAATCTTGGGATGATTACTACCTCCGCAGTATCGGGGAGAGAACCACAGGCGACTACGATCTCAATAGAAATCATTGAGAGAATCTTGGATATCTTCTACTAAGTCTTTATCAGGTAAATCTGTTTGGGGTCGATTTAGCTGGACTAGAGAAGGCCTTGGACTGGATAAGAAACAGAGAAATCTTTGGAGTCGATTTAACTGAACCGGTCTAGGTCTTGAATGTCTTCAACTGGACAAGAAGCAGGGAGATCTTTGGAGTCGATCTGACTGAACCAGAGAAGGCCTTTTGACTGGATAAGAAACAGAGAAATCTTTGGAGTCGATTTAACTGAACCGGTCTAGGTCTTGAATGTCTTCAACTGGACAAGAAACAGGGAGATCTTTGGAGTCGATCTGACTGAACCAGAGAAGGCCTTTGACTGGATAAGAAACAGAGAAATCTTTGGAGTCGATTTAACTGAACCGGTCTAGGTCTTGAATGTCTTCAACTGGACAAGAAACAGGGAGATCTTTGGAGTCGATCTGACTGAACCAGAGAAGGCCTTTGACTGAATAAGAAACAGAGAAATCTTTGGAGTCGATTTAACTGAACCGGTCTAGGTCTTGAATGTCTTCAACTGGACAAGAAACAGGGAGATCTTTGGAGTCGATCTGACTGAACCAGAGAAGGCCTTTGACTGGATAAGAAACAGAGAAATCTTTGGAGTCGATTTAACTGAACCGGTCTAGGTCTTGAAATAGCCGAGAACTTAACTGAATCTTTTCCTGAAAGGTAAAGGTCAGTCATATGCAATGCATGATATGGGTCAAGCAATGATGTTCTCAACATAAATGAGATTTGTAAGATATGATGCGTACATGCATGCTATAATGATGTATGCGATGTTTACAAGTGTATTTTTTTCTTTGTCTAGGAAAGTAAATCCTTGACGGGTGCCGGGAAGTCACTCCTGGGCTGATGTTGGAGAATAGATTTTGCTTTCGCTGGATGATAGCTGCAAGAATACCGGCGGGAGAAGATAACTCCGTTGGGGAATAATTTTGGCGAATGATTACTCTGCGGGGAGGAAAGTACTCTAACGATCTTGCTGGGAAGCAATACTCTGTGGGGAGATAGATACTTTGCTGAGTTGTTGATAATAACTTGCTGGGGACACCATTGTTGTTTTGGAAGTGTTGATAGACTTCGCTGGGATAAGAAGACTGTGTTAACGACGATCTTTCCGTGGCTTTTGGCTGAGGATAACCCAGTTATATCCTGGTAAGGAAATAACTCTTTGAATAAAGCCGGACGACGCGTTCGTGCTCTGCGAGGATAAGCTTCCAGAATCTACTGGGGATAAGCTTACTGCTTGGAGAAGATGGATTCCAACTTTCCTGGGGAAGCTGGATTGGACTCTCCTGGGGAAGTTTTGAACTGTGTCGGGAAGATGACTCCACTGAATGCTGGTATACCGCCGGGGAACAATCTTTAGACCAAGACTGCCGGGGATGCTTGTTAAGAATATATGTATATATGCTGCTGGGGAAGGTTGAGATCTGCGGGAGGATACCCAACTTCCTTAAGGTTGATAACTGCTTGGAGAGAGTGTATTGCTTGCTGGCTCACTCTCTGGGGAATTAAGATGCCTGGTTATGTTCTTTAGCTGAACCTACCTTGGTACTTTGGAGGGCCGAACTGTTAGATTGCTTAGACAACTCTTTATTGCCCCTGTTTCTAATGTTACTTGTAATTAATCCTTTGTTTCGTATGCAAATATTCATGAGTTATCAATTTATTATCAATGCATATATCACAAATTGAACCCTGGACGTTCTTCGCAAAACAAAACAGAAAAGGAAAAACAATTGGCACTTTTAACTGAAAGATATATTTGTATTGATTTTTGAATGGCCTATAAATAGGCGTTTTATGTACAAGAGGCTGACGTCCTAGTAAGAGAACGCCGCCGAACAAGAGAGTTTATACAAATTTTGTACAAAAGAAAATAAAACAGCTGTGTGAAATGAATGATCCCACTGGGTTTCAACTCTGCTATTGCCGTTATATCTCCGAGCGTCTCATCACTTGATGACCTTGGTCGAAGATGAAGCTGACTGATCGATGCCGTCTGAACTTGATGTAGATACCGGATTCTGGATGCAAAGTGATCCAATGAGACATAGTATTACGCTTTATCCCTAACTTTTGCCTGGACCGCCCTTTCGAGTTTTCAGTCCACCGGGATACCCATTTTTGCCCAAGCCGCCTTTTCAGGTTTTCGACTTGCCGGGTGTACAGATTTTTTTCATTTCATCCCTTCATTTTGCCCGAACCCTTTTGGTTCGCCGGGAAGCCCTAATTTTTGCCTAGGCATGTTAACCTAGCGGGTCTTTTTTATGCGTAGTATCTTTTTACTATGTCTGCATTGGCGGGGTGAGGAAGGTCGTCACCATCCATGTTGGTTAGAATCATGGCTCCTCCAGAGAACACATGTTTAACCACAAATGGCCCTTCGTACGTAGGGGTCCATTTACCCCTTGGATCACTCTGAGGAAGGATGATTCGCTTGATTACCAGATCCCCAACTTGATATTCCTGTGGTCTGACCTTTTTGTTAAATGCCCTGATCATCCGTTTCTGATATGTCTGATCATGACAGATAGCAGCGAGTCTCTTTTCATCAATAAGATTTAATTGATCAAGTCGTGTCTGGATCCAATCATCTTCGTTCAGATTTGCATCCTTCATTATCCGGAGAGAGGGTATCTGCACTTCGATCGGTAAGACTGCCTCCATACCATAAACCAAAGAGAAAGGAGTTGCCCCGGTCGACGTCCTAGCTGAGGTACGGTACCCATGTAGAGCGAACGGTAACATCTCGTGCCAATCTTTGTAAGTCACTGTCATCTTCTGCACGATTTTCTTGATATTTTTATTTGCTGCTTCTACAGCCCCATTCATCTTCGGTCTGTAAGGAGAAGAATTGTGGTGCTGTATTTTGAACTGCTCGCAGAGCTCAGTGATCATCTTATTATTCAGATTGGTACCGTTGTCTATAATAATCCTCTCTGGGACGCCGTATCGACAGATCAGATTATGCCGAATGAACCGTGCCACAACAGTCTTGGTTACCGTAGCGTAGGAAGCTGCTTCAACCCACTTTGTAAAATAATCAATCGCCACTAGGATGAAGCAATGCCCATTAGATGCCGTAGTTTTAATCTCACCGATCATGTCTATGCCCCACATTACAAACGGCCAAGGCGCAGTCAGAACATTCAAAGGAACTGGAGGAACATGCACTTTGTCTGCATAAATCTGGCACTTATGGCATGTCCTGGAATGTTGGTAGCAGTCAGCTTCCATTGTGGACCAGTAATACCCTGCCCGAAGGATCTTCTTTGCCATTGTATGTCCACTGGAATGTGTACCAAAGGTCCCTTCATGTAGCTCTTCCATGATTCTTTCCGCTTTAGTCTTATCCACACAACGCAGTAAGGTCGAATCATGGTTTCGCTTGTACAAGATGCCGTTGCTAAGGAAGAACTTTGCCGCGAACCTTCTCAGGAACTTCTTATCATTGACAGAGGCACCCTCAGGGTATTCCTGAGCTTCCAGGTATCTCTTCACCTCATGGTACCAAGGCTTCTCAGTCACCAACTCAGTCTCGAGATCACAACAGTATGCCGGTTCGTCCAGTTTCCAGATGATGATTCGGGGAGCCTCATTATCCCATTTAACTTTGAACATATAAGACATTGTAGCTAACGCGTCCACCAGCTGATTCTCTTCTCTTGGAAAGTGTTCAAAGGTTATCTTCGTGAAGTTGGGGATCAAGGTCAACACACATTCTCTGTAAGGGATAAGATTCGGATGTTTCGTATCCCACTCTCCTTTGATCTGATTGATCACGAGAGCGGAATCTCCAAAGACACTCAGAAACTTGATCCTTAGGTCGATCGCAGCTTGAAGACCCATGATGCACGCCTCATACTCCGCCATGTTGTTGGTACAGTTGAAACATAGTCGGGCAGTGAGCGGAGTATGAGTGCCTTGCGGTGATATGATTATAGCGCCGATACCGTTTCCCAAAGCGTTGGAGGCTCCGTCAAAGTGCATAGACCATCGGGATCCTTCCTCAGGTCCTTCATCCGGTCCAGGTACTTCACAATCAGTTACTATCATGATGCTTTCATCCGGAAACTCGAAGTTCATTGACTAATAGTCATCTACGGCCTGGTGTGCCAAGTGGTCTGCCAAAACACTTCCCTTGATGGCTTTCTGGGTTGTGTACTGAATGTCGTATTCCATCAAGATCATTTGCCATCTTGCAATTCTCCCAGACAGAGCAGGCTTTTCAAATATGTATTTTATAGGATCCATCTTTGAGATCAACAAGGTAGTGTGAGTCAGCATGTACTGTCTCAGCCGGCGAGCAGCCCATACCAAAGCGCAGCAAGTTTTCTCAAGCAGTGAGTATCAGGTCTCACAGTCGGTAAACTTTTTGCTAAGGTAATAAATGGCATGCTCTTTTCGGCCAGACTCGTCATGCTGCCCCAGCACACACCCCATTGAGTTGTCAAGCACTGTCAGGTATAGTATCAGAGATCTCCCTTCAACCGGTGGCATAAGGATGGGTGGTTCTTGGAGATAATCTTTGATTCTGTCAAAAGCAGCCTGACATTCATCATTCCAACGTAGTACCTGATCTTTCTTCAGCAGCTTGAAGATTGGCTCACAGGTAGCAGTCAGATGCGAGATGAATCGAGCAATGTAATTCAGGCGTCCTAAAAAGCCTCTGACCTCTTTCTCCGTCCTAGGAACTGGCATCTCTTGAATAGCTTTGACCTTAGCAGGGTCCACTTGAATACCCTTATCACTTACAACGAAGCCTAGCAACTTTCCCGATCTTACCCCGAAGGTGCACTTGTTCGGGTTCAACCTCAGCTTGTACAGTTTCAATCGGTCAAACAATTTCTGCAGATGATCAAGGTGTTCTTCCTCAGTCTGGGACCTTGCGATCATGTCGTCAACATACACTTCTATCTCATGATGGATCATGTCATGAAATAAAGCAACCATGGCACGTTGGTAGGTTGCCCCAGCGTTCTTTAGTCCAAAAGGCATGACCTTGTAGCAGAAGGTGCCCCACTGAGTAACAAAGGTAGTCTTCTCCATGTCCTCAGGTGCCATCTTGATCTGATTGTAACCTGAAAAGCCATCCATGAAAGAGAATACCTTATGCTGAGCAGTATTATCCACAAGGACATCAATGTGAGGTAGAGGGAAGTCATCTTTGGGGCTGGCCCTGTTCAGATCCCTATAATCGACACACATTCTGACTTTTCCATCCTTCTTTGGTACCGGCACCACATTAGCAACCCACTGGGGGTAAGAAGTCACTGCAAGGAACCCAGCATCAAACTGTTTCATTACCTCGGCTTTGATCTTCTCAGACATCTCTGGACGCATACGACAGACCTTTTGCTTCACCGGAGGGCAGTCTTCCTTAGTAGGCAAGTGATGGACCACAATATCGGTATCCAACCCGGGCATGTCTTCGTAGGACCATGCAAATATCTCCACATAATCATGTAGCATCTTAGTCAACCGTTGCTTCACGCTGAGCTCTAGGTTGGCACCAATCTTTACCTCTCTCCTGTCTGCTTCAGTCCCCAGGTTTATTGTTTCCACTGGCTCTTCGTGTGGTTGAATTGCCCTCTCTTCCTGAAGTAACAGTCTTGCAAGCTCGCCAGGCACTTCGCAATCATCTTCACCTTCGCCTTCGGCTAAGCTGATCGGATTTTTGAAGTCATAACTGGCAGTAGCAGAGTCGTTACCAGTGAGATCCAGAGTGGATTGAAACCTGTATGAGTGAGTGTGTGTGTAAATACAGCTGTTTTTGAAAAATATGTAAAGGAAGGAAAGACAGAAAATGAGCATAAGATTTGAAATGCGAGAAAACGTCCAAGATTTTCATTTATGATATATGAAATGACAATTTATATGCCCTCACAAATGAAACCACGGTGCCTCGGGTAAGACACCGGGCCATAGAGTTTATTTATTGTTTATTACAAATAACAAAACAAAGAAGTTTATTACTGCGTAACAAAAGTAACAGGAGTATGGTCTTTGACAATCCAATTGGTCAATCCGCCTTCGGTCGTCGGGTAGATCCAGCTATTGAACTTAGCTTCGTCCACTTCATCATCCTCCCCAACAGCATTCACTCCTGGATTTGTAATGAGCACAGGAGGTCTTCTGATCTTCGCCTTCCGCATAGCTTTCTGACCCTCTGCAGTAAAACCCAGTCCAAATTTGTCAGTTTTCTGTGTAAAGTCGGGAAGCCTGCCCCAGTTAGCACATTCACCTTTTTGAACCACAGCCCGGGCATCCTTCAGGGAAGCCATCTTCAAGGGAACATCCTCTTCGACCGCTGTTTCTGCTGCTGCTGAAATTGGAAACACCTCCTCGAAATGCTGAAAGGGGGTTTCAATAAACTCCCCGTCCATCTCAATATACCTGAAGGAATTCAAGTGGCTCACCATATACTCCTCCTCTCCTTGCACAGTGACGATCTTCCCTCTGACGGGGTACTTCAGCTTCTGGTGCAAGGTAGAGGTCACTGCCCCAGCTTTATGGATCCAAGGTCGATCCAATAGACAAGAGTAAGATGGACGGATATCCATCACGTAAAAAGTAGAGTCAAACACCTGAGAGCCCACACGAATAGGGATGTCTACCTCTCCATGAACCATCCTCTTTGAACCGTCAAAGGCCCTGACGATGATATTGCTGGGTTTTAATTCCAGGCCTTCACAATCCAAACGGTCTAAAGCCTTCTTTGGTAGAACATTCAAGGAAGAACCAGTATCCACCAATACATGTGCCAGAGTAGTGCCTCTGCATTCGATAGAGACATGCAGGGCATCATTGTGGTCTCTTCCCTTCGCAGTCAGGTCAGCATCTGAGAAACCCAAGCCATTGTCTGCCGTCAGATTTGCTACGCAATCAGTGAATTGAACTGCAGATGTTTCCTGTGGCACATGGGCCGTCTTGAGAAATGAGATTAAGGCCTTAGCATGGGCCTCTGAACACAGGAGCAAGGAGAGCATGGAGATTTTGGAGGGCGTATGCCCCAGCTGTTCCACAACATTGAAGTCACTCTTCTTTATTATCTTCAGGATTTCCTCCATTTCTTGTTGGGAGGCCTCATCATTTATAGGTATCGGTGCCTCCATCCGGGCAGGCTCAACTTCAATCCCTTTGCCCCGAGCATTAGACGACTCGACAGCAGGGGGAACAACTTGATCAGCAACAGGAACAGGTACACTTGTAGGTGTTATAAGGAGGGGTCTTCGAGTAGCGGGCGGTGCAATGTCAGGCGAGAAGAGCCTGCCACTGCGGGTAACCTTGGCGGGGCCAGTGATATCGCAGATACTGGCGCCAGTGTTAAACTCTTGTTTGATTCCATTCACATACACATCTGCCCCATAGTGCCAGGGGACAGCTTTATCAGATACGTAGGGGAGAGGCCCCGGAACAGTAATAACCACAGGTGCAACAGTCATGATTTGAACAGGCTTCTTCGGGAGAGCCTTGATTGGATTATTGAAGATGGTAACCACAGAAACTTCTTCTACCGGAACCGATTGAACAGCAGACTTTTTGAACAGAATCTCCTTACTGTCCATCAGGCTTTGGATGCCTAACTTCAGCAAGGGACAACCAGATAGGGAGACAGCACAGAGCAGGCAACCCTCACTGCAACCCGGAAATAAACCGGCCAGCAGTAGGTTCTTCTTGACAGTTATTAAGGGAGTGGCTAGATCATTCACAGAAACAGCGTAAACATCTTCATCAACCGCATTTACTCCATGTTGGGGCATAGGAGCAGTTACCACATTCGGCCTTTCAGGCGCTTCGAACTGTATCTCTTTCGCGTCAATAAGGTCTTGCACCTTATTCCTTAATGCCCAACAGTCATCAATGGAATGCCCCGGGCTATCAGAATGGTACGCACAGTGGGCATTTGGGTTGTACTTCGGAGAGGCAGTGTTTACACCCTTGGGTGCCTCTCTAACAGTCACTAGATTGGTGGATAGCAACTGTGGCAAGATCTGCGATAAGGTCATGCTCAAACGGGTAAACTCTCTCCGGGGTCTTTCAGCCCTTTGAGGATTGGTTGGACGAGGAGCGGCAGCAGGCTTGGCAATCATTACCGTACTGACAGATTGGCGGCGCTCAGATTTCTCTGGTCTCCGGGAGCCATATACAGCACTAGCCTCCTTTTTGAAGGGTTTCTTCTCTGAACTAGACAATGCACCCTTCGGAATCTTTCCAGACTTCAACCCAGCCTCAAATCTCTATCCAGTCAGAATCAGATCAGTGAACCCTGCAGACGAATTCCCGATAAGATGGTTGAAAAATGGCCCAGATAGGGTCCCCAAGAACATGTCTACCAACTCCCGATCAGTCAACGGAGGCTGCACCCTGCCAGCCAGATCCCTCCACTTCTGAGCGTACTCTTTAAAACCTTCACTTGAACCTAACGACATACCCTGGAGTTGGGTACGTGTAGGGGCAAGGTCGGCATTATACTGATACTGCTTATAGAAAGCAGTAGCCAACTCCTCCCAGTTACGAACCTTGGTCCCATCCAGCTGATAGAACCATTCGAGATGAGTCCCTGAAAGACTCTCCTGGAAGAAGTGGATCCACAAATTCTTATCCACTGAGTACGGTTGAATCTTCCGAACATAGGACCTGAGATGTAGCTTGGGACAAGACGCCCCGTCGTACTTAGTGAAAGATGGTGCTTTGAACTTGCGAGGAATGATCACACCAGTAGACAAACCCAAGTCTCCGAAATCCAGCCCAGGTACCTGTTGGATCTCCATAGCATTCAACCTGTCCTCCAACTGCTTGTAACGGTCTTCTGCAGGAGGATACTGCTCTTCATCAAAATCAGTCTCGTTGTCAGAGACTACCGGACTAGGACCTTTTTCCGCTTGAGGAGTACCCTTGCCAATAGAAGAACCAGCCTCTTCATTCTGCAGAGTGTTGCCAAACCTTCGGCCCGAGTTGAACAGAACAGTTCTTCTCTTCTTCTTCTTTTCCTTCTTCAGGAGCAGAGCCTTCAGCTCTTCTTGGCCTTGAGCCAAACCCAAAATTAATTCCTGAAATTGCGCATTCTGCGCCTGAAGAGCTTTGATGGACATCTCAGTTGAGGATGAGTCAGGATTCATGATGCTGAAATAAACAGCGAAGAACGGTAAGCAACCTGAAAAGAAGAAAACCTGCTATGCACATGATGAATGGAATGCGTATGATTTATGTTTTCAAAGACAATCGGGAATCAACTTTGTAAACAAAAAGGAACACACTTCATTAGATTCAACTTTGAAACTGAAATTATTCAACAGGTTGCCCTTAGGCGTTACATGAAAAGAAATACTGAAAAGGGAAATAAAACTGTAAAAGAACACCCAGAGCTCCTTATTGATCCCATGGTCTCCTCTTCTCAGTACGGATGTAGGCATTCAGAGCTTGCTCATTCTCCAACTGCTTTGTCAGCTTCTGGATCTTTAATTCCTGCTCGTTGAACTTTTCCCGGTAAGAATCCCATTCTTCTCGCAGTTGCGACCAAGACCTCTTTAATGTCTCATAATCAGCAGGTATCTGAGGAGGGAGGACAGTTGGAGGAACACCATCTTTGTCAGGACACTCAAGAATGACGGGTCTGACAGCTTCATACGGCATACCTAACTTCTGAGCACGGATGCGAACCCATTTGTAGTAGGCTTCCATAGGTAAAGAAGTCTTTGGCCCCAACTCTTGTGGGTCAGCTTTATGAACTTTGTCCCAAGCCTTGATGAACCTACGACGCAGCTCGTCACTATCCACCTGAAACTCAAAACTGATGTGAGGCACCAACATTTCATGAGGCCCTGCTCTTCTTGCTCTTCCAAACTGACGGAGCGCTAGACATGGATTGTAAGAGATCCCTCCTTGGGTACCAATCAGAGGAACATTAGGGTATTCCCTACATCGATCAATAATAGCTATCTCATCCAAACCTCTGCAAGTCCAAATGATGTCTTTGTCGGTGAGAGACATTAACCTATGAGCCCAACCTCTTCCTTCTTGGTTCTTCAGTACGAACTTAGGGAGGTGAGAAATAAACCACTTCACCAACAAAGGGATACAACACCATAGGGTTCCTCTTCTTCGGGTAGTACGAGTATGAAGTTGTTGCAAGATGTCACCCAAGAGAGTGGGCACCGGATTCTGAGACATAAAGATCCTTATGGCAGTGACATTGATGAAGTTGTCAGGATTAGGAAACAAGACTAACCCATAGATTAAGAGAGCCAAGATGTCTTCATATGCCCTAAAGTCCAGGTCATTCCAGAAACTGTTAGCTTTACCAATCAGAAACTTGGCCAAGAAACCCTTAACTCCGCTTCTAGTTACCCAGTTGTCTGTTACCTCTTGATGTGTCAAGGGAAGAGCTGCAGCAACATCCTCAAGCCTGAGGGTCTTTTCCCAACCAGTAAAGGGAGTCTGATCCAAGATAGGGATACCAAGCAAATCAGAGAACTCTTCCAGAGTAGGGACCAGCTGGAAGTCTTGAAAGGTGAAGCACTGATACAGAGGGTCATAGAACTGGGTCAGAACACTCATCAACTGTTGATCCCGCTTTGCAGTGACTAAACTGAGAAGAGAACCATGCCTCTGAATGAAGGAAGTGGTATTTGGAATTCTGCTAACCAACTCTTCAAGCAACTCAGGTGAATGAACAAAGTTGAACCGGATAGTATTCCTTCGCACAGGCATCATGATGTCCTACAAAACAGAGCAAAGGTGAAACCCTCTTGTCTTTGAAATGGTCAGTCCTTATGCAGGATGCATGCAATGCTCATGATGTTATGATGTTATGATAAAGCACACCACAAATAGATACAAAGGCAAACATGGTAAGGCACACAAGTCACACCAGGCAAGCCCTTAGAGTTTAGGCCAGCATGAGGTCTAGGTACTACCCTCTTTCAGTTTGTTGGTTCATACTTGTCCTATCAAAGTAACCGGGTTCTTAGAGGATCCCAATATCATTGACTACCCTCAATCGGTCATAACTCCAGCATCGCAATCTTTTCTTGCAGCCAGAACCATCACGAGAGTTTAGCCTCGATGGGCGTAGCATACTGCTACTGTTCTAATGGCCAAGTTGTGTCAATTAAGGTTCTAAGGTTGTTGGTGCTTAATGACTCCTCAGAAGACCCATATTCTCCTCGTTGCAACACAAGGGATATCGGTACAGACCAAGGTGCCACACCAACGTAGCCACTGTTTCACCTGTGTCGGTCTACGCCGGACAGGTCCCTCACAGCTTATGCTACCTAAACAGGGTATCCCCAGATCCGGGTTAGGATCTATGTAACTCCCATGCAACCCACAAATAATAAAGCAAGCAAGGAAAGCAATTGAAAACACAGTGATCTTAGTCCTAAGGTACACCTCACTTTAAGTTATTTCCCCAGCAGAGTCGCCAGTTCTGTGATCGGTGGATCTGGAACTGACTGTTTAACGCTGGTTCGCGAAATGTCGCGGAAGCAAGAGTCGCCACCGTCTTTTATTTTCTCCAAATGGAAAGGACAAAATCACAGAAAAATTCCTTAAAGAGATTGCTCTCGGTTCGGGAGGTAGATTATAGAAAGGGAAGGTGTTAGCACCCTTTCTATCCATGGTTATCCATGGGCTCTTAGATACTTGCTCACTTGTGTTTTCAAAAATGGTTTGTTTGCTTTTCAACTGTGGGTTTTAAAAAGTTTCTTTGAAAATTCCAGTTCGACTCTTGTATCGGTCCTCAAGAGTGTTTGAAAAATTGCTTTCGAAAGCTTTTTGAAAATGTGTTGGTGTGAAAAGTATTTTTGAATTTGTTTTGAAATTTAGAGCAAGTATCTAGAGTCGTCTACCTACCCTAAGGAATTCTTCTGTGTAAATGTCCTTTAAAGTAGTGCCATCCCACCATTGAGAGGTAGGTAGCACCACCGTTGGAGGTGTTCGGGTCAATTCGAAGGTTCGGGACATGGTGATCACCGGAGCAATAGGAAGATACCTTAGAAGCTACCCTCATGCCAGGTTCCCGGATCATGAGGACTTACTAAGACATCCTCTACTCGACGATCACCTTTCGAGGCAAGGCAACAGTGAGGCGTACCCTAGGGGTGGTGTGTGATTTGTGTGTCAGATTCATTTATTTTTGTCTTGTCATGGTATAGGTGATCTACGCGTTTGTTTTTATTTGTCATTCATTCTTGCATGCCTTGATTAACAGTTAAAAAAGTGCGAGAAAAGTAAAGTTCTAAGCTATTACAAAAGGCGCGGGTCCACATCGCCAAAATTTCCAGAACCCGATTTGACAGAAAAATAAAGAGTTAAAGTAAAGTGCGAGAAAGTATGAAATTACACGGCTTTGGGAGAATTACATCAATATTTACAAGAAAAAGAAATAAATATGCGAATTAAATTAAAATTAGGAACGAGGGCGTTGGACCCTTTTTAATGAAATTAAATTAAATTATTAAACTAATTAAAATTAAAATGAAAGGAAGTTATTTTTTGAGATTTTGGTATTTATGAGAATTTAATGAAATTAAAAACCTAATTCTACAATCTTTTTTATTTATTAAGAAAAATATGACAATTATCTAAAATTAAGTCTAATTAATTAATTGCAACTTGATTTATAAAAATAACTAATTAAGAATTAATAATTAATATAGTAAAATAAAAAAAGGATGAAAAATGCTTGAAACCCTAATTCTACCAATTTTAGGTTTTATAAAAAAAAACATTAAGATTTAAACCTATTTTAACACTAAAATCAATTAAGGATGTTTATTTACAAAATATTAAAATATTAAATAAAAATATTTATTTTTGTCTTTTTCTGATTTTTATATTGTTTTTATATTTTTTATGAAAATATTTAAATTACAAGAATTAATAAAAAAAGATAATAATTGAAATAAAAAAGAATGAAAAAAAGTATTGCAAACCTAAGGGGTTCAGTCCCCAAATAGGAGGTTTTGCTTAGCAATTTGGGCCCATTTGTTTAAGGCCTTGTCTGACTTCTCATGCCAGCGTGTGACACCTTTGACTGAGGCACACCATATGCCCTGAATCCTGGCCTTGGGTTTGATCTTGGTGGACATGTGGCGCTCTTGGACTATAGAGTGTACGCTGGGATTCTGGGAACGAGCTACACACAAGCAACGTTAGAAAAATAATAATATGGAAAGGGAGGGGACCTGGGATCGAACCCAGGTCCTGTGGTTCACCAATGTACACGCCTTGCCAACTGCTCTATTCACGTTTTCTGTATATTAAATAACAAACAATATTTATAAAATGAAACAAACGCGTTAGTGGAGAATTAGCGCGAAATTTCAAATAGACCAATCGCTGCTAGCCACATAGTCATCTTCTTCATGGCTTTATTTTTTCCTGAAACAAAAACACAATCAGCAACGGTTTTGAACCGTCCCTATAGACACCCTATTGGAAAATAGCGATTAGCCCCTGGGGCCTCATAAATTAGGCGCGAGGGTTCCGTTTTGATCGTCCAAGCACGCTTGTTTCGTTCACGGCATTATGGTGTGCTAATTTTACCCTATCTGGAAACGCCCAATTCAAAGCTTGCAAAACCCTAAAAGACAACAATGGCAGATTCTCCAATAGTGCATAAAAACGCAATTAAAATATAGGGTTAGCTTCAGAACACATCGCTTAGTATGAATATATAAACAAAATGCTATGAGAATGTCTCAAAATCAAAACACGAATATGCATTTTTATGAGAAAAAATTGACTTCTGTATACCGATTCAAGGCGTTAGAGTTGATGTTCTTGATTTGAAAACCTTCCTTGATATCCCAGGAAGGTGATGGAATGGTTCTTTTGGCTTGAATCAAACTAAAACCTAGTTATCAGTTTTCAAATTTTAGGCAAAAAATTCAAGTGTGGTTCTTGGTCTATGGCGCAGCTTTTAGGTAATGGGCACGAGGGTTAGCATTAGTATGTATAGGTGAATGATTTAGGTTAAGAACTTGATCAAAAATCCATGCATTGATGTGAAAAAATATTTGATTTGCAAACCATAATTTTCCAAATCTTTTTCATGCTTTTTGGTCTCAATCATATCCAATCATCATAATTCCTTCCATATTTGATTGTACACGAAATATTGAGATTATTGTATGCACAAAAAGATTTAGAAAATTAGGTTTAGTATTTTTCATGTATTTTATTTAATTAAATGAATTATTAATAATAAAAAATCCAAATAAATAAATAAAAATGATAAAAAACTTCCCTTTGGGCCAAATGGTCGTGCACATGCCTTGGATAATGAATTGTGGAAGAAAAAGAGGCCCATTAGCAATTTTAGGTCATTTGAAGCAATGTTGACTTTTCAAAATATCCAAAAACTTCCCAACTTCCACAAGGCATAACTTGCCCAATTTTTAAGCTTTGCTCATGTTCTTGGACATTTTGGAAAGGTCTTTGAGTCCTATAACCAATGCCTTTTGTCCCATGTCATTTTGATTTACCAATCTCAAGTTATGGACTTTGACTTAAAGTCCTTTTTTGTTGACTTTTGAAAATGACCTATAATGTTGAAATTGATAACTTTTTGTGAGAGCATTTCTTGGACTTGAAGTGTGAATAGGAGTTGTAGGAAATGTCTTTATCTTCAAAATGAGCTTTGGATGGAATTTTTATGATAATCCATGTGAAAGTTATGCCCTGGTCAATTTACAGTTGACTTTTTCAACTGTCCAAATATGGAAACTTTTGCATCTTGATGATTTTTGAGCCAAGCTTTGAGAATCATGATCAAGCATTGATCAAATGATGTTTGTGGCTTCAAAATGAGATGTTGACCAAAAATTTGGACTTTTGACTGTCAAATGACCATTTTGCCCCTACAGTTGACTGTAGTGCAATTAGGGTTTTTGACTGTGCAATTTTGTGCTGAAAGTCTTGAAACTTGGTATGAGGATGCTTGACCATGTGTATAGGCATGTGGGACTTGATTGGACCCTTGGAAACTTCATTTACTTTGTCAGCACCAAAACCCTAATTTTGACTGCTTTAGGAGGCCCTTGAACTGTGCAACCCTTGGGGAATTTTGAAGTTTGACTTGGCAATTTCTTGAAGAATATGGGAGGGCAAATTTTGGGGTACAACAGTATGTAGTCAGAAGTTGCATTAGTCAGAATTTGTACTAGTCAGAAGATGTAGCTAGTCAGAAGTCGCATTAGTCAGAAGATGTAACTAGTCAGAAGTGGCATTAGTCAGAATTTGTACTAGTCAAAAGATGGGGTCAGTCAGAGGTTGTATCTAGTCAGAGGTTGTATCTAGTCAGAGGTTGTATCTAGTCAGAGGTTGTATCTAGTCAGTTGTTGTATCTAGTTAGAGGTTGTATCTAGTCAGAGGTTGTATCTAGTCAGAGGTTGTATCTAGTCAGAGGTTGTATATAGTCAGAGGTTGTGTCTAGTGAGAGGTTGAGTTAGTCAGAAACTGTGATGATCAGAATTGGTAGTAGTCAGAAGATTGTGTTACCTAGAAGTTGCTCCATTAGAAGCTATGTTATTAGAAACTGTGTTGGTTAGAGGTTGCATGGTCAGAAGTTGTGTTGGCCTTACGGTGTTTTGTGCAGAATGTGGAAGTTAGATGCTTAGAAGCTGTTGTTTGAACTATAACAGCAGGAAAGTGACGGTCTTGACTTTAGAGTTACAGAATGACAGTGTTGATTTATTGTGGAATTAAAATACTGCTGAGTTATAAATGAGAAGTTATTAATAAACAAATGACGTTTGATGAATTATTTTGGATTATTTGAGATGTTATTTTGAGATGTTAATTTGAGATGCCTTTGAGATGTTATTTTGAGATGATAATTTGAGATGTTTTGAGATGATAATTTGAGATGTTTTGAGATGATTTAAGATGTTGTTAACTTGGGTGTTATCATTACATTAATGGTTGTGTCGCATACATTGCATTTTTGAGATGGAGCTTATGCTCGTTGAGATGGCCTGGATTGGTAAAATTTGATATGAAGGCTATGCCTTGTTAATGCCTCTATTAATTGGCAAATTTTTGAGATGGGAGTTCTGCTCCAATGGTACCACATGCATTTGCATAGTATTGAGTCGCATTATATGATTTCATAAAGAAGTGTATTTTGATGTGGATAAATGTATATTATTGCTGATATTGTTGTTGATTATGATATGAGAAGTGGTGATGTTATTGATCTAATTTAATATATTCATTATCATGCACTTTATTATATTGTTAGATATCTCACCCGTTCTAGTTGAATGTTGCCATTATGTTGGTAACGTGCAGGTAATCGCGAGTGAAGGTTGTATACCTTCAATAGTTCGAGTTGGTGTCATTGCTCTGATATGTAACACTCAGGGGGGATGAACGCTTACTGATTTTAGACTGTTGTTTTTCAGTTGTTGAACTTTAAATTAATGATTATTGAATATGAGATGTTTCGTAGTTGTTGTTTTGTTTAAAGATGTTATTGAAGAATTCCGCTGCGTAGATGTTGAATTATTTTATTAAAGATGTTATGATGATGGTTCATCCGATGTTTTGAAAGTGTTATATATCCCAGATGAATGCAATGAATTTTGTTAGAAGAATTTGTGACGTCCCGATTCCTTTGTATGATTAAAATTTTATAACTCTAATTTATTTTGCATAATTACTTGGGGTAGAATTGGGGTGTTACAAAATTGGTATCAGAGCAAAAGGTTGGTCCGACCTTATCGTCGAGTCGTAGTTTTCTAACAATCGAGTATTGTTATTTTGATGTTCTAACCGTTGTTTATGTTGTAGTGAGAAGTTGAGATGGCTGGAAGGAATGATGTTGCTCTTGCTGGTGCTTTAGAAGCAATGGCTCATGCGATGGAAAGTCAGCCGAATGCTGACGGGAATGTTGGATCTCATAGCTTGGCGACCTTCCAGAGAGAGAATCCACCTACGTTCAAGGGAAAGTATGACCCTGACGGAGCTTTGGAATGGTTGAAAGAGATTGAGAGAATCTTTCGCGTGATGGATTGCACTCCAGCGCAGAAGGTTCGTTATGGGACTCATATGCTAGCACTCGAGGCTGATGACTGGTGGCTAGAGACTTGTCAGAAGTTGGAAGTTGCAGGTGAGAATGTCACTTGGGCTGTGTTCCGTAGGGAGTTTTTGAGAAAGTATTTTCCTGAAGATGTCCGTGGTAAGAAGGAAATTAAGTTCCTTGAGCTGAAGCAAGGAAGTCTGTCTGTTGTTGAGTATGCTGCCAAGTTTGCTGAGTTGGCTAAGTTCTATCCGTATTACGCTGAGGAAAATGCTGAGTTTTCGAAGTGTATTAAATTTGAGAATGGGTTACGCCCGGAGATTAAGAAAGTAGTTGAATATCAGAAAATTCGTGTCTTTGCTGATTTGGTTGATAGCTGCAGGATTTATGAGGAGGACAATAATGCTCATTACAAGATTATTAGTGAGAAGAGGGGTAAGCACCCACAGAATTGTGGTAAGCCTTATGATGCCCCAGCTAGTAACGGTAAATTGAGAGTTTCTCATGGTCAGAGGACTAGTAGGGGAGATTTTCCTGCTGGTTGTATTTGATTTAAGTGTGGGAAACCTGGACACAAGAGTAATGTGTGCACTACTGAAGTGAAGAGTTGTTTCTGTTGTGGCAAGAATGGACATGTTGTATCTGAGTGTGAGCACAAGAGTGTGGTTTGTTTCAACTGTAAAGAAGAAGGGCACATTGGTAGTCAATGTCCGAAACCGAAGAGGGCTCAGTCAAGTGGTAAAGTGTTTGCTTTAGTGGAGGATCAGATAGCTGTCAAGGACAGACTTATTAGAGGTACATGTTTCATTAATAGTACTCCTTTAATTACTATTATTGATACTGGTGCTACGCATTGTTTTATTGCTTCCGATTGTGTTGAAAGATTGGGTCTTGTGTTGTCTTTTTTGAATGGAGAAATGGTCGTCGATACTCCAGCCAAGGGTTCGGTGACTACTTCTTTTGTGTGTGCTAAGTGTCCCTTGTCGATCTTAGATAGAGACTTTGTTGTTGATTTAGTTTGTTTACCGTTAAGAGGTTTGGATGTGATCTTGGGTATGAACTGGTTAGAGCATAATTGTGTTCATATTAACTGTTACGACAAGTCTGTGAAGTTTTCTACTCTGGAGGAAGAAGAAGATGGTCTGTTGTCTGCTAGACAATTGAGGAAGTTGATGCAAGAGGAAGCGTAGATGTTTTCGTTGATGGTGACGCTATCTATAGAGACTCAAGCTATAATTGAGGAATTGTAGGTGGTGTGTGAATTTCCTAAAGTTTTCCCTGATGAAATTCCTAATATACCGCCAGAGAGGGAAGTTGAATTTGCAATTGATCTTGTACCTGGTACCAAACCTGTGTCTATGGCACCATACAGGATGTCTACATCTGAATTGTCATAGTTGAAGAAGCAATTGGAAGAGTTACTTGAGAAGAAGTTTGTAAGACCAAGTGTATCACTGTGGGGTGCTCCAGTGTTGTTAGTGAAGAAGAAAGATGGAAGTATGAGGCTTTGTGTTGATTATAGACAGTTGAACAAGGTGACGATTAAGAACAAGTACCCGCTTCCAAGAATAGATCACTTGATGGACCAATTGCTGGATGCTCGTGTGTTTAGTAAGATTGATTTGAGGTCGGGTTATCATCAGATTAAAGTGAAGGATGAAGATATTCAGAATAAGGCTTTCATAACACGTTATAGACATTACAAGTATTCGGTGATGCCTTTCGGTGTTACTAATGCGCCGGGAGTATTCATGAAATATATGAATCGTATCTTTCACACTTATTTGGATCGGTTCGTAGTGGTGTTCATTGATGATATTTTGATTTACTCTAAGTCATAAGAAGAGTATGCTGAGCACTTAAGAGTAGTATTGTAGATTTTGAAAGAGAAGAAGTTGTATGCAAAGCTGTCCAAGTGTGAATTCTGGTTAAAAGAGGTTAGTTTTCTTGGTCATGTGATTTCAGGTAGTGGCATTGCTGTAGATCCATCGAAGGTTGATGCTGTGTCGCAATGGGAAACCCCAAAGTCAGCTACTGAGATTAGAAGCTTCTTGGGATTAGCTGGTTATTATAGAAGGTTTATCAAAGGGTTTTCTAAGTTATCACTTCTGTTGACTAAGTTGACTTGTAAAGGTAGAGCTTTTGTGTGGGATGTTAAGTGTGAAGAAAGTTTTGCAGAATTGAAGAAGAGGTTGACATCGGCTCCGATTTTGACGTTGCCTAATCCAAGAGAGCCTTTTGTGGTGTATTGTGATGCTTCCAAGATGGGTTTAAGAGGTGTGCTTATGCAAAATGGTAAGGTAGTTGCTTATGCGTCGAGGCAGTTGAGGACTCATGAGAATAACTATCCTACGCATGATTTAGAGCTTGCTGCAGTTGTTTTTGCATTGAAGATTTGGAGGCATTATCTTTATGGTTCTAGATTTGAAGTGTTTAGTGACCATAAGAGCTTAAAGTATTTGTTTGATCAGAAGGGGTTGAATATGATGCAACAAAGATGGTTGGAATTGTTAAAGGATTATGATTTTGGTTTGAATTATCATCCAGGAAAAGCAAATGTGGTAGCTGATGTGTTGAGTCGAAAGACTTTACATATGTCAGCAATGATCATTAAAGAGTTGGAATTAATTGAGCAGTTCAGAGATATGACCTTAGTTTGTGAGGTTACTTCGCAGAGTGTTATGTTGGGTATGTTGAAGATTAATAATGAATTTCTAGACAGTATCAGAGGAGCTCAGAAGTTGGATGTGAAACTGGTAGATTTAATGAATGGGATTGATCAATCTGAGAATAATTATTTTAAGCTAGATGAGCAAGGTGTGTTGAGGTTTCATAACCGGATTTGTATTCCTGGTGATGTTGAGATAAAGAAAGTGATACTTGAAGAGAGCCATAGAAGTAAGTTGAGTATTCATCCAAGAGCTACAAAGATGTATCAAGATTTGAAAGGTTTGTTTTGGTGGCATGGGATGAAGAGTGATGTGGCTCGGTTTGTGTATGCGTGTTTGACTTGTCAGAAGTCGAAAGTTGAACATCAGAAGCCTACAGGATTGATGCAACCGTTGGAAGTTCTAAAATGGAAATGGGATAGCATTTCATTGGACTTTGTGACGGGGTTGCCTAATACTTTAAGAGGACATGATTCAATTTAGGTGATTGTTGATAGGCTTACGAAGTCAGCTCATTTTATTCCTATTAACATCCGTTTTCCAGTGCCGAAGTTGGCTGAGATTTATATTAGTGTGATTGTGAAGTTGCATGGTGTTCCTTTGTGCATTGTGTCAGATAGAGATCTAAGATTTACTTCTGATTTTTGGAAGAGTTTGCAAGAAGCGTTGGGTTCTAAGTTGAGGTTGTGTTCAGTGTATCATCCTCGGACAGATGGTCAGACTGAACAGACGATTCAATCGTTGGAAGACTTGTTAAGGGCATGTGTTCTTGAGCAGGGAGGTTCATGGGATACTTATCTTCCATTGATAGAGTTCACGTATAATAACAGTTACCATTCTAGTATTGGAATGGCTCCTTTTGAAGCGTTGTATGGTCGAAGATGTAGAACTTCGTTATGTTGGCATGAATCTAGAGAAAGTGCAATACTTGGACCTGAACTTGTTCGTGAGACTACCGAGAAGGTGAAGTTGATTCGAGAAAAGATGAAAGCTTCACAAAGTAGACAGAAGAGTTATCATGGCAAGCGAAGTAAAGATTTAGAATTCCAAGATGGTGATCATGTGTTTTTGAGAGTTACACTTGTGAGTGGTGTTTGGCAAGCATTGAAGTCTAAGAAGCTCACTTCTTGTTTTATTGGACCGTACCAGATTTCAGAGAGAGTGGGAAATATTGCTTATAGAGTGGCTTTACCGCCTAATCTTTCGAATTTGCATGATGTGTTTCATGTTTCGCAACTTCGGAAGTATATTTTAGATCCATCTCATGTGATTCATATGGACGATGTGCAAGTACGGGGTAATCTAACGGTGGAAACAATGCCTGTACGATCGCGGATCGTGAAGTGAAGACTCTGAGGGGCAAAGAGACTGCTTTGGTTAAAGTGGTTTGGCTAGGAGTTGCTGGTGAAAGCATGACTTGGGAGTTGGAGAGCAAGATCCGAGACTCCTATCCTGAATTGTTTGCTTGAGGTAAATTTTCGAGGACGAAAATATTCTAAGTGGGGGAGAGTTGTAACACCCGTAATTTAATTAATTATTTAATTAAATTATTTTTGGAATAATTGTGAAGATGTGTTTTAATTAATTGGATTTATTTTATTAAGTGGAGAAATAATATTAGAGATATAATATTTTGTGGTGAAATAATATTAGAAGTGTAATATTATTTAAGGTGGGCTTATTTTGTTAGAATAGAAGTAATAAGGGAGTGTGTTGGTTTTAAGCCCAATAAGGAGATAATAGAATAATAGGGTAATTTTATTATTTGTTGTTGGAATAGAAAGAAAGAAGCAGTAGAAAGAAATAAGGATTTGGAAGAGAACGTGCAAGCTGCTAGAGAAGTGGAAAACGGCAAGCACGAGAATCCAACCGGAAATTGTATAGCGGCCTTCAATCCAAGGTAAGGGTGGGGTTCTAACTCTATAATTGGGTTTATGATGATTAGTATGTGGGATTAGTGATGATTGTTATCTTGTTCTTGAATTGGATGTATATGATGATGTATGATGAAGATTTGATGAATTTTAGATGGATATTGATGTCATGATGTTGTTTAATTGATGTAGAATTATAAGATGATTATAGGTGAAGAATTGTCATGAATATATTAAGTTTTAGGGCTTTAATCGTGAATCCCATAATGAGATGCAGTAATGGAAACGTTGAATATAGCAGTAATGAAAACGCAGAATTATGCTAGAATGATACCAGGTGCTGCTGTGTTAGAACGATGAATTAATTAGGGAATATCATTGGCCGTATTGTTCCTGATTAGGGTGATAACAGGAAAAAGAATTTAAAACAATAACGTTAAGGAAAGGTAGCAGTTCTGATGTTAGAAGGATGCTGATAGAAGTGGCGTCAGTTTAGTGCAAGGTAGAAGTTCTTATGTTATACGTATGTTAGTCAGAAGTTGCATTAGTCAGAATTTGTACTAGTCAGAAGATGTAGCTAGTCAGAAGTCACATTAGTCAGAAGATGTAACTAGTCAGAAGTTGCATTAGTCATAATTTGTACTAGTCAAAAGATGGGGTTAGTCAGAGGTTGTATCTAGTCAGAGGTTGTATCTAGTCAGAGGTTGTATCTAGTTAGAGGTTGTATCTAGTCAGAGGTTGTGTCTAGTGAGAGGTTGAGTTAGTCAGAAACTGTGATGATCAGAATTGGTAGTAGTCAGAAGATTGTGTCGCCCAGAAGTTGCACCATTAGAAGCTATGTTATTAGAAACTGTGTTGGTTAGAGGTTGCATGATCAGAAGTTGTGTTGGCCTTACGCTGTTTTGTGCAGAATGTGGAAGTTAGATGCTTAGAAGCTGTTGTTTGAACTATAATAGTAGGAAAGTGACGGTCTTGACTTTAGAGTTACAGAATGACAATGTTGATTTACTGTGGAATTAAAATACTGTTGAGTTATAAATGAGAAGTTATTAATAAATAAATGACGTTTGATGAATTATTTTGGATTATTTGAGATGTTATTTTGAGATGTTAATTTGAGATGCCTTTGAGATGTTATTTTGAGATGATAATTTGATATGTTTTGAGATGATAATTTGAGATGTTTTGAGATGATTTGAGATGTTGTTAACTTGGGTGTTATCATTACATTAATGGTTGTGTCGCATACATTGCATTTTTGAGATGGAGCTTATGCTCGTTTAGATGGCCTGGATTGGCAAATTTTGAGATGAAGGCTATGCCTTGTTAATGCCTCTATTAATTAGCAAATTTTTGAGATGGGAGTTCTGCTCCAATGGTACCACATGCATTTGCATAGTATTGAGTCGCATTATATGATTTCATAAAGAAGTGTATTTTGATGTGGATAAATGTATATTATTGTTGATATTGTTATTGATTATGAGATGAGAAGTGGTGATGTTATTGATCTAATTTAATATATTAATTATCATGCACTTTATTATATTGTTAGATATCTCACCCCTTTTGTTTGAATGTTGCCCTTATGTTGGTAACGTGGAGGTAATCGCGAGTGAAGGTTATATACCTTCAATAGTTCGAGTCGGTGTCATTGCTCTGATATGTAACACTCGGGGGGATGAACGCTTGCTGATTTTAGACTATTGTTTTTCAGTTGTTGAACTTTAAATTAATGATTATTGAATATGATATGTTTCGTAGTTGCTGTTTTATTTAAAGATGTTATTGAAGAATTCCGGTGCGTAGATGTTGAATTATTTTATTAAAGATGTTATGACGATGGTTCATCCGATGTTTTGAAAGTGTTATATATCCACGATGAATGCAATGAATTTTGTTAGGAGAATTTGTGACGTCCCGATTCATTTGTATGATTGAAATTTTATAACTCTAATTTATTTTGCATAATTACTTGGGGTAGAATTGGGGTGTTACAAAGTTAATGTCCCCCTACTTGGCATTAGAGGAGGTATCACTTACAACCCCTTCTTGGCCTTACGACAGTTTGGTTACGCCCGAAGTGATGGTCCACATGAGATGCTTATTCAAGGGTTGGTATTTTTATTACGAGAATGACGATCAAGGTTACCGCTAGAGGTTTATCCGAGCTTGGAGGATGTTGAAAAAGCTAGATAGCAAGACACTGGGGCACAAGAATTCCATCCCCCTTGAGCCTTACCTTAAGTGGGTGCGAGCTCGTGCTCAGAAACTTGTGATGCCTTATCCTTCCATCTTACCAGTTATCATAGAACCTATTGTGGAGGGAGATGTCCCATACACTATCCTTTATCCTAACATGCCCACCTCTCTCGAAGACTTGCAAAGGGATTTGATAAAGCTTCAGGGGGAGCGATACACTTTCGAGGCCCAATTCTACGCCAGCGAGAAGAAAGTTCTGGAACTCACCAAGCAGCTTCATGAAGAGCGGAGTCTGAACTCCTACATCGCACCAAAGAGGATGCATTCAACTTTTTTGTATTAAAGTTTTGTATTTTATTTCTTTGTAAGCCTAAATAGGCATGATATACTCAAACTTTGATTTACTAATATAACAATGTTCCTTTTTGTCTAAAGTAAATTTAAATCTCTAATTTCCTTGAAATCATTTGCATATGCATCTTCATTCATCATAACACAAACAGGTTTCTTACAACAGGCCTCCTTATCTTTCTACTGTTTATTTCAGTGAGATGGATATTGAACAGACAGTAAAAGATCTCCAGGCGTAGAACACCTAGTTTCAATAAATGTTCTTGACTCTGGAAAAAGGATAAGATGAGTTGAAAACCCTGCTGATCAAAGAAAAGAAGAAGAAAGCGAAGAAATCAACCGGTGTTTTAAATCTGGGAAGAAGGTTCAAAGGACCATCCAGACGGACTCTAAACTTCGCAACATCATCAGGTGAAGGGGACAATCAAGAAGGGAAAAACAAGGAAGTGACTAACCATCCAGAATCTGAAAAGGAAGAAGAGGTTGATTACTCTAAAGAGCAGTGTCCTCCAGCTGAGGACAAATACAAACAGTTGGAAGATCGCTTAAATGCTATGGAGATCCAGAAAGTACCCGAGTTGGATTTTGAGGAGCTAGGACTTGTCTCAGGGGTTGTCATACCGCAGAAATTCAAGGTCTTCACTTTCGCTAAATATGACGGTGTCTCTTGTCCAAAGCTGTATTTGAGATCATACATCAGGAAAATTCAACCCCATATTGTGGATAGGAATCTATGGGTGCATTTCTTCCAAGAAAACTTGTCAAGAACGCAATTGGATTGGTTCTATCAGTTGGAAGGGACTAACATCCGCAATTGGGAAGATTTGGCAGCCGCTTTTTACAAGCAATACCAGTATAATGCTGACTTAGCTCCAACACAGACACTGTTGCAAGGCATGTTTATAGGTGCAGGTGATGGTTTCAAGACCTATGCTCAAAAATGGCGGGATCTCACGGGAAGGGTCCAACCCCCTCTATCTTACAGAGAATTGGTGGATATGTTCTTAGGCACGCTATCTGGTCCATTCTTCAAACAATTGATCGGAAGCTCCTCGACTGGATTTACCGAATTAATCATGACCGGTGAACGGATAGAAGCAGGTATAAAAAGTGGCAAAATTCAAAGAGACGTATCCTCGAGTGCAATAAAGAAGCCCTTTATCAGAAAGAAAGAGGTCAGTGTTGCATATGACCATAGAAATCAGGACATAACTGAACGCCGTCCAGCGGTAGGGGCTGTCATGATCTCTAAGCATGCACCTATTCAACAAAGGAACAATCATCCTAGAACGGAAAGACCGGTAAGACAGTTTACTCGGATAAATATGATGTTGTCTCAAGTCTTTCCGCATTTGTTAAAATCTAATCTGGTGACCTTGCGGGAAGCTCCAAAGAATCCCAACACTGCCTCTCCCCGTTATAACCCAAATGCTTGTTGTGGTTACCATTCAGAAAGTCCAAGTCATGATACAAACAACTGCTGGGTTTTGAAAAACAAGGTGCAAGACCTTCTCGAGGTAGAGGAAATTGAATTTGACGCTCTTGAGATCCCAAATGTTATCACCGCTCATATGCCCAAGCACGGCCGTGGTGTTAACGTTGTTGAAGATGATGTGTTTGTTGTTGTTATTGATGAACTTGTTACTCCTCTCCTAACCGTCAAAAGGAACCTGTTGAAGGCCAGTTTATTTTAGGGCTGTGGCGAAGGCTGTCACCTTTGTTTATCCCTACCGACTGGTTGTCATTTATTGAAGGCAGGTGTCCAACACCTGATGGATGACAAAGAGATTTTGTTTGAAAAGACTCCCGTTCCAACCATTGCTTACCAGGATGTTTCAATAGTAACCATTTCCTCCAATCCTCCCAGGGTCTCCACCAAAAGACCCGTTAGGATTACATCTGTTCCGAAGGTGACTCCATGATAATTACTATGCTTGGGCCAATCCCGTACTCCTCAGACAAAACTGTTCCCTGGAACTATGGGGGTGACGTCTACTACCACGGCGTCAAGCAAGAATGGTTGGCTATTGAAGACCCGGTTTTTGAGAGGGCTGACCCCGACATCGACAACATTGTGGGAACCGGCAAAATAACCATAAGTGGAAGAGTGTTCTCCCCTGAGATTGCTCCTCCGAAAACTGTTACCGGTCCTGTGATCATTCCTGCTTTTTTCCTGCTGATACTACTACTACTACTACTACTACTACTACAGTTCCTGTGGTTACCCCTGCTGACACCACTATTACCGAGTCGACCGAGACCCAGGGCAAAGGCATTTTGGTTGAACTTTTCCGGATGAAGGCACAATCAGTATTTATCCCAGAGGCTTCCAAGAAGGAGATGGAAGAAATTTTGAAAATTATAAAGAGAAGCGACTACAATGTAGTCCAACAGCTAGGGAAGACCCCTTCAAAGATTTCTATGATAACTTTATTGTTATGCTCCGAAGCTCATGCGAAGGCCTTGGTGAAATTTCTTAAAACTGCCCATGTGCCACAGGAAACCTCTGCTGACCAATTTGAAGATTGTGTGGTCAGTTTGACAGCTGATAACGATTTGGGCTTTTCTAATGCTGATCTGACACCTAGATGGAGGAAACATAATGAGGAGTTACATGTCTCTGTCGAATGCAGGGGCACTACTTTGGCCCATGTCCTGGTAGATGCTGGTTCATCATTGAATGTGATGCCTAAGAAGGCTCTGGATAGATTAGATTGTGAAGGTTTAACCTTAAAACCCAGCAACATAGTGGTAAAGGCCTTCGACGGTTCAAAGAGAATGGTGCATGGTGAGGTGGACATGCCCATTAAAGTTAGAACTCATACCTTTGATTCAAAATTATATATGATGGATATTTGCCCTTCTTATTCCTGTTTATTGGGCAGACCTTGGATTCATGACGCTGGTGTTGTCGCCTCTACATTACATCAGATGTTGAAGTACCCAATCAAGGGAAAAATCATCATTGTCCATGGAGAAGAGGAATATATGGTCAGTCACCTGAACTCCTTCAGATATGTGGAAATGGATCGTGAATTCATCGAAACTCCGTGTCAGCATTTCGAGGAAGTCCTATAAACAATTGCGGCAACCAAGACTGTTTCTAAAGTTCTGAAGATTACCAGACCTCCGCTGAAGATGGCTTCTCTGAAAGATGCCAAGGCAGTAGTCGAAGAAGGGGGGTGTACCATTTGGGACCACCTCCCGGATATTCCCTACAAATCTGACAAATTTGGTTTGGGTTTTACTTCAGGAGCCCAGAAAGTTGTTCGTCATGCTCGTGTCGGGGAACCACCTTTGCGAATCAGCAACCATGGAGTCAACACAATAGAGGATAGTGATGACAGTTGTGACCTGGAAGAATGGATTTTTCCAACTATCAGCGGAGGACTCAACAACTGGGAAGGCAAAGAATTTGTCCCTATTAATTTTATCCAACAGTAATTGTATTTAAATTTTTGTCAGACTTGTAATAATTAAACAATTTAGACTTTTAAAACCTTGTGTCTTACCCAAGGCACAACGGTCCATTTGTAAGGGTTGTTACTTCATTTTCATATGTCATCAATGAATCATGGACGTTTTTGCATGAAAAATTTACGCTCTTTGTTCTTCTTTTTCTACATTTTTATTTTTCAAAAATAGCTATGATTTTACACACACTCACATATCAAAATGCAAATCCACATCCACTCAGGATCCCATGGGTAACGATTCTGCTATGGCCTATTATGACTTTGAAAATTCGATCCACCAAGCCGAAGACGAAGGTGAGGAAGATTGTGAGGTACCAGGGGAACTAGCTAGGTTACTACAATAGGAAGAAAGGACCATACAATCCCACGAAGAACTGGTTGACACAGTTAACTTAGGTACCAAAGAGAACAAGAAAGAAGTTAAGGTAGGTGCCAATCTGGAACCCAGTGTCAAGAAGCGCTTAACTCAGTTACTACATGACTATGTTGAGGTCTTTTCCTGGTCATACGAAGACATGCCAGGACTTGACGCTGATATCGTGGTCCATCGTTTACCGACAAAAGAAGACTGCCCTCCGGTAAAACAGAAAGTCTGTCGCATGCGGCCAGAAATGTAAGAGAAGATCAAGAGGGCAGTCATGAAACAATTCATCGCCGGATTCTTAGCTGTCACCTCTTATCCATAATGGGTCGCCAATGTTGTTCCAGTGCCTAAAAAGGACAATAAAGTACGCATGTGTGTGGATTACAGAGATTTGAATAGGGCAAGCCCTAAGGACGATTTCCCGTTTCCCCATATCGATATTATGCTTGACAATACCGTACAGCATAAAGTATTCTCCTTCATGGATGGTTTCTCCAGGTACAATCAAATCAAAATGACACCTGAGGACATGGAGAAAATGACCTTCATCACACAGTGGGGCACGTTCTGTTACAAAGTTATGTCATTCGGGTTGAAAAACGTTGGGGCAACTTATCAGCGTGCCATGGTAGCTCTGTTTCATGATATGATCCATCACGAGATAGAGGTCTACGTGGATGACATGATAGCCAGATCTCAAACTGAAGAGGAACATCTTGACCATTTGCAGAAACTGTTTGAAAGGCTAAAGAAATACAAGCTAAGGTTGAACCCGAGTAAATGCACATTTGGAGTGAGATCTAGTAAACTCCTAGGCTTCATCGTCAGCGATAAAGGTATCGAACTGGACCCTGCAAAGGTAAAAGCAATACAAGAAATTCCTGCTCCTCGCATAGAGAAGGAAGTCATAGGATTCTTAGGACGGCTAAACTACATCGCCAGATTCATTTCTCACCTGACCGCTACTTGTGAATCAATCTTCAAATTACTGAAGAAAGATCAAGTGTTGGATTGGATCGACAACTACCAGGATGCCTTCAACAAGATTAAAGAGTACCTTTAAGAGCCTCCTATTTTGATGCCACCAGTCGAGGGGAGACCTTTTATCATGTATCTAACTGTCTTGGAAAATTCAATGGGGTGTGTGCTGGGGCAGCATGACGAGTCTGGTCGAAAAGAGCATGCAATATACTACCTGAGCAAAAAGTTTACCGACAATGAAACCAGATATTCACTGCTCGAGAAAACTTGCTATGCTCTGGCATGGGATTCTCGCCGGCTAAGACAGTGTATGTTGACCCATAATACCTTATTGATATCCAAGATGGATCCAATTAAATACATATTCGACAAGCCCGCCCTCTCTAGAAGAATAGCAAGACGGCAAATGATCCTGACTGAATACGACATTCAATACACTTCCCAAAAAGTAATAAAGGGCAGTGTGCTAGCCGATCACCTTGCTCATCAGGCTATGGATGACTACCAGTTCATTAAATTCGAGTTCCCAGATGAAGACATCATGTTGGTAAACAATTGTGAAGAACTCAGACCATATGATGGACCTGAACAAGGATCCCGATGGACCTTGGTTTTTGACGGAGCTCCCAACGCACTCGGCAATGGCATAGGTGTTGTGATCATATCCCCTGAAGGATGTCATACTCCCTTCACTGCAAGACTTTGTTTCAACTGTACCAATAATATGGTGGAATATGAAGTGTGTATTATGGGTCTCAAAGCCGCCATAGATTTGGGAATTAAGTCCTTAACGGTATTTGTAGATTCAACCTTAGTCATCAGTCAGATCAAAGGAGAATGGGACACGAAGCACCCTAATCTCATCCCCTACAAAGAACATGTGTTGACATTAATCCCACATTTTGAGGAATTACCTTTAAGCATTCTCCACGAGAGGAAAATCAACTAGTGGACGCACTAGCCACTATGTCATCCATGTTTAGAATCAAGTGGGATAACGAGGCTCCTCATATCACCATTGAGCGGATGGATGAACCAGTTTACTGTCATGAGATCAATATTGAAGAAGTAGTGGACAAGCCTTTGTTCCATGAAGTTAAGAGGTATCTCGAGGCCCATGAGTATCTGGAAGGAGCTTCAGTCAGTGATAAGAAGTTCTTGAGAAGATTCTCTGCTAAGTTCTTCTTCAGTAATGGCATTCTCTACAAGTGCAACCACGACTCTACTTTGCTTCATTGCATAGACAAGAGTGAGGAAGACAAGTTCATGGCTGATCTACATGAAGGCACTTTTGGCACCCATTCTAGTGGGCACACGATGGCTAAAAAGATCCTACGGGCGGGGTACTACTGGTCTACCATGGAAGTAGATTGCCATCAGCATTCACGAACCTGTCACAAGTGTCAGATCTATGCTGACAAAGTACATGTGCCTCCAATTCCTCTAAATGTCCTGACTGCTCCCTGGCCATTCGCGATGTGGGGCATCGACATGATTAGAGAAGTCAAACCTACATCTTCTAATGGACACTGCTTCATCTTAGTTGCCATTGACTACTTCACGAAGTGGGTTGAGGCAGCTTTTTTCGCTTCTGTTACCAAGAACATTATGGCCCGATTCATCAAATAGAATCTCATCTGTCGATATGGTATCCCGGAGAGAATCATTACGGATAATGGTACCAATATCAACAATATTATGATTACCTCACTATGCGCGCAATTCAAGATCCAGCACCATAACTCTTCTCCTTACCGGCCAAAGATGAATGGCGTTATCGAAACCACAAATAAAAACATCAAGAAGATCATACAAAAAATGGCAGTGACCTACAAGGACTGGCATGAGATGTTACCATTTTCTCTCCATGGTTACTGTACCACGGCGCGCACATCAACAAGGGCAACTCCTTTCTCTTTGGTATACGGTATGGAAGTATTCCTACCAATTGAAGTCTAAATACCTTCTCTGAGAATCATAAAAGATGTCGGGCTGAATGAAGATGAATGGATTCAAACTCGACTTGACCAGTTGAACTTGATTGATGAAAAGAGGCTTACGGCTGTCTGTCATGGTCAGATGTACCAAAAACATATGATCAAAGCTTTTAACAAGAAGGTCAAACGTCAGTTATATCGGGTTGGTGACTTGGTAATCAAGCGTATCATATTGCCACAAGGTGATTGTAACACCCCAATTCTACCCCTTGTAATAATAATAAAATCAGAGTTTCAAAATTTCATCCAAACATAAATTGAGGTATCACATATTCGTGTTTTTCATCACTTTGCATTATAATGCACATCACAAAATCAAAAGTTGGATATACCGATTCATAACATAAATCATCATATAAACATATGACTAATCACAGCACAGCGGATGTGTTCACAAAATGTACGTATCATCATGTTATCATCAATACATAAAGTCATAAGATAGTATACATAAACTATCCTATCAAAATAATAACGTCGCCCAAATCCCGAGTGTTACTACTATTAGAGCAGAGCGGCTCAAAATAAAGAGACTCGAGCTAATCCTCAACATTCTCGCGGATCACCTGCACGTTACCAATATAAAGGCAACGGCGAAACAAGTAAAGGGTGAGATACTCCAAAACATATAATTAAAGGCATGATAAAATATATAAATAGTTTTGGAATCATAAATGATATAGGATTAATAAGAATATATCAACAAATATCAAAATCTCACATACTTTAAAACCATCACTTAGTGTATAAAATCAACACTTTAATTTCATCACGTAATCATCATAATCATACCAAAACAAGACATAAACTTCATCGCCATAAACTCATATCGTCGCTTTACCGTCATGTCATATTCATCGCTTACTCAACATGAAATTATCGCATCATATTCACTTTATGTTCAACACAAAAATCATCACAAAACAAAGTATCATATATCATCGTAATTTATCATAAGCCATGAAATAAAACTCAACGCCAAAAGACTCAAAAATAAACATAACCGACTCCATGAGACACGACTATGTTATACATGTGGTACCCGTCGCTTTATCCATAATTAGGGACATTCGGCATAAAATCCCATCGTCGCTTTGGCATAAAAGCCCTCGTCGCTTGGCATAAAAGCCCTCGTCGTCAATGCAATGTATGTGACTCGACAACACAACATCACAAACACGACACAAAAAAACATCATCATCGCACATAGAAATTGGTATAAAACCCACGTCTCCATATTTATCCACATCAAGATAAACATATCATCGCATCGCATATCATCAAGTATTCATTATAAATAAATCGTCGCAAACATCATATTTAATCACACCACATCATTATCAAATAATTCATTAAATTTCAAACACGGAAAAATAGTCAAACATCAATAATCGTCGCGAAAGTCATTCATAATAATCGGCACCAATCATAATCATTAACGTCGCAATTGGATTATCCATACGCGACTTAAACCGACTAAAACGCAACCCGGTTCAACTTAACCGTAAATTAGCCTATTTCGGGTCGCTTCATAAAAACTCGAAATCTAGAAAAACTAACTTCACCACGACATTCTACACGTCGAAATTAGCTAGCACGTCAATTTTCGTTCAATTCAGAGCAACTAGCTCCGTCGCCGAAATTTCCGAAATCGGGAAATCAGACATAATCGGATTCCAAATTAAATCGGTTAACTTATGTCATATTTGTATTTAATTAATATAAATATTTAATATATTAAATTAAGAAAAGAAAAAAAAAACAAAACATAAATTAATTAATTTTCTAAACTTAATATAATGAACATACTGCTAGTTCTTTAGTATACTGTTAGCTTTTATTTTAGTTTCAATACTTCATTTCATAAGTATACTGCATAATTTATTTAGTTTTTCTTAACTTCATGTAACATACTGTTAGTATTTAGGAAAAGGTAATATACTTCAAGTTTTTTTTTTCTTTCTAAACTTAATATAATAAATATACTGCAAGTTAGTTTCTAAACTTAATTCTAATGTATACACTGCTATTACGTTAATTTACTGTTAATTTTGTTCTTTAGCAAATTCAACGTACTGCTATTTCTTTTCTTTTTTTTTATAAAACTAAACTTAATTAATATAATTTAGTTTTTCTAATTTAATTTCTATTAACATAACAATAATCCCACAACACTAACACCTAAATTAACTCTCCTAATTTATCTCAACAAATCTCAAGAACCCTAACATCAATTTTATCCCAAATCAAAATATACCAAATCAAACCCTAACTATAAGCATTGGAAAATCAAACTCCTTACCTTAGATGTTTGAAATGATTCTTGATGTTCCAACCAACCCAACACCCAAGCTTTGTTCTTTCTCCTCTTCTTCTCTTCCAAGACTCTCTTTTTTGTTCTCTAAGTGTGTTTTGTGTTATGATACTTCTATCTCTCATAAAACAACAACTAATGCCTTTGTTTGGATTTTGGTCTTAAGACAACATGAAAATACCATACTACCCTCCACTAGTCTTACTAACCCAAAATATAATTCAAAATGCCACTTAATCAAAATAACTCCAAATAATTAAAATAACTCTGAATAATTAAATATCGGTCCGAATAATATTTTACCGAACCGAACGGGAAAAAAAATTGGACCGAATAAAATAATTATCGGTCCCTCAAAATAAATACTGGACCGAATAAAATAATTATCGGTTCCTCTAAATAAATACCGGACCGAATAAAATAATTACCGGTCCCTCAAAATAAATAACGGACCGAATAAAATAATTACCGATCTCTCTAAATAAATACCGGACCAAATAAAATAATTACCGGACCCTCTAAATAAATACCGGACCGAATAAAATAATTACCGGTCCCTCAAAACAAATACCGGACCGAATAAAATAATTACCGGTCCGAATAAAACGTCGCTGAATATATTAACAGATATAACGGTTAATTTAAATATTCTCGTCGCAAAAATAAACGTCAAACGGTAACTCGAAAATATTAATATAATATAATATTAAATAAAACGGGACGTTACAACTCTCCCCCACTTATAAAATTTTCGTCCTCGAAATTACCTGACTCGAAAAGCTCGGGATAGGAATCCCGCATCTTGCTTTCTAACTCCCACGTCGCACTTTCACCAGTTGCTCCTATCCAAACAACTTTAACCAAGGAGATCTTTTTGCCACGAAGAGACTTCATCTCAAGATCTTTGATCCTTAATGGCATCGTCTCCACCGTAAGATTGTCTCGCACTTGAAGATCATCCATCTCAATCACATGTGAAGGATCCGGAACATACTTCTGAAGTTGCGACACATGGAACACATCATGCAAGTTCGAAAGATTTGGCGGTAACGCCACTCTATAAGCCACTTTTCCCACTTTACTAGTAATTTGGTAAGGACCAATAAAGCGAGGAGTTAGCTTCTTTGACTTCAATGCTCGCCCAACACCGGTTGTAGGAGTAACTCGCAAAAATACATGATCACCATCTTGAAATTCCAAGTCTTTTCTCCTTTTATTATGATAACTCTTTTGTCGACTTTGAGAAATTATCATCTTTTCTCTAATCATCTTCACCGTCTCAGTAGTCTCTCTAACCAATTCTGGTCCAAGCACCACACTTTCACCTGACTCATGCCAACACAAAGGAGTTCTACACCTCCGACCATACAAAGCCTCGAACGGTGCCATTTCAATACTAGCATGAAAACTATTGTTATAAGTAAACTCAGTCAAAGGAAGATGTGTATCCCATGAACCACCATGTTCAAGAATACAAGCACATAACAAGTCTTCTAACGATTGAATCGTCCTTTCCGTATGACCATCAGTTTGAGGATGATAAGCCGAACTCAACCTCAACTTTGAACCCAAAGCCTTCTGCAAGCTCTTCCAAAATTCAGAAGTAAACCTCAGATCTCTATCCGAAACAATACACAAAGGAATACCATGTAATCTCACAATCACATGCGTATAAATTTCTTCCAACTTCGATACAGGATAAGTGATTTTAATAGGAATAAAGTGAGTCGACTTTGTAAGCCTATCAATAATCACCCAAATTGCATCGTGTCCTCTTGGTGTATTCGGTAACCCCGTTACGAAATCCATAGAAATGCTATCCCATTTCCACTCCGGAATCTCTAACGGTTGCATCAACCATGCAGGTTTCTGATGCTCCACTTTAGACTTCTGACAAGTCAAATAAGAATAAACAAACTGAGCCACCTCTCTTTTCATGCCCGACCACCAAAATAGTTTCTTTAAATCTTGATACATTTTGGTCGCTCCGGGATGAATACTCAAATTGCTTCTATGACTTTCTTCCAAAATCATTCTCTTCAAATCCATATCATCGGGAATACAAATTCTATCACGGAACCTCAAAACACCCTGAGCATCTAACTTGAAATCTTCATTTTTAGTTTGTCCAATACCAACCAACAAATCAACAAGTTTCACATCAAGCTTCTGAGCTTCTCTAATATTATCAAGGAAATCATTATTTATATTTAACATGTTGGTGTAAGCCCTAGAGGCTAATACTTTTGGTACTTGTATCGAATTATTTATTAATAATAAAAGGCATTTCTTTATTATGTTTGCTTTCCAAAATAATAAAGTCCCTAGAATGATTTATTTGTTTAATGAAATGTTAAGTGTGACTTAATCATGAGATCCCATTAAACATAAGACACTATTCTTAAAGTATCTGTAGTCAAGCTTTAATGTGAAGTGGGATAACATTAACGCATTAAGATTATTATGAAGATAGATTGATGATCACATCTCATGGATCATAGATAAGGAGTTATCAAGTCTTGACATAGGTATGAACATTAGGAGTAATATTTATACTGGATTGACCCGCTATGAGAATATTACATAGAATGTTATGCAAAGTGTCATAAGTTATTCTCATGATGATAATGGTGTATACCACCCTTCGACCTGAAACCACTATGGACCCTAGATGTAGAGTCAAGTACTTTATTGCTGATCAAACGTCATCCGTAACTGGATGACTATAAAGACGGTTGATGGGTACTTCACAAAGCATGCTAAGGGATATGAGTGACCTAGATGGAATTTGCTCATCCTGCATAATAGGATAAATGTCTAAGGGCCCAATATTGAACTGGACAAGGGTGACACAGTGTATGCCTTGTGTTCAATATAGACATGAGGGCAAAAGGGTAATTGTACAACACAAATATTATCACGGAAAAGGTTTGCTCAGATCACATGACATTTTTGTGACTTGGGTAACAGTGATGTGTTGCTAGATACCGCTCACTGTTTATTATATTAAATGTGTGATTTAATATAATTGCCAACGTCGCGAAAACCTACAGGGTCACACACATAAGGACAGGTTGATGAGAGATAGAATAAATAAGGAACACCGTAAGGTACGGTGCACTTAAGTGTAATACGGAAAGTGGTAAGGTACCACGTGGATAAGTGATATATGGTACATCATAAGGTATGATGTCCATAAGCTTAATTGGGCTTTTAGCTTATAGCCTTAATTGGGCTTTTAGCTTGTAGCCCACACGAGTGATTCTATAAATAGATCCCTTGTGATGAATTAATTTCACTTGATGCAATTTTGTTTTTGATTCTCTCTCTCACTCAAGGTTTCAGTTCGTGATCAGCTAGCACTGTGACCGAAAGCGATCTGTTCATGTGGACTGAGTAGAGGCGTTGTTCTGCATCAATGCTCGTGATCACAACATCAAAGGTCTGAATCGCCACAAGAGGTAAATATTTCTATCACTGACCATGTTCATTCGTAAGGATCGCTAAAGGAAAATTTTAAATTCCGCTGCGCTTTTGATCGCAATTTTCCTTCAGTGGTATCAGAGCCACTTACGAAACCATGGATCTGATAGTTGTTTATGTTCTATATTTTCTGTTTTGATTTGATTAAAACAAGAATGAATTGAATAATAAACGAGTAATTAAATTTGGCATCTGTTATGTACGATTTGGATGATTGATGTTGACTATGCTTCGAAATCCGACATTAGTATGGTGAAGCAGTGATACATCGATCGTCCATAGGTTACACAAATAAGATCGATCACTTTTATATATGATATAAGTAAATCTGATGCAACGATGGTATATGGGATATATTGTTTCTGTTTCGTTCATTCAAACACTTGATGATTGTTATTCCTTTGACCGATCACTGTTCATATGCTTCGGAATCTGACATTAGTATGGTGAAGCAATGGCATGTGATTAATCATACTGAATTATCAATCAAAATGTGTTTGACAGCATGAAACTGTTGCATTAGGGTTCATGATGGCACAAGGGTTGTGTTGTTGCAGAGTTATGCGATTAGGGTTGTGAATGCACAAGAGTTGTGCGAAAATGACGCCGATTTCAAATGAATTGTTCATTAAAATTTTGCGTCGGGGCGCTGCCCCTAACAACCCCGCAAAGGGGCACTGCCCCCTTGACCCCCGTCTGCTGAACGGTCAGCGGAACCACCGTCCGCTGACCGAGCAGCGGAACCCCCGGCTAACTCTGCGTAGTGTGATCAATCGTCGAAATTTAATTTGCCTTTTTTTAATTAACAAAATTTAAACTAATAATAAAAGTGTGTTTATTATTATTGTCTTGTGGTGATCAGTTATGGCCTTAGTTTTTTCCTTCTTTTTTTTTGTTTTGGGATTGTAAAATACGGCCTGCGTGTCGTGCCTCTCTCTAAAATTCTTGATGTAACTTCTTTTCTCATCTCACTCCCTCGTATGTAAAACGAGTTTCTTTTATGTAATGTAATGTTATGAAGAAAGAGAAGAATACAATATCAAAGGAGGATAACCTTGGAGATCTTGCTTGGAGAAGTTTAGATCGTTATTAGGTTAGCTTAGGTTCTCTCATTAGCTTGGGAGAACAATTGCGCTAGGGGCCATAACTGTATCCTTTTATGTATATTGATGCATGTGTTTGTATGTTGATGCATGAGAGAGACGAATTGCATGTTAAGCCGGTGAGATCAAACAAATAACAAAATCCCTCAAGTTAAATATTAAGTTCATGCTTTCCAAGTTTTAGCACTCATCAAGACTAGTATCGAACAATGTAGGTTTCGCCTACGCGAGGTGCATGTTCTATATTAGTAAGGTGTGATGGGATAATTGTAATATCCAACAGCTAAAACAATGGGTCAAACTTAACTAAACACATTATAATAAGATTATACAAGTTTAGAAGCAAGAGTTGGGAATGATTCATATGATGAATTAGAATAAGGAGTTATTCACCCAACTAAAAATATTCGAGAGTTGTATGAGATACAATTGGAAGGAGTTCCTACCTAAATAACTTAGTTTTGTGTAATCAGCCTAACGCTGACTTAGAACAAAGTGAAATGTGGATCTCGACCCACTAGAAAGACTTCCAACGGGATTTTCCGAATCAAATGATGAGGGTCATTTGGTTTGAGTAAAATAGTGGGAGCATATTTGATTAAAGGCCTAATTAAATATGTTGTTTTAATGATATTTATATTTTCATTTTTTTTGTAGATTACCATGACAACAAATAACCATATTTTGCGATCAATCCTAGATAAGGAAAAATTGTCTGGGACAAATTTCCTGGATTGGCACCGAAATCTGAGGATTGTCCTCAAGCACGATAAGAAGCTGTATGTCTTGGAGACACCTGTTCCTGAAGAGGAACCGCCTAGTTCGGCACCTAAGGCAGAAAGAGATGCTTATAAGAAGCATTTTGATGATGCTAACGAAGCCGCTTGTCTCATGCTAGCTACTATGAACTCGGAGTTGCAAAAGCAACACGAGAACATGTCAGCGTTCGATATGATCGGACATCTGAAAATGATCTATCAAGAGCAGGCAAGAAATGAGAGGTTTCAGGTTTCAAAGGCCCTTTTTAACAGCAAGTTATCTGAGGGAAACCCTGTAGGTCCCCATGTACTCAAAATGATTGGGTATATGGAGAACCTTGAAAGGTTAGGGTTTCCGCTTGGAAAGCAACTTGCAACGGATTTTATCTTGCAATCGTTTCCAGATAGCTTTAATCAGTTTGTCATGAATTTCAACATGAATGACATGGATAAGAGTCTTCCAGAATTGCTAAGCATGTTGAAAACTGCTGAGCAGAATATGAAGACAAAAGGGAAGTCCATTCTGATGGTCAGTAATGGAAAGAAGCTGAACAAGAGGCCTACCAAGCAGGTTGGTAAAGGGAAAGGCAAGGAAGTTGCCAAGCCTAAACCTATTGTTCCTGCTTTGAAGCCTAGTGGAGGCATAGAAAAGGAGGGCACTTGCTTCCATTGCGGTAAGACTGGACATTGGAAGAGAAACTGCCCAAAGTACCTGGAAGATATGAACAATGGAGTAGAGACTTCAAATTCAGGTATTTTTGTTATTGAAATTAATTTATCTACTTCTGCATCATGGGTATTAGATACTGGATGCGGTTCTCACATTTGTACTAATGTGCAGGGGCTAAAAAGGAGTAGATATTTGGCAAAAGGTGAAGTTGACCTACGAGTTGGAAATGGAGCAAAGGTTGCTGCTTTAGCCGTAGGAACTTATGTTTTGACTTTACCTAGTAGTTTAATAATTCATTTAGAGAACTGTTATTATGTACCTGCAATTAGTAGGAATATTATTTCCGTTTCTTGTTTGGACAAGTTTGGTTTTTCATTAATAATAAAGAACAATTTTTGCTCTATTTATTTGAATGATATATTCTATGCTTCTGCACAAATGAACAATGGACTATATGTCCTTGATCTTGAAATGCCAATTTATAACATTAATACTAAACAGATTAAACCTAATGAGTTAAATCCAAGCTACCTTTGGCACTGTCGCTTAGGCCACATAAATGAGAAACGCATTTCCAAACTCCATAAAGATGGACTCTTGGACTCTTTTGATTATGAATCATATGAGACATGCAGATCTTGTTTAATTGGAAAGATGACAAAGTCCCCATTCACAGGAAAAGGTGAAAGGGCTAATGATCTTTTGGCCCTCATACATACTGATGTATGTGGACCACTGAACATACCAGCCAGAGGAGGTTTTCAATACTTCATCACATTTACTGATGATTTCAGTAGATATGGTTATGTGTATTTAATGAAACACAAATCTGAAACCTTTGAAAAATTCAAGGAATTCAAGAATGAAGTACAAAACCAACTAGGTAAGAATATTAAAGTTCTTCGATCAGATCGAGGCGGTGAATATTTAAGCCTAGAGTTTGATGACCATCTAAAGGAATGTGGGATTTTATCCCAACTTACTCCTCCCGGAACACTACAATGGAATGGTGTATCTGAGAGAAGAAATCGAACCTTGTTAGACATGGTCCGATCCATGATGAGTCACGCCGATCTTCCGAACTCCTTTTGGGGACATGCACTATTGAATGCAGCTTACACACTTAACCAGGTTCCATCCAAAAAGGTTGAGAAGACACCATATGAGATATGGAGTGGTAAGAAACCACATATGTCTTACATGAAGATTTGGGGTTGTGAAGTTTATGTGAAACGACAAATTTCAACTAAGCTTGAGCCCAAATCTGACAAATTCTTATTTGTGGGGTATCCTAAAGAAACAAGAGGGTATTACTTCTACAATCCTGCTGAGGGCAAAGTGTTTGTCGCTTGAACTAGAGTTTTTCTGGAAAAGGATTTTATTTCCAAAAGAATCAGTGGGAGGAAAATAGAGCTTGAAGAAATTCAAGAACCACAAAGCATTGATACACCTATGGAGGAATTATAGCAGGAAACACAAGTAGTTGTGGAAGAGCAACCTGCTCAAGTAGAATAAGACCAGCGTAGGTCAAGAAGGATACGTCAACAACCTGAGAGATATGGATATCTCATAAGTGACCAGGGTGATGTATTACTCATGGATCAAGATGAGCCTGTGACCTACCAAGAGGCCATAACTGGTCCTGATTCCGAGAAGTGGCTAGAAGCCATGAAATCTGAAATGGATTCCATGTACACAAACCAGTTTTGGACCTTGGTAGAGCCTCCTATAGGAGTTAACCCTATAGGATGCAGGTGGGTCTTCAAAAAGAAGACTGACATGGATGGTAAGGTACATACCTATAAGGCAAGACTGGTTGCAAAAGGCTATAAACAAATTCATGGGGTTGACTATGATGAAACCTTTTCACCAGTTGCAATGCTTAAATCTGTTCGGATTTTACTTGCTATCACTGCATATCATGATTATGAAATATGGCAGATGGATGTCAAAACTGCTTTCCTTAATGGGAATCTTCTTGAGGATGTGTACATGACACAACCTGAAGGATTTGACATACCAGAAGAAGCCCAAAAGATATGTAAGTTACAGTGATCAATTTATGGATTGAAGCAAGCTTCCAGAAGCTGGAATCTTCATTTTGATGAAACAGTAAAACAATATGGATTCATCAAGAATGAAGATGAGCCTTGTGTCTACAAGAAGGTTAGTGGGAGCATGATCGTATTCCTGGTATTATATGTAGATGACATATTACTCATTGGAAACGATGTCCCTACCTTGCAACAAGTGAAGACTTGGTTAGGGAAATGCTTTTCAATGAAGGACCTAGGTGAAGCAGCCTATATATTAGGAATCAGGATCTATAGAGATAGGTCACAAAAACTGCTTGGCCTAAGTCATAGTACATACATAGAAAAGGTGTTGAGACGCTTTAATATGCATGATTCCAAGAAAGGATTCATACCTATGCAACATGGCATGTGTCTGTCAAAAGCACAATCCCCTTCAAGTAAGGAAGAAAGGGATCGCATGGATAAGATTCTATATGCATCTGCAATAGGATCTATCATGTATGCCATGCTATGTACTCGACTAGATGTCTCGTATTCTTTAAGTGCAACGAGTAGATACCAGTCTAATCCCGGTGATGCTCATTGGGTAGTTGTCAAGAATATCCTTAAGTACTTGAGAAGGACTAAGGACTCATTCTTGATATATGGAGGTCAGGAAGAGCTTGTTGTAATTGGATACATCGATGCTAGCTTCCAGACAGATAAGGATGACTTTAGATCGCAATCTAGTTATGTGTTTTGTTTAAATGGTGGCGCTGTGAGCTGGAAAAGTTCAAAGCAAGATACATTTGCTGATTCTACAACCGAGGCTGAGTATATTGCTGCCTCAACTATAGCAAAGGAAGCTGTTTGGATCAAGAAGTTCATTAGTGAACTTGGCATAGTCCATAGCATTGTGGATCCCATTGATCTCTATTGTGATAACAATGGTGCTATTGCACAAGCTAAGGAGCCTAGATCTCACCAACGATCCAAACACATACTTAGGCGTTATCATCTCATTCGAGAGATAATCGATCGGGGAGATGTGAAAATATGCAGAGTACCTACACTTGACAATGTTGCTGACCCATTAACAAAGCCTCTTGCGCAGATGAAGCATGATGGACATACTAGATCTATGGGTATTAGGGGTATGCCTGATTGGCTCTAGTGCTAGTGGGAGATTGTTGGTGTAAGCCCTAGAGGCCAATACTTTTGGTACTTGTATCGAATTATTTATTAATAATAAAAGGCATTTCTTTATTATGTTTGCTTTCCAAAATAATAAAGTCCCTAGAATGGTTTATTTGTTTAATGAAATGTTAAGTGTGACTTAATCATGAGATCCCATTAAACATAAGACACTATTCTTAAAGTATCCGTAGTCAAGCTTTAATGTGAAGTGGGATAACATTAAAGCATTAAGATTATTATGAAGATAGATTGATGATCACATCTCATGGATCATAGATAAGGAGTTATCAAGTCTTGACATAGGTATCAATATTAGGAGTAATATTTATACTGGATTGACCCGCTATGAGAATACTACATAGAATGTTATGCAAAGTGTCATAAGTTATTCTCATGATGATAATGGTGTATACCACCCTTCGACCTGAAACCACTATGGACCCTAGATGTAGAGTCAAGTACTTTATTGCTGATCAAACGTCATTCGTAACTGGATGACTATAAAGACGGTTGATGGGTACTTCACAAAGCATGCTAAGGGACATGAGTGACCTAGATGGAATTTTCTCATCCTGCATAACAGGATAAATGTCTAAGGGCCCAATATTGAACTGGACAAGGGTGACACAGTGTATACCTTGTGTTCAATATAGACATGAGGGAAAAAGGGTAATTGTACAACACAAATATTATCACGGAAAAGGTTTGGTCACATCATATGACATTTTCGTGACTTGGGTAACAGTGATGTGTTGCTAGATACCGCTCACTGTTTATTATATTAAATGTGTGATTTAATATAATTGCTGTGATCGGTGGAAATAGAATTGACTGTTTTTTAAGCTGGTTCGCGAAATGTCGCGGTAAGCAAGAGTCGCCACCGTATTTTATATTCTCCAACATGGAAAGGACAAAAGCACATCAAAATTCCTTCTTTGAGAATGTTTCTCGGTTCGGGAGGTAGATTTATAGAAATGGAAGGTGTTAGCACCCTTTCTATCCATGGTTATCCATGGGCTCTTAGGTACTTGCTCTTATGTTTTCAAAAATTGTTTGCTTTTCAAGTGTGTGTGGGTTTTGAAAAAGTTTCGTTTGAAAAATTTCTAGGTAACTCTTGTATCTGTCCTCAAGAGTGTATGAAATGTTTTGTTTGAAAACTTTTTGAAAGTGTAGGTGCGAAAAGTATTTTTGTTTGTTTGAGAAAGAGCAAGTACCCAGGAGAAATCTACCTACTCTAAGGAATTAGGCTGTGTAAGAGTCCTTTAGATAGTGCTATCCCACCATTGAGAGGTAGGTAGCACCATCGTTGGAGTTATTCGGGTCAATTCGATTATTAGGGACATGTGTGGTCACCAAAGCAATAGTAGGACACCTTAGCGGTAACCCTAATGTCCTAGATCCTTTTTATCCGAGGCAACCGTTTCGAGGCAACTGGATCTTTAGACAGGAGGGCGACCTCTAAAACACCCTATACTTGACGATCACGTTCGAGGCAACCAGTGAGGCGTACCCTAGGAGTGGCATGTGCATGTGTGTTGTTTCAGTTTATATTTATCTTTGATCATGCATTTGTGAGCTGCGGGTTGATTTTATTTGTCATACAAGTCTTTCATGCATTTTTAACAGTTAAGAGTGCGGAAAATAAATTGCGGAAAGGTAAATCTACGCTATTACAAGGCGCGGGTCTATACACCGCCAAAAACATAACCCGTTTTGAAAATAAATGCGGAGAGGTAAATAAAGCGGTAAATCCTAATTAACTATTACATCCTTGGAAACAGTTACATCAATATAATGAATTAAAATAATAATGCGCGAATAGAAATTTAATCGGGACGTCCTTAGGGTTTTGACCCTTTTGAGAAATAAAGAAAGTAGTTTGTCCTTTTTTTGTAATTAAATAAATATTAAACCTAATAACTAATTAATTAATTATTAAAAGAAAAAGTATTTTTTTGTGTTTTTTATGTTTTAACGAAAATAAAATAAAAAGAAATTAAAACTCAAAAGTTAGAAAAACCCTAATTCTAAGTTACTTTTATTTATTATGAAAAGATTAAAATTAAACCTAAATTAAACTAAGTTGATTAATTAGAATTTATTTACAAAATAAGTTAATAAATAAGAATAATAATAATTAATAAAAATATTTACATTTTTTATTCTCTGAATTTATTATGAAAAATATTAATTTGTTAATTAATTAAATAATTATTATTATTATTAAAGAATTAAAAAGGAAAAGAAACTAAAAAAAAAAAGAAATAGTAAAACCAGGGGGGGTGTTGGCCCATGTATGGAGGTTTGAAGAAGAAATTTGGCCCATTAAGAATCAAGCCTACTTTGACTTCTGGGATTGTCCACGCCTGCATTGATTGGAACGTACCATGGTCTTCATCTTTATTCCATTAGATTTGTATTATGAGACACTTGGCAAGCTGATGCCTGGAGCGCATGGTGGGACACTTTGAGGATGCCTGCATAGGATTATGTTAGGAAAAATATGAAACAAAGGTTTGGGGGACCTGGGAATCGAACCCAGGTCCCAATGGTTGCCAACCACGTCACTTTCCACTACGCCACTGCATTGTATCTGTTAATATAACAAACAACAAACATAATATATTAATAATGATAGTTATGCTGGAAATCATAAAAAGCGCACGTTCGTTTGAATAAACCACCCACACGCTTCCACGTATTATCTTCTTCGCTTGGCCTGTAACAAAAACAATCAAATAGCAGGGGTTTTTAACCCCCACAAACTGCAAATGCAAAAAAATAGCGATTAGATGTACGAGTTATATAAATAGGGCACGAGGGTTGGGTTGGATTCGTCTGGCCTTGACGAATTCAACCATATGCGTAAGAAGGTCCAATTTTTCCTATAGAGCAAACCCCCAATTTCAGAGCTTGGAAACCCTAGAACGTGTTCATGGCAACTTCTGATTTAAGACATCTTAATCCAATTGACTTATGCCAAAAGCTTCCTATGATTTCTAGCAACACAAAACACACAGTAAATCATATTAATGATGCATAATTTTGGAGTTTCGATTCTGAAAAAGATTGACAAACCGTGAGTTCGTGTATGGGGATTTCTTGAGTGTTGGCACGTGATTTTGATTGCAAAAGGCTTCTGGGAATCCCTGCAATAGGTTTGAATCAAGAGAAAGCTTTGAATCGTGCTGGAAGGTGAAATTCAGTTTTGACTTTGTTCTTGATTTTTTCAATGTGTTTATGGTTTCTGCAGCAGTTTTTTCACGTTCCAGGCATTAGGGTTTGGTTCAGCATATATAGTAGGATGGAATTAGGGTAAAACTTTGTCCAAGAATCCATGGAATAATGTTTTCAATATTTGATTTCCAATCACATAATTTTGCATCTTTTTGATTGATAAAACTTGCCAAACATGGAGATTTTGGTCCCCTTGATTGATACACGAAATCTTCAGCATGTGTTGAGTTTATTTGCATCACAAAAAGATTTGAAAACCATATCTTGGTATTTTCCTACAATTAAATCAATTAAATGAATTAATATTAATAAAAAATTCAATTAATTAATTAAAAATAAGAAAATAAATCAATTTAAGCTCAATGGGTCGTGCATAGGCCTTGGACAAAGATTCAAGAAGAAATTTGAGGCCCATTAGCAAAAATGATGTGTTTTGAGCAAAGTTGACTTTTGCAAATTCCCAAAAATTTCCCAACTTCTCCAATGCATATCTTGCTCAATTTTGATCATATGAACATGTTCTTGGACATTTTGGAAAGGTCTTGAAGTCCTCTAACCAATTCCTTTGGTCCCATGTCATTTGGATTTACCAATCTCAAGTTATGGTCTTTGACTTAAAGTGCCTTTTTGTTGACTTTTGAAAATGACCTATAATGTAGAAATTGATAACTTTTTGTGAGAGCATTTCTTGGACTTGGAATGTGAAGATGAGTTATAGGAAATGTCATCCCCTTCAAAATGAGCATTGGATGGAATTTTTCTGATGAACCATGAAAATGTTATGCCATGGTCAAGTTACAGTTGACTTTTCAACTGTCCCAAAATAGAAACTTTTTGCATCTTGATGATTTTTGAGCTATCCTTGAGGAATCATGATCAAGATTTGATCAAATGATGATTGTGTGCTCAAAATAAGATGTTGACCAAAAATTTTGACTTTTGACTGCCAAATGACCATTTTGCCCCTGCAGTTGACTGTGAAGCAAATATGGCTTTTGACTGTGCAACTTGACCCTGTGAGCCTTGAAATTTGGCATGTAGATGCTTGACAATGCATATGGGCACATGGGACTTGATTGGACCACTGAAAACCTCAGATTCCTTGATAGAACCAAAACCCTAATTTTGACTGGCTTATGAGGCATTTGGACTGTGCAACCTTTGAGTAGTCTTGAACCATTTGAAGATGATTCTTGAGAAACCTTGAAGAATATGGGAGGGCAAATTTTGGGGTACAAAAGTTGCCCCTGTTTAATCTTCTTAGACCTGAGGATGTGGATTGGTTTGCGTGCCTTTCGTGATCCGAAGGTGGAAGATGATTGAACACTAGAGTGCCCAGAAATTTGCACTCGCATAGTAAGGTATCAGCAATGTGATGTTGGAAATGGGCTTACAGATGCCATTTGGAGAGATGGTGGATAGGAGGATGGGCTTATAGATTCCATCTGGAGATGTGACAGAACCTTGTCGGGAATAGGCTTATAGATGCCATTTGGAAATGTAATGGATAGTTAAATCTGAATAAGAAATCGAATAGCTTCCGTGTCTGGAGCATATCTAGTCTATATCTAATTGCTGACGTCTGAATAAACAGTAGAATGACCGCCGCGTTTGGGGTATATCCATACTGTATCTGAGTGAGTGACAGAATGTCATCAGAATCTGGATCATATCTGGAATGTCTTTTGAATGAATCTGGACTAAACAATAGAATAGCCTCCGGGTCTGGAGCATCTCTAAGTTGCCTTTAGAAGTTTGAATCTGAATAAGTAGTAGAATAACATCTGGGTCAGGAGCATCTCTAAGCTATATCTGAAAGGAACTCTGGAATACGTATCGGAATGTCGCCAAATCTGGGTCGCATCTGAACTATCTCTGAATAAGTAATAGAATAGCATCTGGATCTGGAGCATTTCCAAGCTATCTCTGGAAGGAAACTCTGAATAAGCAAAAGAATAGCGTCCATATTTGGAGCATTTCCAAGCTATCTCTGGGAAGAAACTCTGAATAAGCAAAATAATAGCATCCCTATTTGGAGCATCTCTAAGCTATCTCTGAATAAGCAACTCTGAATAAGCAACAGAATAGCATCCGGTTCTGGAGCATATCTGAACTATCTCTGAGAATAAACTTTGAATAAGCAATAGAATATCATCCGCGTCGGGAGCATCTCTAAGCTATCTCTGAAAGGGAATCTGAATAAGCAATAGAATATCATCTGCGCCGGGAGCATCTCTAAGCTATCTCTGAAAGGGAATCTAGAATAAGTATCAGAATGTAGCCATATCGGGGTCGCATCTGAACCATCTCTAGAAGGGAATCTGAATAAGCAATAGAATAGCATCCGTGTCCGGAGCATCTCTAAGCTATCTCTGAAAAGAAACTCTTGAATAAGCAAAAGAATAGCATCCATATCTGAAGCATTTCTAAGCTATCTCTGAATAAACAAAAGAATAGCATCCACATCTGGAGCATCTCTAAGCTATCTCTGAAGAGAAAATCTGAATAAGCAACAGAACATCATCCTTATCTGGAGCATTTCCAAGCTATCTCTTTAATCTATTTAATATAGATATGCCCTGGCTAGATACAGGTATCGAATCTACAATCAATCGCTCACAGATATGCCCTGGCAAGATACAGGTATCGAATCTGGAATTGATAGTAATCATCTTTGGATTGACCTTTTTCCTGAAAAGGCAAAACATCAGTTGTATGCAATGTCATGATGTATGAAATGCATGATGTCATGATGTTCAGAGATAGTGTAGTATGCACTTTATCATGTATGTAAGCAGGATGTATGAAATGTGAAATGTCTATGAATGTATTTTCGTCTAGGAAAATAAATCCTTGACGAATGCTGGGAAGTTAAATCCTGGGCTGATGTTTGAAGAGTAGAGTTCTTCATTTCCGCGGGGATGACGATTACAAGAATAAACCGGTAGGAGAAGATGACTCCGTTGGGGAATAAACTTGTGGGAGAGATTACTCTGCGGGGAATTACTCTGTGGGAAAGAGATGCTTCGCTGAGATTTTAATGAGAACTCCGCTGGGGATTCTGTTGATAAGTTTTGTTGAGGGATTTTGATGAACTCCGTTGGGGGATAAGAAGAACTTCACCGAGGACGATCTTTCCGTGGTAATTAGCTGAGGATAACCCAGTTATAAGCTCTGGTGGAGAATAACCTTTGTATATGGTCGGGGAGAGACGTATGTACTCTGCAGGTGATAAGCTTCCAGAATCTACTGGGGATAAGCTTCCAGAATCTACCGGGGATAAGCTTCCAGAATCTACTGGGGAGGATGATTTAACTCTCCCGGGGAAACCTTTCAGACTGTACTGGGGAAGTGGCTCCACTAGGGTGTCTGTATTCCGCAGGGGAACAATCTTATATCGAGACTGCCGGGGATGCTCGCTGAGGAATATTTGTACACTCTGCTGGAGAATGTTGAGATCTTCTGGGGATATCCAATTTCCTTAAGGTTGACAGTAGCCTAACTCTGCTCGGGGGAGAGTATTGCTGACTTGCTGGAGATACTGTGCCTTTTCAGGGCTGATGGGAGACCAACTCTGCGTGGGGAGAGTATTGCCGAGCTGTCTTACTCTGCGGGGAGTGGAGGTAACTTGGTCATGTTCTTCAGCTGAACTTACCTTGGTACCTTGACGGACAGAGCGACTAGATCGCTTAGACAACTCTTATTGCCCCAAATTCTGCGGGAGAAGGTACCTGTGGAGGCCTTGATAACTGCCGGTTGACAATTCTTCTTCTGGTAGGTAAGTGACGAGATACCGGGACATAGTCGTACGCTGTTGATCCCTAATTTTTGCTTGGACCGCCCTTTCGAGTTTTCAGTCCACCGGGATACCCATTTTTGCCCAAGCCGCCTTTTTAGGTTTTCGACTTGCCGGGTGTACAGATTTTTTTATTTTCATCCCTTATTTTTGCCCGAACCCTTTTGGTTCGCCGGGAAGCCCTTATTTTTGCCTAGGTGTGTCAACCTAGCGGGTCTTTGATTTTGCATAGTATTTTTTCGACTATGTCCACGCTCTCAGAATGCAGAGAGTTGTCACTGTCTGTAGTGTCGTGTTGTCGTACTACCAGAAGATCTTCGTTTGATCGTGCCAGATTCGTCATCAGAATTCATGTCCAATGCCCCAAGTGACTCAGGCTAAGGTTTGCCCCTGGCTGCTTGGCATTTGAGAGGGTCTCCGAATCTTGACTTAACTGCCCCAGATGATGGACAATGATCATGCCATGCCCCTTGATTGGAGGTGCTTTTGTTCATTAGACATTCGTCGTGTGAACTTCTATGTTGTTCAAACAAATAGTCATATGCAAACAATGTTATATCAAGAATGCAAAGCTTATGTCTGTCTTGAAGTTTTTGAAAATGCATTTTTTCATAAAAACAAGTGAATTTTTTTGTAAACTGTGATGTCAACTCGTTATTTTACCGCAAGCCTTAAGGAGTCAGGGTACCTTTGGTAACAGTATGCTTTCGAACCAACTCATGCTTCAGCTAGGACTTTTAAGGATTGTAGCGTGGCCTGGTTCACGGTTTAAGAAACAAAGGATAAAGGCTCAAATTATTTGTACCCACCCGCTCTTCGTGATGTTCTCCAAACCTAAACTCAGCTGATCGTGCGTTAGACCTTGTTTGAGTCTTTGCTCTGATATTTTGGTGATGGTTCGGATGTTGACCATTTATTTTGAGTAGGCAGTCTTTCCTTTTTTGGTTGAGGGTCTGTGAGACCTCTTTCTTTTTTTATTTTGTTATCCCTGTTTTTTTTTGCCTGAACTGTTTCTTTTATGATTACAGTCAGCGGGATGCCCCAATTTTGTTGTAAGTCTCCTTCATAGGTTTTGACTTAATGGGCTTTTATTTCTAAGAGATAATGACTGCCTGTCTTTATGGTTATTCGGAACCATCACTGTCTTTTTGTCTCGGAAGGACTTCTTTGATGCCATTCATTGTGCACCTGGATCAACTGAGAAAACTACCCTGCCCCAGGTTATGACTAAGGGTTTTAATTTTCGAAAAGAAAAACTCCAACTTCTTTGGCTTAGAGGGGTTGACGAGGGATTATCTTCCTTATAACTCCAGTGTTTAGGAATTGAAACAATGCATGTACCTCATCAGCAGGGTCTGTTCAAAAGCATACTGTAGATTGTGGTATCGTTTTCGTCATCCTCCCTCAAGAGGATTAGAATTTTTCAATCGAGAGTTGATCATCACAGAAAAATGAAAGCAATTTTGAATAAAATGAATACGAATAGATTAATTCAAACAGACATATGTGATGCATTAATGGAATAAACAAGTTTGCTATGACATTAATTGTTTGTATAAGCAAAGAAAAATACAACTCGGAAATTCAAATAGAACAAAAGCCTTCAATGATTTGGCAAAGGAGCAGTGATTATGTTTGGAGTCTCTGGTGCTTCAAACTGAATCTCTTTGGCATCAATCATGTCTTGCACCTTATTCTTCAGGGCCCAGCAGTTGTCCGTAGTATGCCCCGGGCTATCAGAATGGTATGCGCACCTTTCATTGGGATGATAGTTAGGAGCAGAGGTGTTTGGATTCCGAAGAGGAGTCCTTAAGGTAATCAGCCCTGCCTTCAGCATTTGCTGTAGCGCTTGATCCAGTGACATGTTGATCTTAGTGAACTGTCTCTTGGGTGCGACCTCCTTACGTTGATGCCCCTGTCTTTGCTGAGCAGGCATAGGATTAGAGATTTGGGTTGCCCCTACATGTTGATCATGACGACTCTTTTTACCATGCACAGCGTTGGACTCTTTTTTCCCATGATAAGGCTTTTTATGAGCATCAGAAGGTGCAGCTTCTGGAATCTTTCCAGCCTTGATACCAGCTTCAATCCTTTCCCCAATCAAGATCAGATCTGTAAACCCAGCAGAAGAATTTCCAATCAGATGGTTGAAGAATGGACCAGACAGGGTCCCCAGGAACATATCAACGAGCTCACGGTCGGTCATAGGTGGTTGCACCCTTCCAGCAAGGTCTCTCCACCTTTGCGCATATTTCTTGAATCCTTCACCCGTCCCTAGTGACATACCCTGGAGTTGGGTACGCGTAGGAGCGAGGTCGGAATTGTACTGATACTGCTTATAGAATGCAGTAGCTAAGTCATCCTAGTTACGAATGCTGGCTCCATCTAGTTGATAGAACCATTCGAGTTGAGTCCCTGAAAGACTTTCCTGGAAGAAATGGATCCATAGATTCTTGTCAGCAGTGTAAGGTTGGATCTTCCTTACATAGGATCTGAGATGCAACTTAGGACAGGAGGCTCCGTCGTACTTTGCAAAGGGGGGCGCCTTGAACTTGTGTGGGATCACCACCCCAGAGGATAGACCTAGATCTTCGAAGTCCAAGCCGGGAACCTTCTGTATTTCCATATCACTTAGCCGGTCTTCTAGCTGTTTGTACCTATCCTCAGCTGGAGGGTACTGTTCATCATTGTAATCCGTCTCATTGTCGGAGACCACAGGACTAGGAACCCTTCTCTCTTGGGGACTGTCTTTACCCAAAGATGAGGTAGTCAGCTCAGCCTCATTCGGTAGTCCATTCCCAGATTTGCGTCTAGGGTTAAACAGCACAATCCTCTTCTTCTTCTTCCTCTCTTTCAGAATCAGAGTTTTCAAGTCCTGTTGACCCTGGGCTAGGCTCATAACCAACTCCTGGAACTGGGCATTCTGGGCCTGGAGGGCCTTGATAGCTTGTTCATTGGATGATTCAGGATTCATGATGATTGCTGAAATAAACAGCGAAGAAGATAAGTGACCTGTCAAAAGGGTACCTGTAATGCAATGACATGTATGTATGCATGCGATGTTTTCAAGGATCTCGCGGGGTAAACAAGAAAATTGTTAGAATTGGAATCTGGTATCTTGATTGAAGGAACTTCGTGTTGTTGAGAGTCCTTCTTCAAGAGTCAAGGCTCACCATATCGAGTGGGTCATAGCCCCTGACTCAAGTCATTAACCTTGGCTTAGAGGAAAATAAATCCCCTTTGCCCCTTACTAGACGTTTGGTTCGTCATGACCTGCATCACAAACCCTTGAGATCCTTGAAATGGATTAGTCCTTATGTAGGATGTATGCAATGGTATGATGGTATGATGCTATGCATGGAGTGATGTAAGTAGGCCCTGTAATGAGTCCCAATTAAGGACTGTAAACAAAACCTGCAAGGAACTCGTGTGTCAGATAACAAGAACATGCAAGTAGTCAGGTTTGAAGGCACACAAGTCACATAAGACAGCCCTTAGAGTTTAGGCCAGCATGAAGTTTAGGTACTACCCTCTTTCAGTTTTAGTTGGTTAAGACCTGTCCTAGAAAATAGTAATCGGGTTCTAGAGGATCTCAATATCACTGACTACCCTCAATCGGTCATAACTCCAACTTCGCAATCTTTTCTTGCGGTCGGAACCATCGCGAGAGTTTAGCCTCAATGAGTGTAGCATACTGCTACTGTTCTATGGCCAAGTTGGGTCAAATTAGGGATCTAAGGTCGGTTGGCGCTTAATGACTCCTCAGAAGACCCATATTCTCCTCGTTGCAACATAAGGGATATCGGTACAGACTAAGGTGTCACACCAATATAGCCACTGCTTCACCCGTGTCGGTCTACGCCGGACAGGTCCCTCACAGCTTATGCTACCTAAAAGGGTATTCCCCATATCCGAGTTAGGATCTATGAAACTCCGATGCAAGCCCACAAATATAAAAGAATCAAGACATACAATTGAAAACATAAGAGTGGTCTAATCCTAAGGTACACCTCACTTATAAAATATCCCCAGCAGAGTCGCCAATTCTGTGATCGGTGGAAATAGAACTGACTGTTTTTTAAGCTGGTTCGCGAAATGTCACGGTAAGCAAGAGTCGCCACCGTATTTTATATTCTCCAACATGGAAAGGACAAAAGCACATCAAAATTCCTTCTTTGAGAATGTTTCTCGGTTCGGGAGGTAGATTTATAGAAAGGGAAGGTGTTAGCACCCTTTCTATCCATGGTTATCCATGGGCTCTTAGGTACTTGCTCTTATATTTTCAAAAATTGTTTGCTTTTCAAGTGTGTGTGGGTTTTGAAAAAGTTTCGTTTGAAAAATTTCTAGGTAACTCTTGTATCTGTCCTCAAGAGTGTATGAAATGTTTTGTTTGAAAACTTTTTGAAAGTGTAGGTGCGAAAAGTATTTTTATTTGTTTGAGAAAGAGCAAGTACCCAGGAGAAATCTACCTACTCTAAGGAATTAGGCTGTGTAAGAGTCCTTTAGATAGTGCTATCCCACCATTGAGAGGTAGGTAGCACCATCGTTGGAGTTATTCGGGTCAATTCGATTATTAGGGACATGTGTGGTCACCAAAGCAATAGTAGGACACCTTAGCGGTAACCCTAATGTCCTAGATCCTTTTTATCCGAGGCAACTGTTTCGAGGCAACTGGATCTTTAGACAGGAGGGCGACCTCTAAAACACCCTATACTTGACGATCACGTTCGAGGCAACCAGTGAGGCGTACCCTAGGAGTGGCATGTGCATGTGTGTTGTTTCAGTTTATATTTATCTTTGATCATGCATTTGTGAGCTGCGGGTTGATTTTATTTGTCATACAAGTCTTTCATGCATTTTTAACAGTTAAGAGTGCGGAAACTAAATTGCGGAAAGGTAAATCTACGCTATTACAAGTCGCGGGTCTATACATCGCCAAAAACATAACCCGTTTTGAAAATAAATGCGGAGAGGTAAATAAAGCGGTAAATCCTAATTAACTATTACATCCTTGGAAACAGTTACATCAATATAATGAATTAAAATAATAATGCGCGAATAGAAATTTAATCGGGACGTCCTTAGGGTTTTGACCCTTTTGAGAAATAAAGAAAGTAGTTTGTCCTTTTTTTGTAATTAAATAAATATTAAACCTAATAACTAATTAATTAATTATTAAAAGAAAAAGTATTTTTTTTGTGTTTTTTATGTTTTAACGAAAATAAAATAAAAAGAAATTAAAAGTCAAAAGTTAGAAAAACCCTAATTCTAAGTTAATTTTATTTATTATGAAAAGATTAAAATTAAACCTAAATTAAACTAAGTTGATTAATTAGAATTTATTTACAAAATAAGTTAATAAATAAGAATAATAATAATTAATAAAAATATTTACATTTTTTATTCTCTGAATTTATTATGAAAAATATTAATTTGTTAATTAATTAAATAATTATTATTATTATTAAAGAATTAAAAAGGAAAAGAAACTAAAAAAAAAGAAATAGTAAAACCAGGGGGGGTTGGCCCATGTATGGAGGTTTGAAGAAGAAATTTGGCCCATTAAGAATCAAGCCTACTTTGACTTATGGGATTGTCCACGCCTGCATTGATTGGAACGTACCATGGTCTTCATCTTTTGACCATTAGATTTGTATTATGAGACATTTGGCAAGCTGATGCCTGGAGCGCATGGTGGGACACTTTGAGGATGCCTGCATAGGATTATGTTAGGAAAAATATGAAACAAAGGTTTGGGGGACCTGGGAATCGAACCCAGGTCCCAATGGTTGCCAACCACGTCACTTTCCACTACGCCACTGCATTGTATCTGTTAATATAACAAACAACAAACATAATATATTAATAATGATAGTTATGCTGGAAATCAGAAAAAGCGCACGTTCGTTTGAATAAACCACCCACACGCTTCCACGTATTATCTTCTTCGCTTGGCCTGTAACAAAAACAATCAAATAGCGGGGGGTTTTAACCCCCACAAACTGCAAATGCAAAAAATAGCGATTAGATGTACGAGTTATATAAATAGGGCGTGAGGGTTGGGTTGGATTCGTCTGGCCTTGACGAATTCAACCATATGCGTAAGAAGGTCCAATTTTTCCTATAGAGCAAACCCCCAATTTCAGAGCTTGGAAACCCTAGAACGTGTTCATGGCAACTTCTGATTTAAGACATCTTAATCCAATTGACTTATGCCAAAAGCTTCCTATGATTTCTAGCAACACAAAACACACAGTAAATCATGTTAATGATGCATAATTTTGGAGTTTCGATTCTGAAAAAGATTGACAAACCGTGAGTTCGTGTATGGGGATTTCTTGAGTGTTGGGACGTGATTTTGATTGCAAAAGGCTTCTGGGAATCCCTGCAATAGGTTTGAATCAAGAGAAAGCTTTGAATCGTGCTGGAAGGTGAAATTCAGTTTTGACTTTGTTCTTGATTTTTTCAATGTGTTTATGGTTTCTGCAGCAGTTTTTTCACGTTTCAGGCATTAGGGTTTGGTTCAGCATATATAGTAGGATGGAATTAGGGTAAAACTTTGTCCAAGAATCCATGGAATAATGTTTTCAATATTTGATTTCCAATCACATAATTTTGCATCTTTTTGATTGATAAAACTTGCCAAACATGGAGATTTTGGTCCCCTTGATTGATACATGAAATCTTCAGCATGTGTTGAGTTTATTTGCATCACAAAAAGATTTGAAAACCATATCTTGGTATTTTCCTACAATTAAATCAATTAAATGAATTAATATTAATAAAAAATTCAATTAATTAATTAAAAATAAGAAAATAAATCAATTTAAGCTCAATGGGTCGTGCATAGGCCTTGGACAAAGATTCAAGAAGAAATTTGAGGCCCATTAGCAAAAATGATGTGTTTTGAGCAAAGTTGACTTTTGCAAATTCCCAAAAATTTCCCAACTTCTCCAATGCATATCTTGCTCAATTTTGATCATATGAACATGTTCTTGGACATTTTGGAAAGGTCTTGAAGTCCTCTAACTAATTCCTTTGGTCCCATGTCATTTGGATTTACCAATCTCAAGTTATGGTCTTTGACTTAAAGTGCCTTTTTGTTGACTTTTGAAAATGACCTATAATGTAGAAATTGATAACTTTTTGTGAGAGCATTTCTTGGACTTGGAATGTGAAGATGAGTTGTAGGAAATGTCATCCCCTTCAAAATGAGCATTGGATGGAATTTTTCTGATGAACCATGAAAATGTTATGCCATGGTCAAGTTACAGTTGACTTTTCAACTGTCCCAAAATAGAAACTTTTTGCATCTTGATGATTTTTGAGCTATCCTTGAGGAATCATGATCAAGATTTGATCAAATGATGATTGTGTGCTCAAAATAAGATGTTGACCAAAAATTTTGACTTTTGACTGCCAAATGACCATTTTGCCCCTGCAGTTGACTGTGAAGCAAATATGGCTTTTGACTGTGCAACTTGACCCCGTGAGCCTTGAAATTTGGCATGTAGATGCTTGACAATGCATATGGGCACATGGGACTTGATTGGACCACTGAAAACCTCAGATTCCTTGATAGAACCAAAACCCTAATTTTGACTGGCTTATGAGGCATTTGGATTGTGCAACCTTTGAGTAGTCTTGAACCATTTGAAGATGATTCTTGAGAAACCTTGAAGAATATGGGAGGGCAAATTTTGGGGTACAACAATTGCCAACATCATGAAAACCTACAGGGTCACACACATAAGGACAGGTTGATGAGAGATAGAATAAATAAGGAACACCGTAAGGTACGGTGCACTTAAGTGTAATACGGAAAGTGGTAAGGTACCACGTGGATAAGTGATATATGGTACATCATAAGGTATGATGTCCATAAGCTTAATTGGGCTTTTAGCTTATAGCCTTAATTGGGCTTTTAGCTTGTAGCCCACACGAGTGATTCTATAAATAGATCCCTTGTGATGAAGCAATTTCACTTGATGCAATTTCGTTTTTGATTCTCTCTCTCACTCAAGGTTTTCGTTCGTGATCAGCTAGCACTGTGACCGAAAGCGATTTGTTCGTGTGGACTGAGTAGAGGCGTTGTTCTTCATCAACGCTCGTGATCACAACATCAAAGGTCTGAATCGCCACAAGAGGTAAATATTTCTATCACTGACCATGTTCATTCGTAAGGATCGCTAAAGGAAAATTTTAAATTCCGCTGCACTTTTGATCGCAATTTTCCTTCATAACATTCCCAAGATAACACTCTTCGGCGTCACTTATATTACAAGACTCATATCTATAAATTGCTCAATCAATTCCAACTCTTTCACCTTCAACAGCGACATATGCAAAGTCTTTCGACTTAAAGCATCGGCCACCACATTAGCTTTACCAGGATGGTAATTCAATCCAAAATCATAATCTTTCAACAATTCAAGCCACTGTCTTTGTCTCATATTAAGCTCTTTCTGATCGAACAAGTACTTCAAACTTTTATGGTCACTAAATACTTCAAATCTAGAACCATAAAGATAATGCCTCCAAATCTTAAGGACAAAAACAACTGTTGCAAGCTCCAAATCGTGCATAGGATAATTCTTCTCATGAATCTTCAATTGCCTAGAAGCATAAGCAACCACTTTTCCATTTTGCATAAGTACACCACCTAAACCCATCTTAGAAGAATCACAATAAATAACAAACGGTTCTTCAGGATTAGGTAGAATCAAGATCAGAGCCGTTGTCAACCTTTTCTTCAATTCAATAAAACTTTCTTCACACTTGACATCCCACACAAATGCAGCTCCTTTACAAGTCAACTTTGTCAAAAGGAGCGCCAACTTAGAGAAACCTTCAATGAACCTTCTATAGTAACCATCCAATCCTAAGAAACTTCTAATCTCAGTAACAGACTTAGGATTTCCCATCTCAACACAGCATCAACTTTAGAAGGATCAACTGCAATGCCATCACCAGAAATGACATGCCCCAAAAAGCTCACTTCACTTAACCAGAACTCGCACTTTGACAACTTAGCATAAAGCTTCTTCTCTTTCAGAACTTCCAACATGATGCGCAAATGTTCTGCGTGCTCTTCTTTCGATTTAGAATAAACCAGAATATCATCAATGAAAACAACCACGAAATGATCTAAATAAGGATGGAAAATACGATTCATGTACTCCATGAATACTTCTGGTGCATTAGTGACACCGAAAGGCATCACCGAATACTCGTAATGTCCATACCTCGTCCTGAATGCAGTTTTCTAAACATCTTCTTCTTTCACCCTTATTTGATGGTAACTCGATCTCAAATCAATCTTACTAAACATGCGAGCGCCAACCAATCGGTCCATCAAATCATCAATTCTAGGAAGTGGATACCTATTCTTGATAGTCACTTTATTCAACTGACGATAATCAATACAAAGTCTCATGCTATCGTCTTACTTCTTCACCAATAACACAGGAGCTCCCCACAGCGACACACTAGGCCTAACAAACTTCTTCTCGAGCAAATCTTCTAATTGGATCTTCAATTCTGCTAACTCAGATGCAGGCATCCTGTATGGTGCCATAGAGATAGGTCTGGTACCAGGGACAAGATCCACAGAAAATTCAACTTCTCTTTCTGGAGGTGCACTAGGAATCTCATCAGGGAATACTTCGGGAAAATCGCACACCACTGGAAAGTTTGCAATCACAACTTGACTCTCCACAGAAAGAGTCTCCATCAACAAGAAAACCAACGCATCATCCTTCATGAACTCATTCAACTTCTTCGCCGACACCAACATAGATTGTTCTTCTTCTACTAAGGAAGAAAACCTCATAGTGTTGTCATAGCAATTGATATGGACATAATTAGATTTTAACCAGTCCATACCTAAAACCACGTCCAACCCGACAAGCGGTAAACAAACAAGATCCACCACAAAGTATCTATCAAAGATTGATAAAGGGCAACTTGCACACACAAAAGAAGTAGTAACTGTTCCCTTAGCCGGAACTTCTACCACCATATCTCTATCTAGAGACGAAAAAGTGAGACCCAATCTCTTTACACAATCAACAGCAATAAAATAGTGAGTAGCACCAGTATCAATAATAGTAATAAGAGGAAAGTTATTAATGAAACTAGTACCTCGAACAAGACCATCCTCGTTTTCTGTCGGAGCACCCGACAAAGCAAACACCTTTCCTGCTCCTTGAGTCCTCTTAGGCTTCTTACATTGAGCACTAATTTGACCTCCCTCGCCACAATTAAAATAGACCACATCCTTATGTCTACAATCATGAGTCTTATGGCCCACTTCTCCACATCGGAAACATCTCACCTCATTTTCCTTAGCTCTAACATCGCTTCGACAAACATTACTTTTGTGGCCAGGTTTCCCACACTTGTAACAAACAATACTAGCAGGAGCATCTCCCCCACTAGTTCTTCGCCCTTGAAACGCTTTCTGTTTTCCTTTACCAGCTGGAGTATCATATGGTTTCCTACGGCTCTGCTAACCCTTGTTCCTCCTATCAGAAACGGTCTTATAATAAGCATTATTGCCCTCCTCAAAGATCCTACAACTATCAATCAAATCTGAAAAGACACGGATTTTCTGATAACCAACTGCTTTCTTAATCTCAGGACGCAAACCATTTTCAAACTTGATGCATTTAGAGAACTCGCCATTCGGCCCATCATAATGCGGATAGAACTTGGCCAACTTAGTGAACCTTGCAGCATAATCAGTGATAGACATGCTTCCTTGTTTCAGCTCAAGGAACTCTATCTCCTTCTTCCCCCGAACATCTTCCGGGTAATACTTCCTCATGAATTCCCTTCAGAAAACTTCCCATGTCACTTCCTCACCAGCAACCTCAAGCCTCTGACGGGTTTCAACCCACCAGTCATCCGCTTCAGCACTTAGTTTATGAGTACCATAACGGATCCTTTGCACAGGAGTGCAATCCATCACACAGAAGATTCTTTCAATCTCCTTCAGCCACGCCAAAGCACCTTCGGGATCATACTTTCCTTGGAAAGTAGGAGGATTCTCTCTTTGGAAGGTTTCCAAACAACGAGACCCAGCGTTCTCGTCAGCATTCAGCGGGTTTTGGAAAGCCTGGGCCATTGCCTGCATAGCAGCAACAAGAGCCTCATCATTCCTACCAGTGTTCCTTCCAGCCACAACAACTTCTGCTCAAAACAAAACAAGGGTTAGAATCAACAAATAATAATACTTGATTGATAGACGACAACAAACTCAACAACTTGGCCGGACAGACCGACCTGCTCTAATACCACTAATGTAACACCCCAATTCTACCCCTCGTAATAATAATAAAATCAGAGTTTCAAAATTTCATCCAAACATAAATTGAGGTATCACATATTCGTGTTTTTCATCACTTTGCATTATAATGCACATCACAAAATCAAAAGTCGGATATACCAATTCATAACATAAATCATCATATAAATATATGACTAATCACAGCACAGCGGATGTGTTCACAAAATGTATATATCATCATGTTATCATCAATACATAAATTCATAAGATAGTATACATAAACTATCCTATCAAACTAATAACGTCGCCCAAATCCCGAGTGTTACTACTATCAGAGCAGAGCGACTCAAAATAAAGAGACTCGAGCTAATCCTCATCATCCTCGCGGATCACCTGCACGTTACCAATATAAAGGCAACGGCGAAACAAGTAAAGGGTGAGATACTCCAAAACATATAATTAAAGGCATGATAAAATATATAAATAGTTTTGGAATCATAAATGATATAGGATTAATAAGAATATATCAATAAATATCAAAATCTCACATACTTTAAAACCATCATTTAGTGTATAAAATAAACACTTTAATTTCGTCACGTAACCATCATAATCATACCAAAACAAGACATAAACTTCATTGCCATAAACTCATATCGTCGCTTTACCGTCATGTCATATTCATCGCTTACTCATCATGAAACTATCGCATCATATTCACTTTATGCTCAACATAAAAATCATCACAAAACAAAGTATCATATATCATTGTAATTCATCATAAGCCATGAAATAAAACTCAACGCCAAAAGACTCAAAAATAAACATAACCGACTCCATGAGACACGACTATGTTATGCATGTGGTACCCGTCGCTTTGTCCATAATTAGGGAGATTTGGCATAAAAGCCCATCGTCGCTTCGGCATAAAAGCCCTCGTCGCTTGCCATAAAAGCCTTCGTCGCCAATGCAATGTATGTGACTCGACAACACGACATCACAAACACGACACAACAAAACATCATCATCGCACATCGAAATTGGTATAAAACCCACTTCGCCATATTTATCCACATCAAGATAAACATATCATCGCATCGCATACCATCAAGTATTCATTATAAATAAACTGTCGCAAACATCATATTTAATCACACCACATCATTATCAAATAATTCAGTAAATTTCAAACACGGAAAAATAGTCAAACATAAATAATCATTGCGAAATTCATTCATAATAATCGGCACCAATCATAATCATTAATGTCACAATCAGATTGTCCATACGCGACTTAAACCGACTAAAACGCAACCCGGTTCAACTTAACCGTAAATTGGCCTATTTCGGGTCGCTTCATAAAAACTCGAAATATAGAAAAACTAAACTCACCACGACGTTCTACACGTCGAAATTAGCTAGCACGTCAATTTTTGTTCAATTCGGAGCAACGAGCTCCGTTGCTGAAATTTCCGAAATCGGGAAATCGGATATAATCGGGTTCCAAATTAAATCGGTTAACTTATGTCATATTTGTATTTAATTAATATAAATATTTAATATATTAAATTAAGGAAAAAAAACAAAACATAAATTAATTAATTTTCTAAACTTAATATAATGAACATACTGCTAGTTCTTTAGTATACTGCTAGCTTTTATTTTAGTTTCAATATTTCATTTCATAAGTATACTGCATAATTTACTTAATTTTTCTTAACTTCATGTAACATACTGTTAGTCTTTAGGAAAAGGTAATATACTGCAAGTTTTTTTTTTGTTTTCTAAACTTAATATAATAAATATACTGCAAGTTAGTTTCTAAACTTAATTCTAATGTATACATTGCTATTATGTTAATTTAATGCTAGCTTTGTTCTTTAGCAAATTCAACATACTGCTATTTCATTTTTTTTTGTTTATAAAACTAAACTTAATTAATATAATTTAGTTTTTCTAATTTAATTTCTATTAACATAACAATAATCCCACAACACTAACACCTAAATTAACTCTCTTAATTTATCTCAACAAATCTCAAGAACCCTAACATCAATTCTATCCCAAATTAAAATATATCAAATCAAACCCTAACTATAAGCATTGGAAAATCAAACCCCTTACCTTAGATGTTTGAAATGATTCTTGATGTTCCAACCAACCCAACACCCAAGTTTTGTTCTTGTTCCTCTTCTTCTCTTCCAAGACTCTCTTTTTTATTCTCTAAGTGTGTTTTGTGGTATGATACTTCTATCTCTCATAAAACAACAACTAATGCCTTTGTTTGGATTTTGGTCTTAAGACAACATGAAAATACCATACTACCCTCCACTAGTCTTACTAACCCAAAATATAATTCAAAATGCCACTTAATCAAAATAACTCCAAATAATTAAAATAATTCCGAATAATTAAATATCGGTCCGAATAATATTTTACCGAACCGAACGGAAAAAAACCGGACCGAATAAAATAATTACCGGTCCCTAAAAATAAATACCGGACCGAATAAAATAATTATCGGTCCCTCTAAATAAATACCGGACTGAATAAAATAATTACCAGTCCCTCAAAATAAATACCGGACCGAATAAAATAATTACCGGTCCCTCTAAATAAATATCGGACCGAATAAAATAATTACCGGTCCCTCTAAATAAATACCGGACCGAATAATATAATTACCGGTCCCTCTAAACGAATACCAAACCGAATAAAATAATTACCGGTCCGAATAAAACGTCGCCGAATATATTAACAGATATAACGGTTAATTTAAATATTCTCGTCAAAAAAATAAACGTCAAACGGTAACTCGAAAATATTAATATAATATAATATTAAATAAAACGGGGCGTTACAGTGATCCCAGGGGAAAATAGACTCGTACAAACGAAGGACCATTTGTGATCAAAAGAATACGATCTGGTGGAGCAATGATCTTAACCACTATGGATGGCGACGACCTTCCGCATCCTGTAAACGCGGACATAGTCAAAAGATACTACGCATGAATAAAGACCCGCTATGTCGACTGGCCTAGGTAAAAATTAGGGATAAAATTAATAAAATTGTACACCCAGCAAGCTGAAAACCCGAAAGGGCGGTTTGGGCAAAAAAGGTATCCCGGTGGACTGAAAACCCGAAAGGGCAGTTCAGGAAAAAGTTAGGGAATTAAAGAGTATGACTATGTCCCATTGAATCACCTTACAGACAACCTTCAGTATCGACTGACAAACTCAAACGGTTCTAAACAATCCAATCAGCTTTAGACAAAGCATCAAGTGGACGAGACGCTCATAGACATGAAGGCTATAGCAGAATGGTAACCCCATGGGATTATTTCACATATCTATCTTTTCTTTGTATAAATTTTCATTTTCTACGATGACACTCCCTTACTAGGATGTTCGTCTCGTTGTATAAAAAATACTTATTCAAGTTAATACAAAGATATTCCTTTGAAAGTGCAAAACTATCTATTTTATTTTATTTTCGTGTTTTGTTTGCAAAAACGTCCAATGATTATTTTTGAACATATGCATTTGAACGTGATTACTGTTTACAAATGAGCAAAAAAGGGAAATAGAAAATAGAAAAACAATCATTAATGGCTTTAAGAAATAAGAGAATATCTATAGACCATTCCATAAAATCCCTCGCAGGTACTTTTTCCAGCAAGAGCGGAAAATGGGACATCCCACTATAGGATCGCTAACGTATCTCCAGTATGCAGCCTAACGGTATCAAGTTCTCTCACATCCCCGATGGAACAAAACTTTCAGTTACCGCTCCAAAGATTCCCCAGTGATAGTTGCCCAGTTTCTCAGGATTCCCCAGCAGGATTTCACGAGGTCCACAAGCAATGCACGACGTTTCCCTTCCACAACAGAGTTTATTTCTCTAATAAATGGAAACTCATCCATCAACACTTCAACTTCAAAATATGAAGACTTATACTCCTCATTCCCAGCAGTACTCAGGGATTTATTTTCCCCGACTCCAACAACACTGCGACATAACAATTAATGTGTCCACACATTACATTCATATGTCATAGCATTGACAACACAAATGCATAAAGTTCGATCTCATTTATTTTGAGAAACAACATTATACCGTGAATTTCATACATCATGGCATTGCATGCAACTAACCCTTCACCTTTTCAGGAAAGATCAATCAACAGAAAATTATCGTCAAATTTTCAACAAGTCAAATATAGATCAACTCCTGAGAAAGGACTGGTTGACCATCTACATAACAGATATTTCCTTCAGACCCCTACTGGTTCAGTTTAAATCTCTCAACGGTTTATTCTGATTCTTTTCCGAAAATGCTTTCTCTGGTTCATACATTTTCTCTGATTCAGATAAATCTCTCAATGATTTGTTCGGATTCTTCTCCAGATCCCTGCCGGTTCATTTTAAATATCTCAACGGTTTATTTTGATTCTTTCATGCAGACGTCTTCTCTGGTTCAGATAAATCTCTCAATGATTTATTCTGATTCTTCTCCAGATCCCTGTCGGTTCAGTTTAAATCTCTCAACGGTTTATTCTAATTCTTTCCCGCAGACGTCTTCTCTGGTTTAGATAAATCTCTCACTAATTTATTCTGATTCTTCTCCAAATCCTTGCTGGTTCAGGTGAATCTCTCAACGATTTATTCTGATTCTTTCCTAGTATACGTCTTCTTTGGTTCAGATAAGTCTCTCAACGATTTATTCTGATTCTTCTCCAAATCCCTTATGGTTCAGATAAATCACTCAATGATTTATTCTGATTCTTTCCTAGTAGGCACTTTCCCTGGTTCAGATAAATCGCTCAAAGATCTACTCTGATTCTCTCTAATTAAAGAATATTCAAGACCTATTTTGGTTCAGTTTAAACCTCTCAACGGTTTATCCTGATACTTTCCAAATGAACATTTCTGGTTAAGATAAATCGCTCCAAAATTTATTCTGATTCGTCCCAGTCAAACAACATACAAGACTTCTGCTAGTTTCAAATAAATCGCTCCAAAGATTTATTATGATTCTTTTCCAGTTGAAATCAAGTTCAGATTTAGTCCATCTTCGGTCAACAGTCACCTTTGGATGGCATCTACAATCCCATCTCCGGAAAATCTCCATCATTCCTCTAAATGGCATCTATAAGCCCATTCCCAATTCATCTTCGAGTGCAAATTTCTGGGCACTCTAGTGTTCAATCATCTTCCACCTTCAAGTCACGAATGGCGGATCCGCCAATCTAACTCTTCAAGTTTAAGAAGATTGAACAGGGGCAGTTGTTGTACCCCAAAATATGCCCTCTCATTTATCAAGTATTTTTCTCACAAGATCTCCTTTGGTTCAAGACTGCACAAGGGTTGATCAGCTCAAGACACCTCCTTAAGCACTGATGACTGAAATTAGGGTTTGAGATTGCACAAGGATAATTGAACTTTTAATGCCTCATATGAATTTCATGGGTCATTATGGACCCTCAAGATTTCTCATGTCAAGTTTCAAGTCTTGGATCACATTTTTGCTCAGGCAATTGATCAGTTGACCTAAAAATCAATTGTATTGGGGAAAAACTCAACTATGGTCTATTTACAATCAAACTTCATAATTTTTTATCCATGTCAACATTATGAACTCATATATGTCATTTGATCAAGTTTGGACCATAATTCCTCAAGAAATTTGATTAGATCATCAAAAGGGCAAAATGGTCAAAATTAGGGTTTTGACTGAGAAAGGGCAATTTCTGATTTTTGACCTAGCAAATGGTTAATTGGTTTGAGACATGATATCAAGGTTTCAAATGCATCATTTTTACCTAATGATATGACTCAAAACTTCCCTCAAGATCAATTGATTGATAGTTGATTTTCAGTCAACTGATCAAAAGTCAACTATACACTGAAAAGTCAAACTTTGACTTTTTGGTCAAAATCAAGTGTCAAAGATCACAATTCATCAAAACATGTCAAAATATTAAACTTGTTCATCAAGAAATCAAAAAGTCAAGATTTCATTTTGAAAAGTCAAAATTTCCAAACTTATAAATTTTTCTAAGTGTTGAAAACTTCATATTTTTTCACAACTTTAAGCCAATTTTTCACCATGATGCAAGATGATTCAAAGGAAACTTTCAATATGAAAGTTGTAGATCTCAATGAGATATAAAACATTGCTAAACACAAATCCTCCTATAAATGTATGGATTTCAAGTTATTAATCCATGAAATCATGGTCATGAAACTAAAACACTTAGTGAAATTTTGAGCATTTTGGTCAGGATTTTGACCTAACTTCTGGGCCAAGTTTCATATAGTTCCAATTGGATTTTGAAAAGGTTATTCAAAGAGGGGTTGTATAGCACATTATAAGCTTTCTAAAATGTCCAAGAACTCCTTGATATCATTTTTGAGCAAGGAGAATCGAAGGCCAGAATTTAGGGTTTCAAGTTGTTTTACAAGGCAGAATTTGTGATTCACAATGGACCAAATCACATAGCCATGCTACATAATCTCACTTTTCAGGCTTCTAACTTGCAACCCACTCCTTAATTAAATGTTTACACAACATATTGAGCCATTGTCCAAGCATTTGAACCATTATCCAAGTTGCATTTCCATTTTTGGAAGAAAGGCACCATTGTTATTCTTGAAAAGTAGCTTTAATCACAAAGTCCACTCTCCTTGAGCATTGGACTTGTTCTTTCTGAACACACAAACCCTATAAACCAAAAGCAAGCATGTCTAAAGTACTAACCACTCTATGAAGCCCTGTACCTTGCCTTGGAACAAGATGTTTCAACTTTGCTTCAAAAATAAGTAAAGATGCTACAACTTGGGATTTAAAATGCTGGCTTGTTGTAACATACAAGACCTCATGCCTATAAATATACAAGGAATTTTCAAGCTAATACATGCATGCTCAAGCCCTGAAAACCCCCTAAAGCACAGAACCACCAAAAACATCTAAAAACTTGCTATTTCTGAGTTCTAGACCCAATCTCTAAATTTGCTCATGCGTTTTTTGCCCTTTTACTTTTAAAAGCTTCTAAATAACATATACAAACAATTCCAACACCTGCAACAAAACTTAACACCTCCATCATCATCCACCATTTTCAAAAACAGCACCTTGCACCTTAACTTCTCCAGAACTCCTCAGCCACTTTCAGCTTAAGCCAAACATCACATTAGCTTTCTGGGAACTTAAGGAAGCTAACCCAATCACTAGAACTCGTTGAAATATGCTCAAACTCAAAACACGATACCCTCTTGCAAGGTGAGTTTTCTGACTTTTGAACTATTCATATAGGCATTGTTAGGCTTCCATTTTCAAAGATAAAATGTAGATACCATTGTCACGAAGCTGTACATATCCATAGTTTGCATTTATATGGCCTAAGCTTAGAGAATTTTAGATTTGAAGTTTCTTAAATTTTTAGATTTTAAATTAGGGCCAGAAAAGTTCTCACTCATCTTGGATTTATAGATTTAGTTATTTATATGGTTGGATTCGTGGAAAGAAATGCCACAACTTTCATGTTTGTACTTACCATTTTTGTTGAGAGATGAACAAGTTACAGGTGCTCTGGTTGGCTGAAGGTTGAAGACGAAGTGCAGGCCTTGGAAGTATTATGTGTTATGTATTTATCATTTCATTTTAATAAACAGATGTATAGCCACCCCAGTGGTAAGGCAGCACGCTGATAACCAAGAGGGTGTGGGTTCGAACCTCAGCGTGCTGCCTTTTGTTTCTTTTTTCACATTTTCCTTTTCTTTTGCAGCGCTGGGCCTCCCCCTTTGGGCTTCTTTTTTTTATTGAAACATACCCCCTGTTTGCTTATATACACGCAGCCCAACCTTTTTTTTCTGATTTCAAAAACAATAATGGGACAGGCTTAGTCAAAAAACTGTTTTTTACTTAAAAACACCACAAATCAAATCTTCACCCCCCCTGAATTCCCCTTTTTTATTTTTATTTTTATTTTTATTTATCTTTTTATTTTTATTATTATTAATTTTATCATAATATTTATTTTTATTAGTAAAAAATCCCAAAAAAATATTTTATTTATTATTTAGGTAATAATATGTTTATATTTTATTTCTTTTAAGACTAAAAAGACAAAGAAAAAAAACATGTTTCTTTAACAAATTAATTTATTTTTTATTTAAGTAATAATAGACTTAGGTTTAATTAGTTTTTTTTAATTAAAATTAATTTAGGAGACCTAGTTCCTTTTATTTAATTAATACTAGTTTAATATTCAAAACCTCTTTCATAAAAAAACCTTAAAAAAACTTTTCTTCTCTAATTAAATTTTCTTATTTCCTTAGGTTAAATATTTTCTTCTAGTTTATTTAGGTTAAAATAAACAAAACATTTCTTAACAAAAATCCAAACAAATTCATACTATTCCCCATTTATTCATACTTGTACATTATTATTTCAATTCTTGTATATTGTTCAATATGGTTGTAATAGTTAATTAGATTTAAAATTCTTGCAATCCCCATTTGTAAAAATGTATAGCCCATCCCCCAAATAATGTAATAGCGTAGAATATTTACTTTCCGCAATTTATCGCTTTATATAAATGCTAGTAATTAGGGTTTGTATGGAAATACTAAAATCAACAAGTTAGCAAACCCTAATTCAAGATAAAGCAATACATGTAAATCAACTCACTTGCACACTTACACCCTTAGGGTAAACCCACTTTGTTTCCTTACAAAAATGGCCATGTTAGGCATGTGGAATATCTTAGCAAAAGCAATCTAAAATACAAGATCATTGCTAATATATTTCACAACATTGTTATCATGGCTATACAATGACCCATGCCCTTCCCTTTACATCCAAAGATAAGGTTACTTACCAATCCATGGTAAAATAACAATGTCAAAGGAAAGAGGAAATAAAGAAGAAAGACTTTTGAGTAGGTAGAATGTTCCTAGTTGCTTGCTTATTTTCAAACCAAAACATCCTTGCTATTTTTCAAAAAAACACCAACACTTTCAAAACATCTTTCAAACTTGAAACATTTTCAAAAGATTAACACTTTGTATACGTTTTTTTACGAACAAGAACCATTACAAGGTTTGCCTAAACGATGGCGCCTTTTCAAAATACTTTCAAAAACCACACAAAGCACATTTTTCAAACAAAAGAAAGTGATCTAGCAAGCAACTAAGAGCCCGTAGATAACTACGGATGAAAAGGATGCTAATACCTTCCCTTTTTCATAATCTACCCCCCCCCCCCCCCGGAACTCAAGAAAACATCTCTAAAGGTCTTTCATGTTATTTTCAGCCTTTCCTTTTGGATAAAATAAAAGTCGGTGGCGACTCTTGCTATCCGCATAATTGCGATCAAATGCAAAAAAACCAAGTCAATTCTCCCACCGTGTTACATGATGTAATGTAGAGGTGACGGAACTAGTGCCATGAATCCAAGGTCGGCCCAAAGGACAGGAATAGGAAGGGCGGATATCCATCACGTAGAAAGTTGAATCGTATGAGTTCCAACTTTTATAGGGATGTCAACTTCTCTATGCGTTGTCCTCTTAGAACCATCAAAGGCTCTTACTACAATGTTGCTATGTTTTAAAGTGAGTCCCTCGCAATCTAGTCGGTCAAGAGCATTTTTGGGAAAGACATTCAGCGATGAGCCCATATCCACCAAAACGTGGGCTAGCATAGTGCCCCTGCACTCAATGGAGACGTGCAAGGCATCGTTGCGTTTCCTTCCTTTGGGAGTCAAGTCAGCGTCAGAAAAGCCTAATTTGTTACCAGCAGTTAGACTAGCCACACAATTCTCAAATTGGTCAATGGAAGTCTCTTGGGGCACGTGGGCGGTCTTTAGAAATTTTACCAGGGCTTTGGCATGGGCCTCGGAACATAAAAGCAAAGCCAACATTGATATTTTCGAGGGGGTTTTCCCTAACTGTTCCGCGATGTTGTAGTCACTTTTCTTTATTACTTTTAGTATCTCTTCTATATCCTTTCTATAAGCTTCAGGAATATCCTCTGGATGCGCCTTCGTTTGGACAGGCTCAGATAACACCTCCTTGCCCCTTGTCTTGGCAGCAGGGATAACAGTAGGATTGTCAACAGGAGTATCATTGGGAGTGCTGATAGGAGCAGTAGCGGGAATAATTACAGGAGTAACAATGGTCCTTGGAGAAATCTCAGGTGAGAAGATTTTTCCACTTCTTGTTACCTTACTGGTCCCAACGATATTGACAGTGTCAGGATCAGTGCCTTTCGTAACTTTGTCTTGGATAGTCAACAAATCTTGCTTGACGCAGTAGTAATAGACGTCAGCCCCGTAGTTCCAAGGAACAGATTTATCCGAAGAGTATGGTATTGTCCTTGGCATGGTGATGATTGGGGGAGCAGACTTTGGAATAGATGTAATCCTAATAGGTCTTTTGGTGGATACCCTGGGAGGATTATCAGAAATGGTGATTATTGAGACATCTTCACGAGAATTTCTGATAAGAGGAACTTTTTCAAACAGGATTTCTTTGTTAGCCATCAGGCGTTGGACGCCTATCTTCAGTAACAAATAGTCCTCTGGTAGAGACATGCATAAGGGACAACATTCATCACAGCCTGGGAACAGACCGGCTTGCAATAGGTTTTGTTTAATAGTCAAAAGAGGAGTAGTTAAGTCATTCATGGAGTAAATAAAACAATCATCATTAACAGCATTGACACCTTGACCGTGTTTAGGCATTGGCGTCGTTATCACATTAGGTGTTTCTGGGGGATCAAACTCAATCTCTTTTTCCTCGATAAGGTCTTGTATCTTATTCTTCAAGGCCCAACAGTAGTTTGTATCATGCCCCGAGCTTTCAGAATGATAGGCACATCGAGCATTCGGGTTGTAGCGAGGAGAAGTTGTATTGGGGTTCTTGGGAGCTTCCTTTAGGGTCACCAGATTGGACTTTAGAAGATGTGACATAACTTGAGACAAGGTCATGTTGATTCGGGTGAATCGTCTCATGGGCGCCTCTGGCCTGTGTTGATAATTTCACTACTGATTTTGTGCAGGATTAGAAATCATAACAGCCTTTACCGTCGGGCGACGTTCAGTCTTGTTTTGATTCCTATGGTCGTATGCAACGCTGACCTCCTTCTTTCCGGTAAATGGTTTCTTCATCGTGCTCGAGGATGCATCTCTCTGAATTTTTCCACTTTTTATACCCGCTTCTACCCGTTCACCAGTTATGATTAATTCGGTAAATCCAGTCGAGGAGCTTCCGATCAGGTGGTTGAAGAATGGACTAGATAGCGTGCCTAAGAACATATCCACCAATTCTCTGTCAGATAGAGGGGGTTGGAATCTTCCCGCGAGATCCCGCCATTTTTGAGCATAGGTTTTGAAACCTTCACCTGCACCCATAGACATGCCTTGCAATTGTGTCTGAGTTGGAGCTAAGTCAGCATTATACCGGTATTGCTTGTAAAATGCGGCAGCCAAATCTTCCCAATTGTGAATATTGGTCCATTCCAAATTATAGAACCAATCCAACTGTGTCCCCGATAAGCTTTCTTGGAAGAAATTCACCCATAGGTTCCTATCTTCCGTATGGGGTTGAATTTTCCTGACATATGACCTTAAATGCAGCTTTGGACAAGAGACACCGTCATATTTAGTGAAAGTGGGGACCTTGAATTTATGTGGGATGACAACCCCTAAGAAAAGTCTCAACTCTTCAAAATCCAATCCGGGTACCCTCTGGATCTCCATAGCATTGATGTGATCCTTCAACTGCTTGTATATATCATCAGCTGAAGGATACTGCTCTTCAGAGTAATCAACCTCTTCTTCTTCTTCAGACTCTGGATGGTCATTCACTTCCTTGTTTTTTCCTTCTTGATTATCCCCTTTACCCGATGATGTTGTGAAGTCTAGAGTCCATCTGGATGGTCCTTTGAACCTTCTTCCCAGATTCAAAACACCGGCTGATTTCTTCGCTTTCTTCTTCTTTTCTTTGATCAGCAGAGTTTTCAACTCCTCTTGTCCTTTTGCTAGAGTCAAGAACATTTATTGGAATTGAGTGTTCTGTGCTTGGAGATCCTTTACTGTCTGTTCAATATCCATCTCACTTAAATAAACAGTAGAAAGATAAGGAGACCTGTTGTAAGAAACTTGTTTGTGTTATGATGAATGAAGATGCATATGCAAATGATGTCAAGGAGATTAGAGATTTAAATTTACTTTAGACAAAAAGGAACACACGTTGCATTAATAAATCCAAGTTTTGAGTACATCACGCCTTTTTGGGCTTACAATGAAAGAAATAAAGTACAAAAACTCCTAAGACAAAAAGGTTGAACGCATCCTCTTTGACGCGATGTAGGCGTTCAGACTTCTCTCTTCATGAATCTGTTGGGCGATTTCCAGAACTTTCTTCTCACTGGCGTAGAATCGGGCTTCGAAAGTGTCTTGTTCTTCCTTTAGCTGAATCCAATCCCTTTGTAAGTCTTCGAGAGAGGTAGGCATGTTGGGATGAAGGACAGTATACGGGACATCTCCTTCATCAATAAGCTCTATGATAACAGGGAGAATAGAAGGGTAAGGCATTGCAAGACTCAGAGCACGAGCCCCTACCCACCTAAGGTAAGGCTCAAGGGGAATGGAATTATTGTGCCCCAATGTCCTACTGTTCACCTTGTTTACCATCCTCCAAGCTCGTATAAACTTCTGACGGTAGCCTTGATCGTTGCTTTCATAGTCGAACACCACACCTTGGAAGAGCGCATCATGTGGACCATCTCTTCGTGCGTACCCAAACTGTCGTAGAGCCAAGCAAGGGTTGTAGGTGATACCTCCCTTAATACCAAGCAGAGGGACATTAGGGAATTCCCTACAACAATCGGTGATAGTAATGTTCTCCAAGGACCGGGAACACCAGTGGATATTTGAATGTCTGAGTGACATCAACCTATTGGACCATCTCAAGCCTTGCTCATTCTTCACAACGGATTGGGGAAGATGCGAAACAAACCATTTAGCCAACAGAGGAGTATAACACATGAGGGTTCCTCTTCTCTTCATGGTGCAAGAGTGGAGAGAATGCAAGATATCTCCCAACAAAGTAGGCACTGGATTGTGAGATAAAAAGATGACAGCATTCACATCTATAAGTTAGTCAGGATTTGGAAATAGTACCAACCCATAGATGAGAAGAGCCAAAATTTCTTCGAAAGCTTGTAAGTCCAGATTGTTCCAACAGTCTTGAGCTTTTCCAATAAGAATTTGGCTACGAAACCTTTTACACCACTTCTTGTTTCCCAATTAGCCGTGACGTCAGATTGCTGCAAGTATAAAGCTCAGGCAATATCTTCGGGGCTTGGGTCTCTCTCGGTACTGTTGAAAGGTAGTTGATTGAGAATAGGAATCCCCAAGAGTTGAGAGAACTCTTCCATAGTTGGTACAAGCTGGTAATTAGGGAAGGTGAAGCAATGGTGCAAAGGGTCAAAGAACTGGAAAAGCGCCTTCATCATATCTTCATCAAAGCTTGAGGTAACCAAGTTGAGAAATCGTCCATGTATTTTGGTGAACGGAGAATTCTCAGGGACCCTTGATGCTAACTCTTTGAGCTGGAAAGGTACTCGTACAAGGTTGACTTGGATTATATTCCTGTAAGTGGGAGTCATATCCTACAAAACAGAACAAAGATGAATCTCAAAATCCTTGAAATGGTTAGTCTAAAATTCTACGGTATGATGTCATGATGTTATGTACAAACATATGCACAAGTTAAATCAAACAAATCCTTAGGTTTAGGCTTGCATGAGTTTGTAGGTAAGTACCCTCTTGAAGTTTGGTTGGCCCAACCTATCCTAGTAATAGTAATCGGGTTCTAAGGGATCTCAATATCACTGATCTTTATTCATCGGGCATTGTTTCAACACAAGCCTCTTTAATGGTGACCGAAATATCCTAAAAGTCCAATCTCAATTAGCGTAGTATCGAGTATCAACTAACTTCAGACTGCACCAAAGCCAGCTACCCCACTACTTCCTAATGGCCAAGTTGGTCAAGTAAGGTTCTAAAGTCAGTTAGTGCTTCATGACACCACACAGCGGCCCCGTATTCTCCTTGACTACTCAAGGGCTACCGATACCAACAAATGTGTCACACTAACGTAGCTATTGCTTAGACCATGTTGGTATACCCCGCACAGTTTCCACAAATTATTGCTACTTACCTAAAAAGGGTGCCCCAGATCCGGGTAGAGGATCAAAATAAGACCAAACAAGGAACCAGTAATGTAAAGCAAACAATTCAAACAAGGAAATCAAGTAAAGGGTGATCTAGCCCTAAGGTAACCCCACTTTTAAGATTATATCCCCAGCAGAGTCGCCAGTTCTGTAACACGGTGGGAGAACTGACTTAGTTGTTTTGCGTTTGATTGCAATTGTTGCGGATAGCAAGAGTCACCACTGACTTTTCTTTTATCCAAAAAGGAAAGGTTGAAAAGAAGAGGAAAGACCTTTCGAGATTATTTTCTTGAGTTCGGGGGGTAGGTTATGAAAAGGGAAGGTGTTAGCACCCTTTTCATTCGTAGTTATCTACGGGCTCTTAGTTGCTTGCTAGATCACTTGCTTTTTGTTTGAAGATGTGTTTGTGATGTGTGTTTTGAAAGTATTTTGAAAAGGTGTCCTTGTAATGGTTCTCGTCTCTATAAGAACGTGTACAAAGTGTTTTGTCTTTTGAAAAATGTTTCAAAGTGAAGTTGTGGGTGTATAAAATGTTTTTGTTGTGAGCAAGCGAGCAACTAGGAGTAACTTACCTACTCAAAAGATCTTAAACATTATTTTACTCCTCCTTTAGATGTTGTTGTCTCACCATTGTTTTGGTAAGAAACCCCATCGTTGGATGTGAAGGGACGGGCGAGGGACGTTTGTATAGTTATCGAAGGCAACCTATGGGACGTTTTAGCAATGTTGTTTTAGGGACTACACCGTTTACCGAAGGTAACATCGAGGGACATCGACGAACTACGATATTTTATCGAGGGTCTTTGCTAAAACACCCATATTCGAGAGACATGACTATTTTTCGAAAGCCAACAAAGTGGGATCATCCTAGAGGTGCTAGTGTGCAAGTGTGTTTGATTTACATGCATTTAGTCTTGATTAGGGTTACCTATTTATTAATTTTGTCTTACCATACACACCCTAATTACTAACATTCATATTTGAAAGCGATAAATTGCGGAAAAATGTAAAGTCCCATGCTATTACATCATTATGGGATGGGGGTACAAAATTACAAATGGGCATTTGCAAGAATTTAAATCCTAATTATCTATTACAACCATATTGAATTGCATAATATAAGAGAAGGAAAATACTTGTTTTGAAAATGGTTTTTTTTGTCTTAATGAATTAGAAGAAAAATAAAATAATTAGTTAATAAAAAGAAAATATTTTTATGTCTTTTTTATATTAATAAAAATAGTACTAATTATAAAATAAAAGAAAAAAAGAAAAAAAATAAAGAGAAATAGAATCAACATGTTGCTGAAAGCAAAATAAAGAGGACCAGAAGTTCTGATGCCAGGCACGCTGTGGTTCAGCAAGAAACATCATAGGTGATCAAAAGTTCTGAGTTGATGGTTGTGGTCCTGAAAGAAACGTTAGAGGGAAAAATAGAAGTTTTGGGTCACTACGTGCTGAAGTTCTGAGTGTTAGAACAGTAAGAAAATCTTAGAAGTTCTGTACGTGCTAAAACAGTAAGAAAACCTAGAAGTTCTGTGTATTAAAACAGTGAGTGAAAATATGAAGTTTTGTATTGTGTTAAAACAGTAAGAAAGATTTTAAAAGTTTTATGTCAAAATAGTGAAGAGAACTCAGAAGTTGTGTTGTGCTAAACAGTGGGAAAGAAAACCCAGAAATTTTGCGTTACATTTCGCCTCATTCCTTACATTATTCAGAACATCTACAGCTTAATCAGTTCTTAACAACAACAAATCAGAAAGATAAAAGCACAACAATGCATAGAAGTTATAATCGTAATTCTGAGCCTAGCTTTATTCAGGAAATTCTGATCCACAGTTTTTTCTACTTATGCAATGATATGGACAGCATCAATACTATGATATTTACATACTTAATGATGTTCTGAATGAAAAGATGCAAATTCATGAAGACTTACCTTGAATCTGGAGCGTGTGTTTGGGACTTGAGTTGCTGCCTTTAGATGTTTTGGAGTCAGCAAGAGCAACGAAATAAAAAATGTTATGCTCTTTGATTCAAAGGGAAGAACAAAGAATTTTGGTTTTGTTCAGGAATTCAGGATTCACGAATGTTTTACTGTTTTATTTTCTCTCTTTGATAATTCCCTCTTTTCAAAAGTCATCCCCTTGAAAGTGTGATGGAGCAACTTATTTATAGGTGAGTTTGTTGTGGTTTGGGGGGGGGGGGGGACAAATGAGATTTAAACCTTTTTGGCATACTGTTCCATTGCTTTTTAATCACAGCTTTTGTATGCTAATTTGGTGGAAATATGGGGTTTGAGAAAGTGCAGGCGTGGACCGGATCAGCGGCTGGTTGCAGGATTGTGCTATAGCAGGGCAGCAGGCTGCTTAAATGAAGTTTTAGGATTTGGTGATGTTCTGATCGTAGAAGACCAGAAGCGTAGCCTCCATATGCTGAAGAGTCATGTTCTGACCGAAGAAAATCGCTTCCATATGTTCTGATTTAAGCATCATGTTCTGAACCGTGTTTCCAAATTCTGATTGCACTTGCGTGAAGGTTGGCCCAGAAGTTCTGATATATCATATTCTCCTAACACTTAGAAAAAATTTTAAATGTTTAGAAATTTGATTTTTCAAAGAAATTTCTGAGTTTAGATTTCTTGATGAACCAACTTCTTGTCTTGATGGAATATGATTGTTGGAACTTGATTTTGATCAAGAAGTCGGAGTTTGACTTTTTAGTATGCTTTTGACCATTTTCCCCTTGTGAATGACTTTCTTTAGAAAATTATGATTTGATACTTGAAACTTGCCAGAAGTAAACCTGAGGGTATAGAATGATCCTTTGAGAAATGAGAGGGAAAATTTTTGGGTACAACGGGTCTTCTTTACTCTACAAGAGTGACCCTCGATGCAGCTTCTGGTGGAGCTCTGATGAATAGCCCTCAAGATGCGACTTATAATCTGATAGAAGAAATGGCCAAGAACCATCATTCTAGGGGAAGTACACGACAAGTTGTCGCAAAAGCGACCGCTAAAACTAGAGTAATGCATGAAGTGATTGTTTTTTACCACATGAATGCAAAGGTTGATGCACTTTCTAAAAAAATCTATGAATTGAGCATTACATCGGCCACTCCCACTCCTGTTGTTGTTGTTGCCCATGCTCCTCTAAATTGTGAAATATGTGGAGTAAATAGTCACCTTCCTAAAGATTGTCAAATGATTTTGGCAGGAGGATCTAATCAATAAAGTGCTAATTACTTGAACAATCAGAGGAATAATCCTTATTCGAACACTTACAACCCAGGTTAGAAAAATCACCCCAACTTTTCTTACAAAAGTAACTAACCACAACAAGCTGCAGCACCGCCAAGTTTTCAAGATGTTACCCCTCAGAAGAAATCTAATCTCGAATTGATGATGGAAAACTTTATCACGACTCAAGCTCGCCAAAATGAAGATTTCAAAAATCAAAATCTCCACACCAATGAAGTACTCAGAAAGTTGAACACAAAAATTGAAGGCATTGTCACTCATTCTAAAATGCTGGAAACCCAAATCTCCCAGGTTTCTCAACACAAGCATCAACCTCCGTTCCTCCTGGAGCCTTCCTGGTGCAACCCGAGAAAAATCCAAGAGGTCAGTTGAATGTCATAACCACTTTGAGTGCTGATCAGGTGAACAATCTTAAGAAGAAAAAAGCTATTGTTACTGAGAATTTTAGGAAAAGGATTAACAAGCTCAAGAAGCAAGGTTCTGAATTCCCTGGAAGAGAAACACATGAAATTAAGTAATAAGCACACTGCAAGAGTCCCATAGAGTTGTTAAAGAAGCTCTATAACCACATTGCCTTTTCTAAGTCCCCATCTTGGTTATCCTCTCTCCTGGGAACTATGAGAACCATAATCTCCAAGAAAGGAAAGAAGAAACATGGGATTATTAAGCTAACTGCTATGTGTAGTACCTTGATACAAAATGGGATCCCATCTAAGCTAGAAGACCCCAGGGACTTTTCGATTACCTGTGAGATTGGTGATGTAAAAATCTTAGAAAATGCTCTTTGTGATCTTAGCACATGAGTCAATATGCTCCCCACCGCTTTCTATAGGAAGCTTCACTTAGAAGAACTGAAACCCTGCGACGTGTCACTATAACTTGTTGATGGATCAATCAAGAAAGTATTAGGGCTCCTCGAAGATGTCCCTGTTAAAGTTGGAAGCCTTTGCTACCATGCATATTTTGTAGTGATGGATATAAATGAGAACCTCACGGGTCCCCTTGATCTTAGGGAGGCCTTTCAGGGCCATACAAGGATAATCATTTATGTCAAATAAGGAATGATAACCTTTGAGATAGAAGAAAATAAGATAGGATTCTTTATCCCTGATGATCAGACCCTCTACGACGCTCTAAAACCTTGTCAATACCTTAGCCTTGTCCGACAAGATGTCACATGGAGAAAAATGAAGGAAAAAAAAAGGAAGAGAAAAAGAGAAAGTTATTGAAGAGATTAGTACAAGGAGACAATGGCCACAAAGAAAGAGAAGGATTGGATGCCTCACATGGGTAAAAAGGATCGGATGGAAACCCAAGCCAACTAAGAAGAAGACAGTAGTTCTGACTTCGAAGGAAGAACAATCTCGATTGGTAACACTTGAAGACCGTTGAGCCATGCGACGTTAAACGAAGCACTTAGTGGGAGGCAACTCACCATTTTTTTTCTAACCATTTTCTTAATTGTTTATTTATTTTAGTTAATGAATAGGTACCCACAAAGGAAGGCATCCTAAGTTTTTGAAGAATCTGAGAAGGATGAACACAAGAAATCGAATTCGGAAAATCCAAGCCGAAAATGAAGAATCCGGTAGAAAAACCAGAGGCGCGTTACGGGCGCCCGTAACAGGTGTTACGGCCAGTAACGACACCCAGGCTCCCTTCACCTATCGCACTACAACTACCACTGAGTTGTTACGGTCTCGCGTAACACACATTACAGCCCGTAACAATTCCTAGCACAAAAATTTGGATTTCTCCTGAATTTTTCATTCTCCTAGCCGCCTCCACCTCCTCGACGAGGGTCTATGTGAGTTCTCCATACTTTCTTTTACTAAAACATTGAGGCTAATGTTTGATTTAAGTTTGGGGGGATTTACCTGTTTTACTTTTATTTTGGTTAATTTATTTGCTTTTGTTTTTACTTTCAAAATCACTTCTCGACCTTTCCATGAAATTATGACCCGTGAATTTTTTTCCAAGAGAATTTTAATTTTGAAGCAACTTGGAAAGTATATAGATTAGAGAAAACTGGAAAAGTTTGATGAAAAAACTTTTACTTGAACACCTTGAGCCTCCCCAGTAGTGACACGAGTCTGACATGTTGAATTATACCATAATGCTTAGACCCTGAGAAGTACCCCCAATTAGTTTATTTGAGAGTCTGGCATAAATTAGATTGGAATGCATGTATGGTTTATTGAGAAACAAGGAGAAATTTCCCTCAAAAAGACGAAAAGGCAGTAAAAGGTAACCAAAAGAGGTTGATCCCCAGCGTCGTCCTAAGCATAGGAAATTATATAAGCTTGAAAAGGCTTTGAAAATTTCGTCAACACCAAAAAGATGAAAAGGCGGTAAAAGGTAACTGGCCCTTTAAGTCAGATAACTCTCACTCGGTTGTTCAACCCAACAGAAGTTGATCCCTAAATGTCGTCCTAAATAAAGGACAATACACAAGCTTGAAAAGGCTTTGAAATTTTCATCGGTGGATAACAAATGTTGCATAAATGAAAAATTTCTTAATTGACCTTGTACATGCAATGATTATTATAAATTCCATGGCCTTAATTTGATTGTCAGAATGAAAGAGGGGAAAAATTGGACACAAGACTTAAGTACAATGCATAGTCAGAGAGGTGTCTGAATAAGGAAGCTTGGGTCCATAGTTTCACCTTGGTTTGTGTTCTTGTAACGACTCCTGGAGTCGAACGATTATCAAAAGAAAAAAGACTCGCGTGTGAGTACCGATACGCTTTATCTTTCATAAGCTCTTTTCATTTGTTGATTTGCTTGATCCAAAAACCTTTTATGCAAGCTTTATTGCTTGAGGACAAGCAACGGTCTAAGTTTGGGGGAGTTTGATAAGTGGTTTTTGCATCGTTTTTATTAGATGTTTACTTTGTTACTTTATTATCTTTATTCGCTTTCCTTTCATTTTGCTATGATTTATTCTTTGGTATTTTCTTTTAGTTGTTTTCAGGCCTTAACAAACATATTGGAAGTAAAGAAGATCAAATCAGATGAATTGTGAACAAAATGCAAAATTCAGAAATTTCCAGTACAAAAACCAGAGCTCCATTACGGGTTCCTGTAATGCATGTTACGACCCGTAATGGACCTCAGTATGAAGGCCATTGATTTCACGCCCCAGTATAAATGTCAGTGGCCTGTTACGGGTGCCCGTAACGCATGTTACAGCCCGTAACAGGAATGCATCTGACGTGCGTTTGCCTGGTACAAAGAATCGTGGCCAATTGTGGGTGGCGGTAACTGTGTTACGACCCGTAATCGGCGTGCGAAAGCTCCATATTTTATTTCCTTTTTGGCTCAATTGTGCTGTTTTGGGAGTTCTAGCATTTAAAGATTTGATTTGATTTTCACTTAATATCTAAGATCTTTTTATTTAAAGCTATTTTTTCTATTTAAGGAGAATAAGATTGTAAGGATTGCATCCAAGTTTCATCGTAGAATTCTATTTTCTTTCTTTTTGCAACTTTTACATTCCTCTGTACAAGTCTCTATTGGAGAAATTGGATCAAGATTTTATTCAAGTATTTTGTTTTATCAAGTTTTTATTCTACTGTCTCTTTCTTTATAATTTATTAAATCATGTATAATATTGCATTGATTTATTTGATTTCTTGCTTTTTCGTCATGAGTGAGTAGTCGTATAAGGACTAAGGGTCATGAACCCTATCAATGGTTATCCATAGAAATTAGCTTAAGTCAGTTACAAGAATTTCGGCATTTGACTATTTTAAAAACTGAGTATTGATTTAAACCTCTCCATGAAAGTAGGTGTGTTTTAGGTTTTATCTTGATCTGAAAGGATAAGTTTTAAAACCGGAAAATAGTTCTTAAACGATCAACTCCGAAGTCATGAAAGTGATCAAAGGAAATTTAGAAATTATTTCATTTAAATATTTGTGCAAAATAATTATCATTGATGAACACTTTTGCGCGAGCGAAAGATGACGAGCATCTTGTTCGTCAGAGGTAGTGCAATTCGCTGGTGAAAGCAGGAATTGCCCACAAAAGTATATTTTTCTATAAAATTATGTCGAAGTTCTCGTAATAAAATTGCTAAAGCCTTACGGAGAAATCATAGATATTATTCATGACCCTAAAGTCCTGTTTATTTTATAATTCTCAAATTATTTGCAATTAAGTTGTTTTCAAAAAGTGCTTTTGAAAATAAGTTTCTTTCACATAAGTGATTTTTCACAAACTATTTGATTGCTCTAGCTTTACAAAAATACAATAAAAATCGATACTTAATCATTGGTCCTTGTGGATTCGATAACTTTTTTCTACTTTGACATAGTCGTGCACTTGTGACAGTGTCAAGAGGCCCTAAGGCTTAACTGGCTTAGTGGAGGACAAATTCCCTAAGGCTTAACCGACTTAGTCTCACTTTTCCATAGTAGTGTTACAAAGATTTTTTCACTTTAGGGTGCCTCATTAAAATCTCGTGCCCTTGCAAGGGGAAAAAGTGCATCATGTACATTTTATTGATGATGACATTACATGATTTTAACTGAAATAAAATCTAATATTAGATACATTCCATGTCCTAGGTACTTCTATACAATCTAAAGTTTCTAACATGTAGGCTCCTTTATTTAGCATATGTAGAACTTGGTACGGTCTTTCCCAATTTGGAGATAGCTTTCCTTTGTTCTTCATATCAGTAATCCTTTTGAGAACTAAGTCACCATTATGGAATCCTCTTTGTCTGACCTTCAAGTTAAACTATTTAGCCAATTTGTCATTGGTAGAAAATTCTCTGATCTGGGTTGTTTCTCTGATTTCGTCAAGCAAGTCGACTGAACTGTCTAGATCGCTCTTATTGATATCTTCCTTGAAATGCTCTCGCCTCCAGGTGGAGGTGTTGATCTCTACTGAGATCATCGTGTTAGCCCCGTATACCATTCTGAAAGGTGTTTCCTGGGTAGTGGAGTGAGGTGTTGTATGATAAGACCAAAGGATTTTAGGTATATACTTTAACCATAGACCATTTGCTTTGTCCAAATTCTTTTTCATTCTGATTAGGACTATCTTGTTTGCTGCTTCTTCTTGTCTGTTGGCCTGAGGATGTTCTACTGATGTGAATATATTTTTGATACCCAAGTCTTTGCAAAACTCCACCATGAAAGCGCTCGTAAACTTCTCGGTTGTGATATGTGCCACAGCCTCAGCTTCTACCCATTTTATGAAGTAATTTATACCCACAATTAGGAATATTAGTTGTTCAGGCGCGATGGAAAGTGGGCTTAGTATATCTACTCCCCACTGGTAGAATGTCCATAGAGAAAAAATAGAGTGCAGCAACTCAGTTGGAGAATGTATAAATGGCGTGTAGACCTGGCATTTATCACATTTGCTTACTAACTCGATGCAGTCTTGTAGCATGTGAGACCAGTAGTACTCGACTCTGAGGATTTTCCCTGATAAGTTTCTTCCTATGATAAGGCTACCATATGCCCCTTTATGGACTTATCTCATTATTAGGATGTTCTCGCTTTCTTATACACATCTCAACATGGGCGTGGACCTCCCCATTTTGTGTAGCTTGTCAAACACTATGAGATAGCGAGTGGATATTTTTTTATGCTTTTTACTTCATTGATATCTCCGGGTAGAATTGCCTGCATAAAGTATTGTATTATCGGTTCCATCCATCCAATTGAATGCTCGATCGATATAGTTTCCTCGTGCTCAATGCTCAGTCTTTCCAAGATTTCTTGTATCACTATTTTGTTCAGCCCCGACCCCTTAGTATTGGCAAGTCGGGCTAATAGGCCAGCTTGTACATTTTCTTCTCTTGGGATACGACTGATTTCGAACTCTGCAAAAGCATTTGACAGCCCCAGTGATATCTGTAGGTACTTCACTAATGAGGAATCCTTGGTATGGTATTATCCTTTCACATGTCCTGCAATTAGTTGTGAATCAGTTTTTATGGCAATATGGGTCACTCCAAGTTCTTTATCCAATTTCATTCCTGCTATCAAAGCCTCATACTCTGCCTGGTTATTGCTGGCTTGGAAGTTGAAACCCAAAGAATATTCAAGTATGAAGTCTCCTGGCCCTTCAAGCACAATCCCAGCCCTACTCCCTTTTAGGTTGGATGAGCCGTCTATATGAAGGGTCTATCTGCTTGTACTTTCCTCAGGCACATGGTTACTCAACTCGACAAGGAAATCGGCCAGCACCTACGATTTGATGCTTGTCTTCAGGGTGAACTCAATGTCATACTCGGATAATTCCACAACCCAGATGACCATTCTCTCAGCCAAGTCGGGTTTCTTCAATATATATTTTATTGGGTAATTGGTTCTCACTTTTATCGGATGACCATGAAAATAATGTCTTAGCTTTCGTGTTGTTATCACCAATGCCAATGACAATCTTTCAATCTTTTGATATCGCATCTCTGCCCCTTTCAGGACTTTGCTAACAAAGTAGACCAGTGTCTCCCCGTCTTCTCCCTCTTGCATAAGGACAGAGCTCATAGGCTTGTTGGATACTGCCAAGTATAAGATCAAGGGTGTGTTCTCTTGTGGCCTTGTCAAGATGGGAGGAGAGGATAGAAAACATTTCACGCCTTGGAAGGCTTCTTCACATGTCATTGTCCACTTGAATTCTTCTGACTTTCTGAGGGCTACAAAGAAATGGATTAACTTATCACCTACACATGAGAGAAAACGAGACAAGGAGACCATCCTTCTCGTCAACGGTTGGATTTCTTTCTTTGAGGGTGGCCTTTGAATATCTATAATTGACTGGAATTTGTCGGGATTGACTTTTATTCCCCGATTTGTGAACATGAACCCTAGGAATTTACCGGCTTGCACCCTGAAGAAGCATTTATCTGGATTTAGCCTCATATCATATTTCCTTATTAATACGAGCGTTTTCGTCAGGTCTACGACGTGTTGTTTCCCTATGGCAGTTTTTATGATCATGTCTTCCATGTACACCTCCAAATTCCTTCTGATTTGGGTAGTAAATACTTTGTCCATCAGCCTCTGGTAGGCAACTCCAGCGTTTTTGAGGCCAAATGGCCTTACCTCATAGTAGTAATTACTCAGGTCCGTCGTGAAAGCTATTTTTGGAGCATCGGCTAGACTCATGCAGATTTGGTTGTACCTAGAGTATGACTCCATGAAACTGGGTAGTATGTAGCCTGATGTGTTGTACCCCAAAATTTGCCCTCTCATTTTTTACAAGATCTTCTCTTACATGGGTGGTTACAAATACTTGTCTGTAGAAAAATAGCAAATTTTGAAATTGGCCAAAGTGCCTTTCGATTGGCCTCTCCAAAGTGCCTTTCGATTGGCCACTCCAAAGTGCCTTTCGATTGGCCTCTCCAAAATTCCTTTCGATTAGCATCCCCAAAATGTCTTTCGATTGGCATCCACATACCGCCCTTCGATTGGCATAGACAAAGGTCTTTCGATTGACCTGTTAACAAGGCTTTTCAATTGGCATTTTAATAAGGTCTTTCGATTGATATTTTAACAAGGTCCTTCAATTGGCATTTTAACAAGGTCTTTCGATTGGCATGATAACAGTGTCCTTCAATTCGCATTTCAATAAGGCCCTTCGATTGGCACTCCAAAGGGTCCAGTCGAAGAACATGCAAAGGCCCATTCGAAAGGGAGTATTCGAAGGAGGCCATCATCCCATTCGAAAGGGAACATTCGAAGGAAGCCATCAGCCCATGTGAAAGGGAGCATTCGAAGGAGGCAATCAGCCCTTCGAAGGGAAACATTCGAAGGTCAGTTACATATCATTCAAATTCGACAAAGGGACAAGATCCCTTAACTTTGACCAAGGTTACGTTTTACATTCATGGCATTCAAATGGCCATTATCAGAATTATTTCTCTTGTCCCCTCACACCCCTACAAATATGAGGCTAAGGACACATTACAAGGGGGGGGGGGGAACAAAAAAACATTGGAGAGAGGCTGCCCATAAAATCCATCAAAGTTGCCAGAATTTTCCAAGCAAAGACACCCTTCAGCAAAAGTAGCCAAGCCCAGAGGCCCCCAGATCGAAGGTGCTCACCTCCAACAAATGCCCAAATCGAAGACGCAATCTGTTGGTAAGAATGGGTAAACTATCCAACCTCATATTTGCATAACACATCATTACTTGTTGTTACCTTCCATTTTCCATCCTAGACAGGATCAAAGGGCATGGGTTTGGCACCCAGGTCATGTTCTTTGTTTGCTAACATTTGCTGCAGATTTAGCCTGAAAAGACCCAGCGTGCACAGGATCGAAGGGCCTGGGGTTCGATACCCAAGCCCTGCATTTTATTTTGCTAACATACTTTTGCAGGTATAGCATTCCAGATCGAAGGAGATACATTCTCTAGATCGAAGCCATGGCCTTCTCTATTGAAGAAGACATCTCATGTCTGGATCGAAGGGCAGTCCCTTTCCCCAGGATCGAAGGGCAATCCCCTTCCCGAATCGAAGGTTATTCACGCCTCACTCCCTAGCCCAATCGAAAGAAGGCCTCTCTCCTTAATCGAAAGAAGGCCACACCTCTCCTGAATTGAAAGAAGGCCACATTTCTTCTGGATCGAAGACCATAGTTCTCCCTGGGATCGAAACTCCTCTTTTCCCCTTTGATCGAAGATTGCCTTTTGCCTTTTATTTTTGTTTTCATTGATTGCTTTTTATTTTATATTAAAATCAAAAATCACAAAATATTAGGCTAGTTATTTTTCCAATTAAATTAATTTTGTAAATAAATTAATTAATTATTTTAAAATCCTTTTTTAAAAATAAAAAAAAAATTAAGTAGACTTAGGCTTTATTTTCTTTTATACCAAAAAACAACAAAAAGATTTTCTTTTACTTTGCGCGTGTTTATTTAATTCAATATTTTACTATTATTGTATCTGTTTACCGGATGTAATAGATAAAATTAGGATATTTACTGCTTTATTCCCCATTATCCTTGAATTATGTAAATCCCCTCCCCGAAGCATTGTAATAGCGTAGGACCTTTATATTCTGCATTTTACTATTTTTCATATTAACTACTAGTAATTAGGCTTGTATGATAAGACTAATAATCAAACGCTAGTAAACTTAATAAAAAGACAAATAATAACTGAACACAACACAATTGCACATGTACACCTCTAAGGTACGCCCACTTTGGTTTCCTTTTTAAAAAACAGTCATGAGGCAGGAATGCTTTAGCAAAGATCCACTTGATATGGTGAGCTTGACTCTTGTAGAAGGACCTTCAACAAAACCAAGTTCTTCAAAGCTACAAATTTCAACTATTGACATCTTCTTGTTTACGGCGCGAGCCCTTGAAAACATTGCATGCGCATATAATACATGTTATTGCATAAACAGGTTTCAAAGCAGGGTCTTCATCTTATTCGCTATTTATTTCTGTAAGAAGAAATGCCTCTCGAACAAACAATCAAAGACCTTCAAGCTCAAAACGCTAAATTCCCACAAATGTTCCTGACTCTGACTCAGGGGCAGGAAGAGTTGAAAGCACTCCTCGCTGAGGACATGGCCAAGAAAAGTCCTGAGGACAATAAGGACGAATGATTGGAACAACTGCAAGCTGAGGTAGAAGCAAGGAGAACCCATATGTTGGGGCAGATGGCTCTTATCCAAGGCCTAGCCCGCGGACAAGAAGAGCTGAGAGCCATTATCAACGAACTTCATCAAGATGTATACAACTGTATGAAGCAAGCAATCGAGGCTGGGGATCATGTCATTAATCAACCCCTGATGAGACAAAAAGTTAGCTCAGAGAGCAGGCCTTTCCATACGGATGTTATGCCAAGGGTTCAACCACAACCTCGCCAACTACAACAGGGTAATCGGCATAAACATAATACATCTGAAAGACGCTTCATCGAAATCAATATGTCATTGGGTCAAGCGTTGCAACGCATGTTGGAGGCCAAACTGGTTACGTTAAGGGACCCTCCTCAGAATCCCAACACAGCCTCCCCAAGGTATAATCCAAATGAAAGATGTCCGTACCACTCCAACAGTCCTGGACATGAACCCAATAGTTGTTGGACGCTAAGAAATAAAATTCAAGACCTGATTGATGAAGGAGAATTGGAATTCACACAAGATGGTCAACTGGAATTTTTCTGTCATTCCTCCAAGGCACACCATCTGAAGTGACAAGTTCTCACAAGAAGACCTTTCGTTCATTAGAATTTTCAATGTGTAATTTTCTTTTGATTGTTTGAACATTTATTCATATCAAACCTTGTTATTTCATCAATGCATTGCACATGTTTGTCTTGAATTAATTTGTTTGCACTATGATTGAACTGCTTTCTTACTTCCTTTTTTTTATATTCAACTCTCGGTCAAAAGCTCTGAGCCTTTAGAGGGAGGATGATGAAAATGATACCACAATCCATACAGTGTGCTTTTGAACAGACCTTGCTGACGATGTACAGGCATTATTTCAAATCCCAAACAGTGGAGTTATAAGGAAGATAATCCCTAGTCAACCCCTTTGAGCCAAAGAAGTAGGAGTTTTTCTTTTCACACAAATTAAAACCCTTAATCATAACCAGGGGCGGGGTAGTTTCTCAGTTAATTCAGACGCGCATTCAGTCAAAATCTGCCGCTTTGTACACAATGAATGGTATCGAAGACGTCCTTCCAAATCAAAAGATGGTGATGCTTCCTCATAATCATTAAGAACAGGCAGTCATTACCTCTCAAAATAAAATCCCGCTAAGTCAAAACCTATGAAGGAGACTTAAGAAAAAATTGGGGCATCCCGCTGACTGTAATCACAAAAAGAAACAGTTCAGGAAAAAGACATGGATAACAAAATCAAAAAGAAAGAGGTCCTACAAATCCTCGACAAAAGAAAGAGATTATAAAATGACTGCCTCTTTCAAATAAACTTTCAGTATCTGAACCATCACCGGAACATCAAGGACAAGATACCAGACTCAATCGGGACTTAAATGCACAATTAACTGAGCATAGGATTGAAGAACATCACGAAGAACGGGTGGGTATAAATAAACTTTGAGCCTTTATCCTTTGTTACTTGAACTGTGAACCAGACGACGCTACAACCCATAAAAGTCCTAACTGAAGCATAGGTTAGTTCAGAAGCATATTGTTACAAAAGGTATCCTGATTCCTATAGGACTTGCTATAAATCCTGAGTTGATATCACTCTCTTGCAAAATTTGTTTTACTGAAAAAATGAATTTTCAATCTTCAAGACAAGTATAAACTTTGCATTATTCGAATATCATTGTTTTCATATGATTATTTGTTCAAACAACGGAGAAATTCACATGACGAATATCTAGTGAATAAAAAATTTCTCAATGAAAAGGTTCACTTAGAGTGGAAAAACACTTCCATCCAAGGGGCACAACATGATCATTGTCCATCATCTAGGGCAGTCAAGTCAAGATTCAAGGAATTTCTCAAAAATGCCAAACAACCATTGACATATCTCCACATGAATCACTTGGAGCATTAGACATGAATTCCAATAACGAATCACATACAATCAAACAAAAGCAGTGTTCCTCAATGGATTTCTTCTCAAAACAAAAAAACAAGAATTCCCAATGGAAGCATTCTGAATAAAGATGATTATCATATAGAAACGGTTCAGGTACGATCCAGAAACGGATGTCATCCCGACACCTACTCCAGATTCTCAATAATACAGTGCAGATATGATCCAGAGACGGATGACATTCTGACACTTATTTTAACACATCATCTAGAAACGGTTCAGGTACGATCCCGAATCGGATGTCATCCTGACACTTACTCCATATTCTCATCTAAAAACAGTTCAGGTACGATCCAAGAACGGATGGCATCCTGATACTTACTCCAGATTCTCATCTAGAAACAGTTTAGGTACGATCCAAAAACGGATGTCATTCTGACACTTACTCCATATTCTCATCTAGAAACAGTTCAGGTACGGTCCAGAGATGGATATCATCCTGATACTTATTCAGGTCATCTTTTAGCAACAGTTCAGGTACGATCCAAGACGGATGTTATTGTACCCCAAAATTTTACCACTCATAATTCTCAAAACATTGCAAGAAAAATCTCCAAGTTACTCAAGTTTGCTCAAGAGTTGGACAGTCAAGCTATCTCCTAAGGCAGTCAACCCCAAATTAGGGTTTTGTGTTGCATCAATATTATTGAGTACAAATGACCTCAAGTTCTCCCCAATGTCCTAATATGTCCTCAAGGTCATCCATGTCAAATTTCAAGCCTTGCAGAGGAAGTTTGCCCAGTCAATTGCTCAAAGGGTCCAAAAATCGACTGTGCTAGGGCAAAAGTCAAATGTGACCTATAAACAGTCAAACTTCAAGATTTTTTGTCAACATTCTCATTTTGAAGGATATTTCATCATTTGATCAAGGTTTGATCATCATTCATCAAGGATTGCTCAAAATTCATGAAGATTCAAAAGTTGCTAAATTAGGGTTTTGCAGGAAAAGTCAACTCAACTTTGACCAAGCATAACGTACTCATACTTTATGATAAATGACCCATCCAAAGCTCATTTTGAATAGGATGCAATTTCCTACAATCCATCTTCATACCATAAGATCAGAAAATGCACTCACAATAAGTTATAAATTTGGACATTATAGGTCATTTTTTAAAGTCAACAAAAACACCTTTTTTACCAAAGCTTATAACTTGAGCATGGAATATCAAAATGAGATGAGACAAAAATATTTGGTTTGAGGACATCTCAAGCTTTCTAAAAAGTCCAAGAACACTTCCAAAAGTTCAAAATTGAAGAAGTTATGCATTGTTGAAGTTGGGCATTTTTGCAAAATTGCCAAAAGTCAACTATCCCCCAAACTTCAAATTGTGTCAAATGGGCCCATTCTTTTCCACTTGATTTAAGCTTGCATCATTTTCCACGTGTCCTAGCTTCAGCCATGTGTCCATTTATCAATTTTATTATTTGATTTGATTTTTTATTGAATTATTTCATTTTAAATCAATTAAATCAAATAAAATCCCAAACTTTGATTACATGAGATTTTTTGCTATTTTCAGGATTGGATTCTCATCAATATCATCATCAAATTTGTATCACACAAGATCATGTGCAAAAAGATGGTTTTTTGACAAATTTGGCAAGCTTTCAAATGGAAATCAAATCAAATATGCAAGTCATGCTGGGAGAAGATTTGGACCATAATTCTTAAGCTAATACATTCAACAATACATAAGGAAGCTTAAGACACGAAAACAAGGGCCAGAGGCTGCAAGAACAGAAAGAACAAAACTTGAAAAAGTGGTGAAAAAGTTGGAATTCAAAATCATAGCAAGAGAAGTTTTCAGAAGCCAAGAAGCATCCCAATCGACTCCTGGAGGTTCACTGATTTGAAACCGATCAAAAGCAAGCTCCCATACACGCCCAAACACGCTGTAAGTATCACGTTTGTTGGCCCTGTATTCGAAATCATAGCTCTTTATTCTTGCATCATTCTGGAAAATCATTGATATATTTGTGATCCTCATGAGATTTCAAAGCTTTTGGCATTAGTAAATTTTATTTATCTGACTTGTAAAGCCATGTACCATAGCTAGGGTTTCGTGGTTTGTTTTTGGGTATTTCTCTTTCAGGAAAAATTGGTTGTCGAGAAGGGCATGATTGTGAACGGGATGATGAGACAAGCACAACCCTGCTGTTGTACCCCAAAATTTTCCCTCCCATATTCCTCAATATTTGCCAAGAATAATCTTCAAGTTGGCTCAAGGATTGGACAGTCAAGTCACCTCTTAAGGCAGTCAAGTCAAAATTAGGGTTTTATGTTGCATCAAGGTATTCACATCCAAATGACCTCAAGTGTTCCCCAATGTCCTAATATGTTCTTAAGTTCATCCATGTCAAATTTCAAGCCTTGCAGAGGAAGTTTGGTCAGTCAATTGCTCAAGAGACCCAAAAGTCGATTGTGCTAGGGCAAAAGTCAACTGTGTCCCCAATACAGTCAAACCTCAAGATTTTTTTTCAACATTCTCATTTTGAAGGTTAATTCATCATTTGATCAAGGGTTGATCATGATTCATCAAGGATTGCTCAAGATTCATCAAGATTCAAAAGTTGCTAAATTAGGGTTTTGTAGGAAAAGTAAACTCAACTTTGACCAAGCATAACTTTCTCATACTTTATGAGAAATGACCCATCCAAAGCTAATTTTTAATAGTATGCAATTACCTACAATCCATCTTCACACCCCAAGATCAAGAAATGCTCTCACAAAAAGTTACAAATTTGGACATTATAGGTCATTTTTGAAAGTCAACAAAAACACCTTTTTTTCCAAAGCTTATAACTTGAGCATGGAACATAAAAATGAGATGAGACCAAAAGGGTTGATTATAAGACATCTCAAGGTTTCTAAAAAGTCCAAAAACACTTCCAAAACTTCAAAATTGAAGAAGTTATGCATTGTTGAAGTTGGGCATTTTTCCAAATTTGCCAAAAGTTAACTATCCTCAAAACTCCAATTTTTGATAAAAGGGCCCACTTTTTTCCACTTTATATAGTCTTGCCATACCACACACGTGTCCCATATTTGATTTCATGGTCATTCATTTATTTTTCTATTTTATTTTATTTTTATTGATTTAATTCATTTATAATCAATATTAAATCAAATAAAATCTATAAATTGATGAAATGGCATCTTTGTGATTTGTACAACTTTCAAATACCATCATGAACCAAATCAAATTCGTATCAAGCTTGGTTATGCACAAAAAATTATATTTGACCTATTTTTGGAAAGCTTATCAATGGTGATCAAATCCAATATTCCATCTTCAATGCACTTGGATTATAACCCATATTTTGACCTAAATGCATTCTATTATATTCACACAAGCCACACAAACCTAGAACACGCAGAGAACACTGCTGAAACGGCCAGAGAAAATTGGAAAAAAAGCTTGAAAAGTGTGAGATCGAAAACAACATTGGAGGCCAATTCAATCCCAAATCACAACCTAGCTCTCTTGTCAGCAATCTCCTGAAGCTATAGCAACCAAAGCAAAGGCCTGAAGCTATCTGAAAAGCGTTGTAAGTGTTCTTGAAAACAGCTCTGAACATGAAATCGAAACCATTCATTCTTGCATCCTTTTGATAAACTATTAGCATAATCTTGATCCTTATCAAATTTCTTACAATTCTGCATCATTCAATTTGATTTTTATGGACCATGCTATGATGCCCGATTCTAGGGTTCTTGTTCTTGTTTTTTAGGCATTTTGTGTACAGGAAAAATCAAGGCAAATAATGGTTACAGGGATGACCAGGAGGAAGAGACGAGTGCATTGGTACTCTTGGGTGTCGTTTACATGGCCTAGGGGGGATGTTTGAGAGATCATATGAATCTTCCTGCGGATAAAAATCCGCAGGTAATGAACCAGGGTGATATGAAGAAGACGATCACGTGGTTAGGCGTGATTGGCCAATTTGAATCATAGCGCGTTTTTATTTTTTTTGCAGGGCATAATTAATTATTTTACATATAATATTATCTATCCATTCCACTAACGAATAAAGCAGTTTGGTTGAGTGGCTGGGGCGCAGGCATATGAGCATTGGGACCTGGGTTCGAATCCCAGGTCCCCCAAAACTTTGTTATATATTTTCTTCAGGTACTTAGGCGCAGCATTCCAAGCGTGGACTACCATACATCCTCAGATCTCAATGTGCCAAGTGGCTTCAGGCCAAGATCCAACAGCCAGATTTGAGCATCCACCATACTTCCTGGTCAACAAGCGCGTAGGGAAGCACAAAGGTCAAACAGGCTGGCATAACTGGGCCTCAAAAATTGCTAATCATGCCCTCAAATTCAGGCCCACACCCCCCTGAGTTTGTTTCTTCATTTTATTTTTCTTTTCATTATTTTTTCTATTTTATTATTATTATCTTAATTAATTAATTAACCAATTAACTTTTTTCATAAAATCAGAAAACCTAAAAAATAATATTAATCTCACTATTTTATTATTTTTGTAAATAAATTTTAGTCAATTAATTTAGTTTTTTTAATTAGGTATAATATTAATATCTTTTGCAATAAATTAAAGTTGACTTAGAATTAGGTTTTAATATTTTTAACCATTCTTATTTTATTTCCCTAATTAAAATAAAAACTCAAAAATATTTTCTTTTCATTAATTAATTCAATTATTAATTTAGACTAATTTTTAATTCAAAAAACAACAAAAACATGCTTTATTTAATAAAAAGGGTCAAAACCCTAAAACACTTCGATTTAGTTTTTTCGCGCGCGAATTACTTTTGATTCGTATTTCAATATTGTAACTGCTTCGGGAATGTAATAGTTTTTTAATTAGGATTTTATTTATCGCTTTTATTTACTTTTCGCAATTTAATTTTTAAGGGTTTGTCTTTGGCGATGTAAATACCCGACGCCTTGTAATAGCTTAGATTTATTTTCCGCAATTTAATTTCCGCAACCATTAACTGTTAGATGTTTGAATAATAGGCAATACATGACAAGATCAATTTTAATTTAAAATCAACAGTAGCTCACCATAACATGTACAAAGATAATATAACTGAAAAACAATACACTCGCACATGCCACTCTTAGGGTACACCTCACTTGGTTGCCTCGAACGTGGTCATTGAGTATAGGAAGTTTTAGAGTTCGCCCTCTTGTCCAAAGATCAAAGTTGCTTCGAAACAGTTGCCTCAGAAAAATGATCTAAGACATTAGGGTTACCGCTAAGGCGTCCTAATGTTGCTTTACTGACCACACGTCCCTTAATCGAATTGACCCGAAAACTCCAACTACGATGCTACCTACTCCTCAATAGTGGGATAGCATTGTCTAAAGGACATTTGCACAATTTAATTCCTTTTTGAGTAGGTAGATGTTCTTAAGTACTTGCTCCTTTTAAAACAAAAACAAAACTTTTTGCACTTACACCCCCTTTCAAAAACAAAACTCTTTTCAAACCCACAAACACAAAGAAAAGCAAACTTTTGAAAACATAATGAGCAAGTACCTAAGAGCCCGTGGATAACCACGGATAGAAAGGGTTCTAACACCTTCCCTTTCTATAATCTACCTCCCGAACCCGAGAAACATCTCAAAAAGGAATTTTTCTATGCTTTTGTCCTTTCCTTGTTGGATAAAATAAAAGGCGGTGGCGACTCTTGCTTACCGCGACATTTTGCGAAAACAAACTCAAACGCGAACCAGCATTCCAAAACAGTCAGTTCTCATTCCCACCGATCACAGAACTAGCGACTCTGCTGGGGAATTAATAAGTGAGGTGTACCTTAGGATTAGATCATTATGTTTTCAATTGTATGCTTTGTATGCTTTAATTTTGTGGGCTTGTATCGGAGTTCTATAGATCCTAACCTGGATCTGGGGATACCCTTTAGGTAAGTAGCAATAAACTGTGAGGGATTTGTCCGGCGTAGACCGACACGGATGAAGCAGTAGCTATGTTGGTGTGGCACCTTGGTTTATACTGATATCCCTTGTGTTGGAACGAGGAGAATATGGGTCTTCTAAGGAGTCATTAAGCACCAACTGACCTTAGAACCTTAAATTGACCAACTTGGCCATAGAACAGTAGCAGTATGCTACACTCATTGAGGCTAAACTCTCGCGATGATTTCGGCCGCAAGAAAAGGTTGCTAAACTGGAATTATGACTGATTAAGGGTAGTCAGTGATATTGAGATCCTCTAGAACCCGGTTACTATTTTTTAGGACAGGTCTTAACCAACTGAAACTGAAAGAGGGTAGTACCTAAGCTTCATGCCAGCCTGAAATCTAAGGGCTCTCAGTGTGACTTGTGTGCCTTTACCATGTTTGCTTTTTGTGGATACTTGTGGTGTGCCTTTATCATGACATCATGACATCATAACATTGCATACATTTTGCATAAGGACTAACCTATTTCAAAGACAAGAGGGTTTCATTTTTGCTCTGTTTTGTAGGTCATCATGATGCCCATGCGTAGGAATACTATCCGGATCAACTTTGTCCAAGTACCTACCCTGCTTAAAGATTTGGTTGCAGGATTTCAGACACTACTTCCTTCATCAGAAGGCATGGTTCTCTTCTCAGTTTGGTCACCTCAAAGTTGGACGAACAAATGATGAGTGTCCTGGTCCAGTTTTATGATCCGATATACCATTGCTTCACCTTTCAAGACTTCCAGCTGGTTCCTACCCTGGAAGAGTTCTCTGAGTTGCTTGGTATCTCTGTTTTGGAGCAGACCCCGTTTACTGGATGAGAAAAGACTCTTAAGCCCGAAGAAATTGTTGCAGCCCTTCACTTGACCAAGGAGGAGGTAATGACTAACTGGGAGACTAGAAGTGGAGCTAAGGGTTTTCTGGCTAAGTTTTTGGTTGACAAAGCTAATTACTTCTGGGACAACTTAGACTTCAAGGCGTACGAGGACATTTTGGATCTCTTGATTTATGGTCTGGTATTGTTTCTGAATCCCGACACTTTTTTTGATATTAATGCCATCAAGATCTTCATCTCTCAGAATCCGGTACCCACTCTCTTGGGTGATATCCTTCATCAGCTCTATGCTCGTACTGCTCGAAAGCGGGGAACTTTGATGTGATGTGCTCCTTTATTGTCGAGGTGGTTTATTTCGCACCTCCCTAAGTCTGTACTGAAGAACAAAGAAGGAATGGGTTGGGCTTATAGGGTGATGTCTCTTTCTAACAATGACATTATCTGGACTCTCAAAGGTATGGATGAGGTGACTGTCATTGATCGCTGTGGAGAGTATCCTAATGTTCTATTGATCGGAACCCATGGAGGGATTTCTTACAACCCATGCTTAGCTCTCCGTCAGTTTGGAAGAGCCAGAAGAGAAGGGCCTCATGAGATGTTGATGCCTCATATCTTCTTTGATTTTCAGGGAGATAGCGATGAGCTGCGTCGTAGATTCATAAGGGCTTGGGACAGAGTTCACCAATCTGATCCACATGAGTTGGGACCAAAGACTTCCCTGCCAATGGAGCCATATCTCAGATGGGTCCACATCCGTGCCCAGAGGCTAGGTATGCCATATGAGGCTGTCAGGCCTGTTACTCTTGAAGTTGCTAATGAGGAGGGGGTTCTTCCAACTATTCTCCACCCTTATATGACCACTGATATTGGGACACTGAAGAGGTCTTGGATGCAGTTAAGGGATGAACTGGATTCCTACCGAGAGAGGTTCAATGAACAGGAGCAGAAGATCCAGAAGCTGACTAGGCAACTGGAGAACGAGCGGATCCTGAATGATTATGTCTGCACTGAAAAGAAGAGACCATGGGAGCATTGATGGACCTTTGATGTTTTATTTTATAGTTTTTGTTTACTTTTCAGTATTTCCATTCTTGTAACGCCTAAGGGCAATTTGTTGAACAATTTAAATTTTGAAGTTTAAATCTAAAGTGTGTTTCCTTTCTTGTTTACAAATTTGAATCTCGATTGTCTTTGAAATCATAATCATACGCATTTCATCCCATGCACTTCATAAACAGGTACCCTTTACAGGTATCTTATCTTCTTCGTTGTTTATTTCAGCAATCATCCTGTCTGCCGAACCTTCCACTGAGCAAGCTATCAAGGCCCTCCAGGCCCAGAATGCCCAATTTCAAGAGTTGTTCATGAATCTGGCTAAGGGTCAGCAGGACCTGAAGACCTTGATTCTGAAAGAGAAGAAGAAGAAGAAGAAGAAGAGGACCATCATGTTCAATACTGGACACAGGTTTGGAAACGGGCTGTAGAATGAAGTTGATCTGACCACCTCATCTGGAGGGAAGGATAGTCCACAAGAAAGGAGGGCTCCTAGCCCTATGGTCTCCGACAACGAGACGGACTATGATGAAGAACAGTATCCTCCTGCTGAGGATAAGTACAAACAGCTGGAAGACCGTTTGAGCGCTATGGAAATACATAAGGTGCCCGGTCTGGACTTCAGAGATCTGGGTCTATCATCAGGGGTGGTGATTCCCCATAAGTTCGAGGCACCTGCCTTCGCCAAGTATGACGGAGTTTCCTGTCCGAAGTTGCACCTCCGGTCATATGTGAGGAAGATCCAACCTTACACTGCTAATAAGAACTTGTGGATCCATTTATTTCAAGACAGCCTCTCAGGGACTCAGCTTGAGTGGTTCTATCAGTTGGACGGAGCCATTATCCGTAGCTGGGAGGATTTGGCTACTGCATTTTACAGGCAGTATCAGTACAACTCCGACCTCGCTCCTATGCGTACCCAACTCCAGGGTATGTCAATAGGAACGGGTGAGGATTTAAAGAGTATGCTCAAAAATGGAGAGACCTTGCCGGAAGGGTGCAACCACCTTTGGCTGATCATGAACTTATTGACATGTTTTTGGGGACCCTGTCTGGTCCATTCTTTAACCATCTAATTAGAAGCTCTTCAGCTGGGTTTACAGATCTTATTTTGACTGGTGAGAGGATTGAAGCTGGTATTAAGGCTGGGAAGATACAGAAGGGTGCATCATCGAGCACCAAGAAGAAACTGTTTAAGAAAGAGTCCAGTGTTGTCTACAGTTCGAGAAGACAGAATAGACCTGAACACCGCCAAGCTGTCAATGCGGTTGTTATTTCAAAACTTGCTGGTGCTCCTCAGCATCACAATCAACAAAAGGACGAGAGACCTTGAAGGCAATTCACTCGTCTCAGCATGACTTTGTCTCAGATTCTGCCACAGTTGCTGAAAACCAATCTGGTGACTCTAAAAGAAGCTCCGAAGAATCCAAGTACCACATCACCAAAGTACAACCCTAATGCCCGCTGCGCTTTTCACTGATAGCCCAGGGCATATACAGATTATTGTTGGGTTTTGAGGAACAGGGTGCAAGACCTAATCGATGCAAAGGAGATTGAGTTTGAGGTGCCCGAGAGGCCCAATGTTGTAATTGCTCCCATGCCCAAGCATGGAGTGAATTCTCTAGAGGAAGACTTGTTTGTAGTTTCCGTGGATGATATTGTTACCCCTCTGATGACTGTCAAGAAGAACCTGTTGCTAGCCGGTTTATTTCCGGGTTGTGGCAAAAGTTGCCATATGTGTTCTGTTTTACCTACTGGTTGCCCATTTCTGAAATCAGGTATCCAAAACCTGATGGATAATAAGGAGATCCTGTTTGAGAAGATTGTTGTTCCTTCCATTCCTACTGAAGAAGTTGCCATCATTACCATTTTCGACAATTCTTCCAAGGCTCCCTCGAGGAATCCTATTAGAATTACATCTGTTCCGAAGATCGCACCTGTAATCATCACTGTTTCGGGGCCCATCCCCTACACCTCTAACAAAGCTGTCCCTTGGCACTATGGGGCAGATGTTTATGTTCTTGGGGTTAAGCAAGAGTTGGATGCTGATACCGGCGTCAGTAACATTACTGGGCCTGCTAAAGTCACCCGCTGTGGTAGACTTTTCTCACCTGATATTGCTCCACCAACTGCCCGAAGACCTGTTGTCATTTCACCTGCAAGTGTGCCTAATGCTATTCCTGATCAAGTTCTTAGTCCTACCCCTGTCGCCGAGTCATCTAACGCTCGGGGCAAAGGGATCACCACTGATGTGCCTGCCCAGACGGAGGCACCGAAGACCATCACTGTTGAAGCTTCCAAACAGGAGATGGAAGAGATTTTGAAGATTATTAAGAAGAGTGATTATAACGTAGTTGAGCAGCTGGGGCAAACCCCATCCAATATTTCTATGTTGTCACTGTTGTTGTGTTCATAGGCCCATGCCAAGGCTCTGATTACCTTCCTGAAGACTGCCCACGTGCCACAAGAGACATCAGCTGATCAGTTTACAGATTATATGGCTAATTTAACTGCTGATAATGGTTTGGGTTTCTCCGACGCTGATTTGACTGCTAAAGGGAAGAACCATAATGATGCCCTGCATGTCTCCATTGAATGCAGGGGCACTACTCTTGCACATGTATTGGTTGACACTGGTTCCTCATTGAACGTCTTACCCAAGAAGGCTCTAGACCAGTTGGATTGTGAAGGGTTGGAGCTAAAGCCAAGTAACATCATTGTCAGGGCCTTTGACGGGTCTAAAAGGATGGTGCATGGTGAAGTTGATATTCCAATTAAAGTTGGTTCTCAGGTCTTCAATTCTACATTCTACGTGATGGACATTCGGCCATCCTATTCTTGTTTGATGGGTCGTCCATGGATCCACAAAGCTGGAGCCGTAACCTCAACACTCCATCAGAAGCTGAAGTACCCGATCAGAGGGAAGATTGTGACAGTACAAGGGGAGGAAGAGTATATGGTCAGCCACCTCAACTCGTTCCGATATGTAGAGATGGATGGGGAGTTCATTGAGACCCCATTTCAGCATTTTGAAGAGGTTCCTCAGACACTGGCATCAGCTGAGACTGTGGTTGAAGATTCTCCTATGAAGATGGCTTCCTTAAAGGATGCTCGGGCTGTTATTGAGAAGGGTGAGTGTGCAAATTGGGGCCGACTTCCTGATTTCACCCAGAAGACTAACAAGTTTGGTTTGGGTTTCACTGCAGAAGCTCAAAGGGTTGTTCGTAATGCAAGGATTGGAAGACCTCCCGTGTTCATCAGCAACTCGAGAGTAAATGCCATTGAAGATGATGTGGAGGAGTCTGAGTTCGACAGCTGGATCTATCCTACGACCAACGATGGACTAAGCAACTAGACAGCAAAGGACTCCATCCCTATTACTTTTATTACCCAGTAATGAACTCTTTGTTTTGAATTTGTAACAGACAATGTTTTGGAAACTTTATGGCCCGGTGTCTTACCCGGGGCACCGTGGCTTCATTTGTGAGGGCTTTTGTGTGCCATTTTCATATATCATTAATAAAATCATTGGACTTCTTTTGCATTTCAAATTTGCACTCTTTTTCTTTCTTTATTATATATTGCAAAACAGCTATTTTACACACACTCACATATACAGGTCCACATCCACTCTGGATCTCACTGGTAACGACTCTGCTACTGCCAGTTATGACTTCGAAAATCCGATCAACTCAGCCGAAGACGAAGGTGAAGATGATTGTGAAGTTCCTGGTGAACTTGCACGACTGCTACTCCAGGAAGAGAGGGCCATTCAGCCACACGAAGAGCCAGTGGAAATAGTGAATCTGGGTACTGCGACAGACAAAAAGGAAGTCAAGATCGGTGCAAATCTGGAGCTTAGTGTGAAGCAGCGGTTGATTCAGATGCTGCATGACTATGTTGAGATCTTTGCCTGGTCTTACGAAGATATGCCTGGGTTGGATACTGACATTGTGGTTCATCACTTGCCAACCAAGGAAGATTGTCCTCCGGTAAAACAGAAGGTTCGCCGAATGCGCCCAGAGATGTCTGAGAAAATCAAGGCTGAGGTGATGAAACAGTTTGACGCCGGTTTTCTAGCAGTTACTTCTTACCCTCACTGGGTGGCCAATGTGGTTCCGGTACCGAAGAAGGATGGCAAGGTCCGAATGTGTGTTGATTATAGGGATTTGAACAGGGCAAGCCCCAAGGATGATTTCCCTCTACCTCATATCGATGTTCTGGTTGACAACACCGCTCAGCACAAGGTATTCTCCTTTATGGATGGTTTCTCCGGTTATAATCAGATAAAAATGGCTCCCGAAGACATGGAGAAGACAACCTTTGTTACTCAGTGGGGTACCTTTTGCTACAAGGTCATGCCTTTTGGAATGAAGAATGTTGGGGCAACATATCAGTGTGCCATGGTTGCTTTGTTTCATGACATGATCCATCATGAGATTGAGGTATACGTCGATGATATGATTGCAAGGTCCCAAACTGAGGAGGAACACCTTGACCATCTGCAGAAACTATTTGACAGGTTGAAGTTGTACAAGCTGAGGTTAAACCCAAACAAGTGCACCTTCGGGGTGAGATCTGGTAAACTACTGGGTTTCGTCGTAAGCGACAAAGGTATTCAAGTGGATCCTGCCAAGGTGAAGGCTATACAGGAAATGCCAGATCCCAGAATAGAGAAATAAGTCAGAGGTTTCCTGGGACGACTGAACTACATTGCCCGATTCATCTTACACCTAACTGCTACTTGTGAACCAATCTTCAAGTTACTGAAGAAAGATCAGGTAGTACAGTGGAACGATGAATGTTAGGCCGCTTTCGAAAGAATCAAAGAGTATCTCCAGGAGCCACCCATCCTAATGCCACCAGTTGAAGGGAGACCTCTGATCTTATACTTGACAGTACTTGACAATTCAATGGGGTGTGTGCTGGGGCAGCATGACGAGTCTGGCCAAAAAGAGCATGCTATTTATTACCTTCGCAAAAAGTTTACCGACTGTGAGACCCGATACTCACTGCTTGAGAAAACTTGATGCGCTTTGGCATGGGCTGCTCGCCGGCTGAGACAGTATATGCTGACTCACACTACTCTGTTGATTTCAAAGATGGATCCAATCAAGTATATCTTCGAAAAGCCTGCCTTGTCCGGAAGAATAGCAAGATGGCAGATGATCTTGACTGAGTATGACATTCAGTACACAACTCAAAAAGCGATCAAGGGAAGTGTATTGGCAGACCATTTGTCACATCAGGCAGTGGATGATTACCAGTCTATGAACTTTGAATTTTCGGACGAGAATATCATGGTAGTGACTGATTGTGAGACACCTGGACCGGATGAAGGACCTGAGGAAGGATCCCGATGGTCTATGTACTTTGATGGAGCTTCGAACGCTTTGGGTAATGGCATTGGCGCTGTGATCATATCTCCTAAAGGCTCTCATACTCCGTTTATCGCCCGACTATGTTTCAACTGCACCAAAAACATGGCAGAGTATGAAGCGTGCATAATGGGTCTTCGAGCTGCAATTGACCTAAGGATTAAGTTTCTAAGTGTCTTCGGAGATTCCGCTCTCGTGATCAGTCAGATCAAGGGTGAGTGGGATATGAAACACCCTAATCTTATTCCTTACAAGGAGTATGTATTGACGTTGCTTCCCCATTTTGAGGAGATAACCTTTGAACACTTTCCTAGAGAGGAGAATCAGTTAGTGGACGCGTTAGCTACGATGTCTTCTATGTTCAAAGTCAAGTGGGACAACGAGGCTCCCCGGATCATTATTGAAAAATTGGACGAACCTGCACATTGTTGTGATCTTGAGATTGAAGAGGTAACAGAAAAGCCCTAGTATCATGAGGTGAAGAGGTACCTTGAAGCTCAAGAATACCCCGAGGGTGCATCTGTTAATGATAAGAAGTTTCTGAGGAGGTTCGCGGCGAAATTCTTCATCAGCAATGGCATTCTTTACAAGTGTAACCATGATTCGACCTTATTGCGCTGTGTGGATAAGGTTGAAGCAGAAAGAATCATGGCGGAGTTACATGAAGGTACTTTCGGAACTCATTCCAGTAGACATACCATGGCAAAGAAAATCCTTCGGGCAGGATATTACTGGTCCACAATGGAAGCTGATTGTTATCAGCATTCTCGGACATGTCACAAGTGCCAAGTCTATGCTGATAAGGTGCAAATACCTCCAGTTCCTCTGAATGTTTTGACAGCACCTTGGCCTTTTGCAATGTGGGGCATTGATATGATTGGCGAGATCATACCTACGGAATCCAACGGGCATTGTTTCATCCTTGTAGCTATTGATTACTTTACGAAGTGGGTTGAAGCAGCTTCCTTTGCTACGGTAACCAAGAATGCCGTGGCACGGTTCATTCGGCATAACCTGATCTGTCGATACAGTGTACCAGAGAGGATCATTACGAACAATGGTACCAATCTTAATAACAAAATGATCACTGAGCCCTGCGAGCAATTCAAGATACAGCATCATAACTCTTCTCCCTACCGGCCAAAGATGAATGGGGTTGTAGAAGCGGCTAATAATAACATTAAGAAAATTATGCAGAAGATGACAGTGACATACAAAGATTGGCATGAGATGTTACCATTTGCTCTTCATGGGTACCGTACCTCAGCACGGACGTCAACAGGGGCAACACCCTATTCCTTGGTTTATGGCATGGAGGCAGTCTTGCCTACTGAAGTTCAGATACCCTCTCTTCGGATCATGAAGGATGCAGGTTTGAGCGAAGATGACTGGATTCAGACCCGACTTGATCAACTGAACCTAATCGACAAAAAAAGACTTACTGCTATTTGTCATGGTCAGACGTACCAAAAACGGATGATCAAGGCATTTAACAAGAAAGTCAGACGACAAGAGTATCAAGTTGGGGATCTGGTAATCAAGCGCATTATTTTACCTCAAGGTGATCCCATGGGAAAATGGACCCCTACTTACGAAGGGCCATTTTTGGTTAAGAACATTTTCTCAGGAGGAGCTATGATTCTAACCACCATGGATGGTGACGACCTTCCTCACCCCGTCAATGCAGACATAGTAAAAAGATACTACGCATAATCAAAAACCCGCTAGGTTGACTGGCCTAGGCAAAAATAAGGGCTTCCCGGCGAACCAAAAGGGTTCGGGCAAAAATAAGGGATGAAAATGAAAAAAATATGTACACCCGGTAAGTCGAAAACCTGAAAAGGCGGCTTGGGCAAAAATGGGTATCCCGGTGGACTGAAAACCCGAAAGGGCGGTCCAGGCAAAAGTTAGGGATCAAAGCATAACACTATGTCTCATTGGAGCACCCTGCATCCAGATTTCAGTATCGACTATCAGGCTCGGACGACACCAATAAATCAGATTCATCTTCAACTAAGCAGCAAAATGATGAGATGCTTGAAGATATAAAGGCAATAGCAGAGTTGGAACCCAGTGGGATTATTCACATAGCTGTTTTGTTTTCTTTTCACAAATTGTATAAATTCTATTTGTTCGGCGGTGCTCTCTTACTAGGACGTCACCCTCTTGTACAAAAACGCTTATTTACAGGCCAAACTTCAAAATTAATACAAATTCATTTTCAGACAAATTTCAAATTGTTTTTCCTTTATCTGTTTTGTTTTGCAAAGAACGTCCAATGTTCATTTTTTATATATGCATTTGACATTAATTGCTGCTCATAAATTTTTGCATGCGAAATAGAGGACAAATTACTGGTAATATTAGAAACAGGGGCAATAAGAATTGTCCGAGCTGTCTAGTTGCTTTGTCCACCAAGGTACCAAGGTAGGTTCAGCTGAAAAATATGACCAAGATACTGTCACTCCCCGCAGAATAAAACAATAATGGTAGTTCTCCCCACTGAGACTCGCAACAAATCAACAATGCTCTCCCCAAGAAGAGTTAATCTACCATCAGCCCCAAAAAGGCTGGGTATCCCCGGAAGGTCTTAATAGTCCTCAGTGGAGTATAAAGACATTCCCCAGCAAGTATAAGAGCATCCCCGACAGTCTTAATATTCCTCAACAGAATATAAGAATATTCTCCGGCGGAATACAAGATACCCCAGTGGAGTCATTTCCCCAGGGCAGTCTAAAAAGCTTCCCCGCCAGAGTTGAATCATCTCACCCAGTAGATTCTGGAAGCTTATCCCCTGCAGAGCACAAATAAATCTCCCCAGCCAAATTCAGAAGGTTATCCTCACAAGAGTCTAACTGGGTTATCCTCAGCAAGTTGCAACTGAAGGATCATCCCCAGCGAAGTTCTTTCTATCTCCAACGGAGTTCATCACTAAAATCCCCAACAGAGCTTATCAACAGAATCCCCAGCGGAGTTATCGTTAAAATCTTCAGCAGAACGTCTCTTCCCCACAGAGTAATTCCCCTCGGAGTAATCTCTTCATCAGTTTATTCCCCCAACGGAGTTCTTCTCTCCTACAGGTTTATCATTTTCGTTTATCATCCCCAACGGAAACGAAGAACTCAACTCTATTCTCCAGCAGCTCCAGGATTTATTTTCCCCAGCTAAAAACATCACATTTCCATACATCATGATACATGCATATACGCATCATACCATGCAATCTCATTTATGTTGAGAACATCATTGCTTGATCCATCTCATGCATTATATATGACTGACCTTTTACCTTTCAGGAAAGATGCAGTTAAGTCCCCAGCTACGTCGAAGACCTGACCGGTTCTTAAATCTCAATTGAATTATCCTCGGTTGAATTTCAGATAAGGTTCTCAATCTCGGCAGTTTCCCTATGTCATAGTGTGGACGAGTATTATAACCTCAACGGTATACTCCATTGAGCACGAGTCAGTTCCTAGATCTTGATGAAGATGTTTCCCTACGTCATAGTGTGGACGAGTACTATAACCTCAACGGTATACTCCATTGAGCACGAGTCAGTTCCTAGATCTTGATGTTTTCCTCCGTCATAGTGTGGACAAGTTCTATAACCTCAACGGTATACTCCATTGAGCACGAGACAGTTCCTAGATCTTGATGAAGATGTTTCCCTGCGTCATAGTGTGGACGAGTACTATAACCTCAACGGTATACTCCATTGAGCACGAGTCAGTTCCTAGGTCTTGATGTTTTCCTCCGTCATAGTTTGGACGAGTTCTATAACCTCAACGGTATACTCCATTGAGCACGAGACAGTTCCTAGATCTTGATGAAGATGTTTTCCTCCGTCATAGTGTGTACGAGTACTATAACCTCGACGGTATACTTCGTGGAGCACGAGTTAGTTCCTAGATCTTGATGTTTTCCTCCATCATAGTGTGGACGAGTACTATAACCTCAACGGTATACTCCATTGAGCACGAGACAGTTCCTAGATCTTGATGAAGATGTTTCCCTATGTCATAGTGTGGACGAGTACTATAACCTCGATGGTATACTCCGTGGAGCACGAGTCAGTTCCTAGATCTTGATGTTTTCCTACGTCATAGTGTGGACAAGTTCTATAACCTCAGCGGTATACTCTGTTGAGCACGAGACAGTTCCTAGATCTTGATAAAGATGTTTCCCCCCAGTTGAATTATGGACAAGTTCTTAAGACTCAGCCGACGCATTCTCTCAGTTGAAGTACAGGCGAGATTCCTAAACCTCAACAAAGTTTAGACTTCCCCAGTGGAATCTTTTACAACCACAGGTATGCAAGTTCTCGCTAAGGAATCTCTTATGCGATCGACATTCCTGCAGATGGCATCTGTAAGCCCATCCTCCTACCAACAATCTCCAAATGGCATCTGTAAGCCCATTCCCGACATCACAATGCTGATACTACACCATGCGAGTGCAAATTTTTGGGCACTCTAGTGTTCAATTATCTTCCCCCTTCGGATCACGAAAGGCTCAAAAGCCAATCTATATCCTCAGGTTTAAGAAAATTGAACAGGGGCAACTGTTTTACCCAAAAAATTTCCCTCCCATATTCCTCAAGATTTGCCGAGAATAATCTTCAAGTTGCTCAAGTTGGCTCAAGGATTGGACAGTCAAGTCACCTCCTAAGGCAATCAAGTCAAAATTAGGGTTTTGTGTTGCATCAAGGTCTTCACATCCAAATGACCTCAAGTGTTCCCCAATGTCCTAATATGTTCTTAAGTTCATCCATGTCAAATTTCAAGCCTTGCAGAGGAAGTTTGGTCAGTCAATTGCTCAAGAGACCCAAAAGTCGATTATGCTAGGGCAAAAGTCAACTGTGTCCCCAATACAGTCAAACCTCAAGATTTTTTGTCAACATTCTCATTTTTAAGGTTAATTCATCATTTTATCAAGGGATGATCATGATTCATCAAGGATTGCTCAAGATTCATCAAGATTCAAAAGTTGCTAAATTAGGGTTTTGCAGGAAAGGTCAACTCAACTTTGACCAAGCATAACTTTCTCATACTTTATGAGAAATGACCCATCCAAAGCTCATTTTTAATAGGATACAATTACCTACAATCCATATTCACACCCCAAGATCAAGAAATGCTCTCACAAAAAGTTACAAATTTGGACATTATAGGTCATTTTTGAAAGTCAACAAAAACACCTTTTTTGCCAAAGCTTATAACTTGAGCATGGAACATAAAAATGCGATGAGACCAAAAGGGTTGATTAGAAGACATCTCAAGGTTTCTAAAAAGTCCAAAAACACTTCCAAAACTTCAAAATTGAAGAAGTTATGCATTGTTGAAGTTGGGCATTTTTCCAAATTTGCCAAAAGTCAACTATCCTCAAAAATCCAATTTTTGACAAAAGGGCCCACTTTTTTCCACTTGATATAGTCTTGTCATACCACACACGTGTCCCATATTTGATTTCATGGTCATTCATTTATTTTTCTATTTTATTTAATTTTTATTGATTTAATTCATTTATAATCAATATTAAATCAAATAAAATCTAAAAATTGATGAAATGGCATCTTTGTGATTTGTACAACTTTCAAATACCATCATGAACCAAATCAAATTCGTATCAAGCTTGGTTTTGCAAAAAAATCAGATTTGGCCTATTTTTGGAAAGCTTATCAATGGTGATCAAATCCAATATTCCATCTTCAATGCACTTGGATTATAGCCCATATTTTGACCTAAATGCATTCTATTATATTCACACAAGCCACACAAACCTAGAACACGCAGAGAACACTGCTGAAACGGCCAGAGCAAATTGGAAAAAAAGCTTGAAAAGTGTGAGATCGAAAACAGCATTGGAGGCCAATTCAATCCCAAATCACAATGTAGCTCTCTTGCCAGCAATCTCCTGAAGCTATAGCAACCAAAGCAAAGGCCTGAAGCTATCTGAAAAGCGATGTAAGTGTTCTTGAAAACAGCTCTGAACATGAAATCGAAATCATTCATTCTTGCATCCTTTTGATAAACTATTAGCATAATCTTGATCCTTATCAAATTTCTAACAATTCTGCATCATTCAATTTGATTTTTATGGACCATACTGTGATGCCCGATTCTAGGGTTCTTGTTCTTGTTTTTTAGGCATTTTGTGTACAGGCAAAATCAAGGCAAATAATGGTTACATGGATGACCAGGAGGAAGAGACTAGTGCATTGGTACTCTTGGGTGTCGTTTACATGGCCTAGGGGGGATGTTTGAGAGATCCTATGAATCTTCCTGCGGATAAAAATCCGCAGGTAATGAACCAGGGTGATATGAAGAAGACGATCATGTGGCTGGGCGTGATTGGCCAATTTGAATCATAGCGCTTTTTTTTTTGCAGGGCATAATTAATTGTTTTACATATAATATTATCTATCCATTCCACTAACGAATAAAGCAGTTTGGTTGAGTGGCTGGGGCGCAGGCATATGAGCATTGGGACCTGGGTTCGAATCCCAGATCCCCCAAAACTTTGTTATATTTTTTCTTCAGGTACTTAGGCACAGCATTCCAAGCGTGGACTACCATACGTCCTCAGATCTCAATGTGCCAAGTGGCTTCAGGCCAAGATCCAACAGCCAGATTTGAGCATCCACCATACTTCCTGGTCAACAAGCGCGTAGGGAAGCACAAAGGTCAAACAAGCTGGCATAACTGGGCCTCAAAAATTGTTAATCATGCCCTCAAATTCAGGCCCACACCCCCCTGAGTTTGTTTCTTCATTTTATTTTTCTTTTCATTATTTTTTCTATTTTATTATTATTATCTTAATTAATTAACTAACCAATTAACTTTTTTCATAAAATCAGAAAACCTAAAAAGATAATATTAATCTCACTATTTTATTATTTTTGTAAATAAATTTTAGTCAATTAATTTAGTTTTTTTAATTAGGTATAATATTAATATCTTTTGCAATAAATTAAAATTGACTTAAAATTAGGTTTTAATATTTTTAACCATTCTTATTTTATTTCCCTAATTAAAATAAAAACTCAAAAATATTTTCTTTTCATTAATTAATTCAATTATTAATTTAGACTAATTTTTAATTCAAAAAACAACAAAAATATGCTTTATTTAATAAAAAGGGTCAAAACCCTAAAACACTTCGATTTAGTTTTCTCGCTCGCGAATTACTTTTGATCCGTATTTCAATATTGTAACTGCTTCGGGAATGTAATAGTTTTTTAATTAGGATTTTATTTATCGCTTTTATTTACTTTTCGCAATTTAATTTTTAAGGGTTTGTCTTTGGCGATGTAAGTACCCGACGCCTTGTAATAGCTTAGATTTATTTTCCGCAATTTAATTTCCGCAACCATTGACTGTTAGATGTTTGAATAATAGGCAATGCATGACAAGATCAATTTTAATTTAAAATCAACAGTAGCTCACCATAACATGTACAAAGATAATATAACTGAAAAACAATACACTCGCACATGCCACTCTTAGGGTACACCTCACTTGGTTGCCTCGAACGTGGTCATTGAGTATAGGAAGTTTTAGAGGTCGCCCTCTTGTCCAAAGATCAAAGTTGCCTCGAAACGGTTGCCTCAGAAAAATGATCTAAGACATTAGGGTTACCGCTAAGGCGTCCTAACGTTGCTTTAGTGATCACACGTCCCTTAATCGAATTGACCCGAAAACTCCAACTATGATGATACCTACTCCTCAATAGTGGGATAGCATTGTCTAAAGGACATTTGCACAATTTAATTCCTTTTTGAGTAGGTAGATGTTCTTAAGTACTTGCTCCTTTTAAAACAAAAACAAAACTTTTTGCACTTACACCCCCTTTCAAAAACAAAACTCTTTTCAAACCCACAAACATAAAGAAAAGCAAACTTTTGAAAACATAATGAGCAAGTACCTAAGAGCCCGTGGATAACCACAGATAGAAAGGGTGCTAACACCTTCCCTTTCTATAATCTACCTCCCGAACCCGAGAAACATCTCAAAAAGGAATTTTTCTGTGCTTTTGTCCTTTCCTTGTTGGATAAAATAAAAGACGGTGGCGACTCTTGCTTACCGCGACATTTTGCAAAAATAAACGCAAACGCGAACCAGCATTCCAAAACAGTCAGTTCTCATTCCCACCGATCACACGTGCCCTTAGATTTTATTTCCATGGCTCACAGCGAATTATAGGTATACGTGACCTTTATTGACAGGCGGTGTCCATGGCTATAGGATTTACAGAGTTTTAGCCACGGACGTGAGGAAGAAGACGGAGACGTGTTGATACCCCAATGGCCAATTCAAAAACCATGCGCGTATTTTTGTTGTTTGCTGGCATATTAATTCGTTTAACATATTATGTTTTATTCATATATTATTAACAGATGAAGCCAAATGGCCTAGTGGCAAAGCAAGCACCCCAAGCGCCTACAGGACCTGGGTTCGAATCCAAGGTCCTTCACTTCTTTGATATTATTATTTTCCAGGTGATCATGTGTGTCTCCAAGCGTGAAGCTCATCATGCATCCTCAAGCATCTGATTACCAGATGGCCTCTGGCCAGATCTGGTGATCCAAATTGAGAGTCCACCATGGAGTCAAGTCAACATGCGCGCAGGGGATCTCAGAAGTCAAACAAGGCCAACGCCTAGTGGGCCTCAGATTGCTTCTCAAACCACCCTTTTCAGGCCCACACCCCCTATCTCTCTCTATTTCATTTATTTTTGTTTTAATTGTTTTATTACATTTTATTTAATTAATTAACCAATCAAATCTTTTTCCTTATAAAATTAAAACCAAAAAATATTTTCTTTTATCAAATTAAATTTTAGTATTTTATTTTTTTATTAACAAATCTATTAATTAATTTAGGCCATTAATTAGAATTAACTTTAATATATTTCTTTGTAAATAATTAAAACTAATTAGACTTAATTAGGTTTTTACTAACATTAATTTATTTTATTTCATTTCTTTAAATACCAAAAAACCCAAAAATATTTATTTTCATTAATTAATTAATTTATTTATTAATTTAATAATTAACTTAGGTAATTTCTTTCTTAATTCAAAAACAACCAAAAAAAATCTTTTCTTTAACAAAAGGGATCAAAACCCTAAACTCGCACTCGATTTAATTTTCCGCACGCGATTTATTTATTCAATATTGTACTTGTTCCCGGAATGTAATAGATAATTAGGACCATTTAATTATTTTTATCGCTTTATTTATTTTTCCGCATTTAAAATTCAAAGGGTTGCTTTTGGCGATGTAAATACCCGACGCCTTGTAATTTAATTTCCGCAATTTATTTTCCGCAATTTATAACCGTTAGATGTTTGATAATAGGTTTGCATGACAAGACTGAATGTTTTAACCTAAAATCAATTTAGATCACCATTAACATGTACAAAGATAAAATTAACTGAAAACGACACACTCGCACATGCGCACTCTTAGGGTACACCCCACTTGGTTGCCTTCATACACGGTCATTGAGTATAGGTTGTTTTAGAGGTCGCCCTCTTGTCTAAAGATCATAGTCGCCTCGAAACGGTTACCTCGGATATTGTTGCCTCAAAACAAATGATCTAAGACATTAGGGTTACCGCTAAGGCATCCTAACATTGCTTTGGTGACCATAAGTCCCTAAATTCGAATTGACCCTTAAACTTCAACGACGGTGCTACCTACTCATCAATAGTAGGATAGCATTGTCTAAAGGAAGATAGCATAGAACGATTCCTTTTTTCGAGTAGGTAGATGGTTCTTAAGTACTTGCTCTTTCAAAAAAAACAAAAACTCTTTCACACTTGCACTCTTTTACAAACAAGTTTTCAAAACACTTAATTACACTCTTGAGGACAGAAGCAGGAGTTAAATCGAAGTTTTAAATAAAAACTTTTTCAAAACCCACAAACACAAAGAAAGCAATTTTGAAAACAATATGAGCAAGTACCTAAGAGCCCGTAGATAACTACGGATAGAAAGGGTGCTAATACCTTCCCTTTCTATAATCTACCCCCCGAACCCGAGAAATATCTCAAAAAAAAGGAATTTTTCTGTGCTTTTTTCCTTTCCTTGTTGGATAAAATAAAAGTCGGTGGCGACTCTTGCTTACCGCAAAATTTTTTGAACACAAACGCAAAATGCAAACCAGCATTCCAAAAAACAGTCAGTTCTTCCCACCGTATCACAAATGTCATCCTGATACTTAGTCCAGATTATCTCCTAGCAACAGTTCAGGTACGATCCAGAGACAGATATCATCCTGATACTTATTCAGATCATCTTCTAGCAATAGTTCAGGTACGACCCAAGACGGATGTCATCCTGATACTTAGTCCAGATTATCTCCTAGCAACAGTTTTGGTACGGTCCAGAGACAGATATCATCCTGATACTTATTCAGATCATCTTCTAGCAACAGTTCAGGTACGATCCAAGACAGATGTCATCCTGATACTTAGTCCAAATTATCTCCTAACAACAGTTCAACTAAGGTCCAGAGACGGATATCATCCTAATACTTATTCAGATCATCTTCTATCAACAGTTCAAGTATGACCCAAGACGGATGTCATCCTGATACTTAGTCCAGATTATCTCCTAGCAACAGTTCAGGTATGGTCCAGAGACGGATATCATCCTGATACTTATTCAGATCATCTTCTAGCAACAGTTCAGGTACAATCTAAGACGGATGTCATCCTGATACTTAGTTCAGATTATCTGTTATCAACAGTTCAGGTACGACCCAGAGACAGATATCACCTTGATACTTATTCAGATCATCTTCTAGCCACAGTTCAGGTACGATCCAAAGACGGATGTCATCCTGATAACTATTCAGACCATCTTCTAAGTACAATTCATATTTGATCCAGAGACGGATGTCATTCTGACACTCATTCAGCACATGTTTCAAATACAATGCTGATACGATCCAAAGACGGATGTCATTCTAACACTCATTCAATACATGTTCAAGTACAATCACGACATAGATTCATCCACAAAACCTCCAGCAGGCACAGGGGTAGAAACATCCTGATGTGAATTCATCATCGTATCCTTAACATACGATCCTGTGACATCTATGTTCCCCATAGAGCAGAAACAACCAGAGTTTTGCCCTCTCCTTCCCCAAGCAAGGATTACCTTCTCCAACTGAAGTTTGTGCTCCCCAGCCAAGTTTTATAATTTCAAATAGTTATAAAACCTCCCTCCAGGGTAGAGTTTATTTCTCAAACTGCGGAAGCTCATTCCCCAACATAGTTTATTTCTCTACAGCGGCAGAATCTTCCAACAAGCATCTCCCTCCATAGAGTTATTCTCAAGCAGAATCAATTCTCAAGCAGAATCATCCTCAAACAGAAAGAGGAAATCCCCGGTAAATCATCTTTATTCGTCATCCCTAGCGGAAATAAAGGATTCAGCTTCCCAATACTCTCCAGCAGTAGTCCGGGATTTATTTTCCTAGACTGAGAAACATCTCAATAACATCCCATATTCATACATCATGGCATGTGCATACACATCTCATTTATTTTGAGAACATCATCACAATGCATTTCATACATCATGACATTGCATATGACTAACTCTTTACCTTTTTCAGGGAAAGATCAAATCAACAAACACCGCTACCTATGTAACCTGGTAGTCTTCTCAAAAGCTACGTCTGATGAAGGGCTATTTCAACAATTTCCTTAGAAAAATGTCCTCCCAAGACCTTCTCTGGTTCAATCAGATCAACACTAAGATCTCTCTGATTTCCATTCCAATTGAAGAAACTGTGAAGCCTGGATTTCGACCAAATAACAGTATAAAGAAACAGCGAAGCCTGGAATTTAACCAGATAGTAGTTCACTTCTTCATAGAAACTGTGAAGCCTGGATTTCGACCAGATAATAGTATAAGGTGCTGCAAAGCTTCGAATTCGACCAGATAGTAGTTCACTTCTTCAAAGAAACTGTGAAGCCTGGATTTCGACCAGATAATAGTATAAGGTGTTGCGAAGCCTAGAATTCGACCAGATAGCAGTTCACTTCTTCAAAGAAACTGTGAAGCCTGGATTTCAACCAAATAACAGTATAAAGAAACTGCGAAGCCTAGAATTCAACCAGATAGTAGTTCACTTCTTCAGATAAACTATGAAGCATGGATTTCGACCAGATAACAGTATAAGGTGCTGCGAAGCCTGGAATTCGACCAGATAGTAGTTCACTTCTTCAAAAAAACTGTGAAGCCTGGATTTCGACCAGATAACATTATAAGGTGCTGCGAAGCCTGGAATTCGACCAGATAGTAGTTTGTTTCTTCAAAGAAACTATGAAGCCTGGATTTCGACCAGATAACAGTATAAGGTGCTGCGAAGCCTGGAATTCGACCAGATAGTAGTTCACTTCTTCAAGACACTGTGAAGCCTAGATTTCGACCATATAACAGCATAAGGTACGGCGAAGCCTGGAATCCGACCAGATAGCAGTTTACTCTGTCAGTTACTATGAAGCCCGGAACCCGACCAGATAATAGTCAACCAACAATTTAAGACATTGTGAAGCCTGGATTTCGACCAGATAACAGCATAAGGTGCTACGAAGCCTGGAATCCGACCAGATAGCAATTTACTTTGTCAGTTACTATGAAGCCTGGATTCAATCGGATAGTAGTATACCTCAGATTCAAGTTGAAGCCTGGATCCGACCAGATAACAACTTAATTACCGAAGCCTGGATACGACCAGATAATGGTACACCTCAGATTCGAGTTGAAGCTTGTACCCGACCAGATAACAACTTAATTCCTTCAAATCACTGAAGCCTGGGCACAACCAGATAACAATTCAAGTCCTTGAAGCTTGGAGTATGACCAGATAATAGCTTAATCTCATTTCCCCAGTAAGTCGTTGTGAAGCCTGGAGCATGACCAGATAACAGTCAGCCTTATCATCTCCAACAAGTCACTATGAAGCCTGGATCCTGACCAGATAGCATTTCACTTCCGTCTCTTCTAATCAAGATATGACTCCCCAATAGAGTAATGGACGACTAAAGCTCTTAAAACTCTATGTTCCAAGACAAAGACCAACATTCTTCAGCAGACTCCTCCTCAACAACAGGAATAGGGATTTTTACAAAGGAATATCTCATGAAATCAACAGTCTTCTGGATGGCATCTTTAAGCCCATCTCCGACGAATCTTCGTCACATTCTGATGGCATCTTTAAGCCCATCTCTGACGACCTCCCGTCATCTTCCTCAAATGGCATCTGTAAGCCCATTCCCTCCATCATCAAAAATTAGTGTTACTTCATGCAAGTGCAAATTTTTGGACACTCTAGTGTTCAATCATCTTCCACCTTCAGATCATGAAAGGCAGACAAGCCAATCTACATCTTCAGGTTTGAGAAGATTGAACAGGGGCAACTGTTGTACCCCAAAATTTGCCCTCTCATTTTTTACAAGATCTTCTCTTACATGGTGGTTACAAACACTTGTCTGGAGAAAAACAGCAAATTTTGAAATTGGCCAAAGTGCCTTTCGATTGGCCTCTCCAAAGTTCCTTTCGATTAGCCACTCCAAAGTGCCTTTCGATTGGCCTCTCCAAAATGCCTTTCGATTGGCATCCCCAAAATGTCTTTCGATTGGCATCCACATAGCACCCTTATATTGGCATAGACAATGGTCTTTAGATTGACCTGTTAACAAGGCCTTTCAATTGGCATTTTAAAAAGGTCTTTCGATTGGCATTTTAACAAGGTCCTTCGATTGGCATTTTAATAAGGTCTTTTGATTGGCATGATAACAATGTCCTTTGATTGGCATTTCAACAAGGCCCTTCGATTAGCATTCCAAAGGGTCCAGTCGAAGAACATGTAAAGGACCATTAGAAAGGGAGCATTCAAAGGAGGCCATCAGCCTATTCGAAAGGGAGCATTCGAAGGAAGTCATCAACCCATTCAAAAGGGAGCATTCGAAGGAGGCAATCAGCCCTTCGAAGGGGAACATTCGAAGGTCATTTACATATCATTCAAATTCAACAAAGGGACAAGATCCCTTAACTTTGGCCAAGGTTACGTTTTACATTCATGGCATTCAAATGGCCGTTATCAGCATTATTTCTCTCGTCCCTTCACACCCCTATAAATATGAGGCCAAAGACACATTACAAGAGGGGGGAAACGAAAAAACATTGGAGAGAGGCTGCCCACAAAATCCATCAAAGTTTCCAGAATTTTCCAAGCAAAGCCACCCTTCAGCAAAATTAGCCAAGCCTAGAGGCCCCCAGATCGAAGGTGCTCACCTCCAGCAAACGCCCAAATCGAAGACTCAATCTGTTAGTAAGAAAGGGTAAACTATCCAACCTCATATTTGCATAAACATCATTACTTATTGTTACCTTCGACTTGCCATCCTAGACAGGATCAAAGGGCCTGTGTTTGGCACCCGGGTCATGTTCTTCATTTGCTAACATTTGTTGCAGATTTATCCTGAAAAGACCCAGCGCGCGCAGGATCGAAGGGCCTGGGGTTCGATACCCAGGCCCTGCATTTTATTTCGCTAACATACTTTTGCAGGTATAGCATCCCAGATCAAAGGAGACACCTTCTCTGGATCGAAGCCATGGCCTTCTCAATCAAAGAAGACATCTCCTTCCTGGATCGAAGGGCATTCCTTTTCCCCAGGATCGAAGGGAAATCCCCTTCCTGGATCGAAGGCTATTCTCGCCTCACTCCCTAGCCCAATCGAAAGAAGGCCTCTCTCCTGAATCGAAAGAAGGCCACGTCTCTCTGGAGTCGAAAGAAGGCAAAATTTCTTCTGGATCGAAGACCATAGTTCTCCCTGGGATTGAAACTCCTTTTTTCCCCTTTGATCGAAGAGTGCCTTTTGCCTTTTACTTTTATTTTCATTGACTGCTTTTTATTTTACATTAAAATAAAAATCACAAAATATTAGGCTAGTTGTTTTTCCAACTAAATTAATTTTGTAAATAAATTAATTAATTATTTTAACATTTTTTTTAAAATTTTTAAAATTAAATAGACTTATGCCTTATTTTCTTTTATACCAAAAAACAACAAAAAGATTTTCTTTTACTTTGCACGTGTTTATTTAATTCAATATTTTACTATTATTGTATCTGTTTACCGGATGTAATAGATAAAATTAGGATATTTACTGCTTTATTCCCCATTATCCTTATATTATGTAAATCCCCTCCCTGAAGCATTATAATAGCGTATGACCTCTATATTCTGCATTTTATTGCTTTTCATATTAACTTCTAGTAATTAGGCTTATATGATAAGACTAATAATCAAACGTTAGCAAACTTAATAAAAAGACAAAAAATAACTAAACACAACACAATTGCACATGTACACCTCTAAGGTACACCCACTTTGGTTGCCTTTTAAAAAAACAGTCATGAGAAAGGAATGCTTTAGCAAAGACCCATAAAATCAAAAGATCATAGTCCCTCGATGATCCTACAGTTGCTTTCTCGGTAAATGATCTAGTCCCTAAAACAAAATTGCTAAAGCATTTCCATAATTGCCTTCGTGACTGTAACGTCCCTTTGATTGTCCCTCAAACATCCAACGACAAGGCTACCTACTCACTAATAGTAGGATAGCATTGTGTAAAGGAAAAGAGGAAAAGAGTTACCTTTTCGAGTATAAAAGTAGATAGTTGTTAGAAGTTTGCTCAAAAAATACTTTTTTTCACTTATACAGAAAACTACTTTTTCGAAAACAATTTCAAAACATTTGCTTTGTTAACACTCTTGAGGACTGATACAAGAGTTAAACACAAAGCAAATTTCCGCACTAAGGTGTGATAAGGTGGCCAGAACCGGGACGTGGTTTCCCTTATTTCGTTAAGGAAATTTTGCTGGTTTGCGTTTTGCGTTTTGCGTTTGTGTTTGCAAAATGTCGCGGTAAGCAAGAGTCGCCACTGTCTTTTATTTTATCCAACAAGGAAAGGAAAAAAGCACAGAAAAATTCCTTTTTCGAGATATTTCTGAGTACGGGGGGTAGATTTATAGAAAGGGAAGGTATTAGCACCCTTTCTATCCGTAGTTATCTACAGGCTCTTAGGTACTTGCTCATCATTTTCAAAATTGTTTTCTTTGTGTTTGTGCGCTTTGAAAAGTTTTTGTTTTGACTTCGATTTAACTCTTGCTTTTGTCTTCAAGAGTGTAATGAAGTGTTTTTGAAAACTTTGTTTATAAAGGAGTGTAAGTGTGAAAAACTTGTTTGGAATGAGCAAGTACTTAAGAACTAATCTACCTACTCGAAAAAAGAATCGTTATGTATTCGTTTCCTTTAGACAACGCTATCCCACTATTAGTGAGTAGGTAGCACCGTCGTCGGAGTTTTGAGGGTCAATTCGAAAGGGACGTACGGTCACTAAAGCAATGTTAGGACGTCTTAGTAATAACCCTAATGTCTTAGATCAATTATTCGAGGCAACAATTCTAAGGCAACCATTCCGAGGCAACTTTTCTGAATCGGGACTTTGATCTTTGTTTAGACAAAAGGATGACCACTAAAGCATCCTATACTCAATGACCATTTACCGAAGGCAACCAAGTGGGAGTGTACCCTAGGAGTGCGCATGTGCGAATGATTCAATTTCAGTTTATTTATCTTTGCACATTTAGGGTGATCTAACTATTTTAAAATTAATCATACATTCTTGTCATGCATCCCTATATCATACATCTAACAGTTAATAATTTGCGGAATTTAAACTACACTATTACAAGGCTTCGGGTATTTACATAGCCAAAAACAAACCCTTTGAAAATAAAGCGATAAATGTAAATAAACGTCCTAATTAAACTATTATAAATTGTAGGCAGTTACATCAATATGGTAAATAATAAAAATAAAGTGCGCAAGAAGAATTAAGATCGACGAGAATTTAAGGTTTTGACCATTCTATCCTAATTAAAAGAAAAATTGTTTTTTTGTTGTTTTTAATAAAAGAAATAAGTTTTCTACATTAAATATGCAATTAATTAGTTAATTAAATTAATTAATAAAAATAATTACATGACCTATTTTGGTTTCTTTGGTTATTTTAGGAAAAAAATAAAATATAATTAAGTTAGTAATAAAACCTATTTATTCTAATTATTTTTAAGTTATTTACAAAAAGAAATTAAAGTTTTACCTAAAATTAAAATTTAATTAAGAAAAAATCCTAAATCTATTTTTATGTGATTTTTATATTTTGTTTATTGATAAAAAAATAAAAGGGATTAAAAGAAATAAATAAAATGAATAAAACATGAAAATAAAGATGGGCCTAGTAGCAAAAGTAAACAGGGGGGTGCAATCATCAGAAATCCCTAGGCCCGAATCTTCGAAAGCTTCATGCTCTAACTATGGTGTTTTTTTATTCTTGCATGGAACCTATGATTCAACCATCCATAATTGTTCTATATAAACTCAAACAAATGTTAGCATACCATAAAATGTGATTAAATTAGAGATTCAAAGTTTAAAATTTTACTAAACCGGTGTTGTCAAATGGGGGGCGTGCTAGCGTGTGATGGATTTCTCTTGGGCCTTGTAAGACTCTTGAGGACTTCAAGAGAATGGTTTGAGGCTTGATGTCAATTGAGAGAGACCGGAACCTCGAGATATGACTTGCACCAATTCTTTGATTTCTGGAGAGCTTTTTGAAGAGCTTTTGGAGAGCTTTTTAGAGAGGAATTTCGTCCCTTTCAAGCTTGTATGGCTCTATATTTATAGAGGAGAATGAGGAGACAAGAAAGCATGGAAATAATCTCCCTCATAATGTTGTGTTTTAAGACCATGATCAAAATTTGAAGAAAAAAAAAGTCATATTTGATGATTTTATGCCATTTTCACATGTGGATGAACCTGGACATATTTGAAGAGTTATTGCATGAAATCAATTGACATAAACCAGCATAAAACTTTCCCAAAATGGATTCACATCAAAATTTATATTATTTCTATTATTTATTTATTTAATTCTGAATTTTAATGAGTAAAATATCAAAATAAATAGCATAAATAGTAGAAAAATGTATGGGTGGGATTAGAGGTCGTGGACCATGTTAGGAATGAGTTTCAAACTTGAAAAGATAGGACCATTTGGAAAAAGTCCATGTTTGGTCAATATTTGCTTCATGCATTTTTTCAAAAATTATCCAACTTTGACAATGCATATCTCTCTCAATTTTAACCTTATGAGAGTGTTCTTGGACTTTTTAGAAACTTAGGGTGTCCCCTAAGAGACCTATTTGGTTTCATCTCAATTGGATCTTCCATATTCATGTAAGAAGCTTTGACCCAAAAGGTGTTTTTATTGACTTTCCAAAATGACCTATAATGTCCAAATTCATAACTTCTTGTGAGTGCATATTTTGAAATTGGGAGCTGAAGATGGATTATAAGGAATTGCATCCTATTCAAAATGAGATTTGTATGGGTCACTTCTCATAAAGTATGAGAAAGTTATGCTTGGTCAAATTTGAGTTGACTTTTCCTACAAAACCCTAATTTAGCAACTTTTGAGTCTTGATGAATTATGAGCAATCCTTGATGAATCATGATCAACCCTTGATCAAATGATGAAATATACTTCAAAATGAGGATGTTGACCAAAAATCTTGAAGTTTGACTGTATGTGGGCCACAGTTGACTTTTGCCCTAGCATGGTCGATTTTCAGGCCTTTGAGCAATTGACTGAGAAAACTTCCTCTGCAAGGCTTGAAACTTGACATGGATGATCTTGAGAACATATTAGGACACTTTTGAGAATTTGGGGTCCCTTGGACTCAAGTATCTTGATGCAACATGAAACCCTAATTTGAGGTAGACTGCCTTAGGAGAGAGCTTGGTTGGCTAACCCTTGGACTACCTTGAGCAACTTAGGGATCTTTCTTGAAATGTTTTGAGAAATATGGGAGGAAAAATTTTGGGGTACAACAGCTTCCCCTGTTCAATCTTCTTAAACCTGAAGATTTAGATTGGCTTTCGTGCCTTTCGTGATCCGAAGGTGGAAGAGGATTGAACACTAGAGTGCCCAGAAATTTGCACTCGCATGAAGTGGTAATTGTCTTGTGATGTCGGGAATGGGATTACATATGCCATTTGGAAATTGCTAACGAGGGGATGGGCTTAAAGATACCATCTGAAGGAGTGTCGATTGCATAAGAGATTCCTTAGCGAGAGCTTGTATACCTGTCGTTGAGGAAGATTCCGCTGGGGAGGGCTGATCTTTGTTGAGAGAAGTAGAATTTTAGGAGCTTTGGTCGTCCGTATTCCAATGAGGAAACATCTTTGTTGAATTTTAGGAACTTCGGTCGTCCGTATTCTACTGAGGAATCATCTTTGCTGACATTTAGGAACTTCAGTCATTCGTTGTTCAACTGAGGAATCCTCTCTGCTGACATTTAGGAACTTCAGTCATCCATTATTCAACTGAGGAATCATCTCTGCTGACATTTAGGAACTTCAGTCATCTGTTATTCAACTGAGGAATCATCTCTGCTGACATTTAGGAACTTCAGTCATTCGTTGTTCAATTGAGGAATCATCTCTGCTGACATTTAGGAACTTCAGTCATCCGTTATTCAACTGAGGAAAACATCTCTGTTGACAGTTAGGAACTTCAATCATCCGTTATTCAACTGAGGAATCATCTCTACTGACATTTAGGAACTTTAGTCATCCGTTATTCAACTGAGGAATTAACTCCGGCTTGAGGAAGCAAAAGTGAACTGCGTATCTAGTTGTGTACAGGCTGCACCGCGACCTACTAGGGAAAGGTGAAACCGATCGTGTTTGATAGGTCTGGGTCTTACAGTGTTATGGACTGCTGTCTGGAGATAAGAGAAACGAAACCTGGATAGTAGGGTTATGAGAAGGAACCTGGGTAAGGTTGCTTTGTGAGGAGTTTGGATAACACTGCGTCAGAACCGAGAAGGAACCTGGGTAAGGTTGCTTTGTGAGGAGTTTGGGTAAAACTGCGTCTGAAACGAGAAGGAACCTGGGTAAGGTTGCTTTGTGAGGAGTTTGGGTAAAACTGTGTCTGAACCGAGAAGGAACCTGGGTAAGGTTGCTTTGTGAAGAGTTTAGGTAGAACTGCATCAGGAGTGAGGAGGAACCTAGGTAAGGTTGCTTCAGGATGAGTCTAGGTGAAACTACATCAGGAAAGAGAAGGAACCTAGGTAAGGTTGCTCCAGGATGAGTCTAGGTGAAACTACATCGGGAAAGAGAAGGAACCTAGGTAAGGTTGCTCCATGATGGGTTTAGGTGAAACTACATCTGAACTGAGAAGGAACCTAGGTAAGGTTGCTCCATGATGGGTTTAGGTAAAACTACATCTGAACTGAGAAGGAACCTAGGTAAGGTTTCTCCATGATGGGTTTAGGTAAAACTGCATCTGAACCGGGAAGAAACCTAGGTAAGGCTGCTTCATGAGGAGTTTAGGTAAAACTACATCTGAACCGGGAAGAAACCTAGGTAAGGTTGCTTCAGGATGAGTCTGGGTGAAACTACATCGAGACCAAGAAGGAACTTGGGTAAGGTTGCTTTAGGATAAGTCTGTGTAAAACTTCAGGAGGAACCTGGGTAAGGTCACCTTGTGATAAGTTAAGTTCGTATAAAACTTCAGGAGGAACCTGGGTAAGGTTACTTTGTGATAAGTTTGTGTAAAACTTCAGGAGGAACCTGGGTAAGGTTACTTTGTGATAAGTTTGTGTAAAACTTCAGGAGGAACCTGGGTAAGGTTACTTTGTGACGAACCTGTGTAAATCTGTATTTAGGAGAAACCCGTGTAAAATTGCTTCGTGACGAACCCGTGTAAAGTCTGTTTAGTTTCCGGAGTTAATCTTGAACTTGCAGGAAGTTGTTGATGATAATCATCTTTCCTGAAAAGGTACATGATTAATTGTATATGATGCATGACATGCATTGTATGATGATGTTCTCAAAATAAATGAAATTATGTTGTATGCAATATGTATGCGCACGTCATGATATATGAACATGAAATGCTATTGTGGTACGTCCGAGTTTGGGAAAATAAATCCCTGACTATTGTTGGAGAATAAAGAGTTTCGCTCGCTGGAGATAACAACCGAAGATGATTGGGAGAATAATCCTACAGGAGAGAATAACTCGGCTGGGGAATGGACTAACAAGGAAATGACTCTGTGGGGAGTATATACTCTGCTAGAAGATCTGCTGATGTGGAGAAATAAAACTCAGCTGGGGATGAATTACTATTGTCGGTGACAGTGAACCCTGTTGGGGATTGAATTTCTGTCTGTGAAAGGAATGAACTCCGCTGGGGATGATTTTCCAATGGCGACTTCACTGGGGATAATCTTTTAGACTCTACTGGGGATAATCTTCCAGACTCCACTGGGGATAATCTTCCAGTGCTGGTGATAGATAAACTCTGCTTGGGGAGAATCTTACCAACCCATTCGTGGTTGCGAGCCTCAGCTGGTGAGAATTAACACCATTGTCCTTTTCTTACTCTGCGGGGAGTGTAGATGTTACTGGGACGCGGGCTGAGGATATGACAATGACTTTGCATCGATACTTTTCTGCCCCTGTATCTGCGGGAGAAGGTGCCTGCGGAGGCCTTGTGGATCGAGTATTATTCCAATCTATGAGGTGCTTGGTAATTGCCGATTGAAATGACAAATCTTCTTCTGGTAGGCAAGTGACGAGATGACGGGACATAGTCGTATGCTTTAATCCCTAACTTTTGCCTGGACTGTCTTTTTAGATTTTCAGTCCACCGGGATACCCTTTCTTGCCCAAGCCGTCTTTTCAGGTTTTCGACTTGCTGGGTGTACAAATCTTTTTTGTTTTTATCCCTAATTTTTGCCCGAACCCTTTTGGTTCGTCGGGATGCCCTTATTTTTGCCTAGGCCTGTCAACCTAGAAGGTCTTTGTTCATGCGCAGTATTTTTTGACTATGTACACGCTCTCAGGGTGTAGGGAGTTGTCATTGTCGGTAGTGTTGTGTTGCCATACTACCAGAAGATGTTCGTTTGATCAGCTGGAATTCATGTCCAATGCCCCAAGTGATTCAGATGGAGATCTGCCCCTGGCTATTTGGCATCTTTGAGAGACTCCTTGAATCTTGACTTGACTGCCCCAGATGATAGACAATGCTCATGTCGTGCCCCTTGGTTGGAAGTGTTTTTTCCAGTTGAGGTGACCCTTTTTATTGAAAAGATTTTTGTTCACTAGATATTCGTCGTGTGAATTTCTCTGCTGTTGAACAAATAGTCATATGCAAACAATGTTATTTTAAGAATGCAAATCTTATGTCTGTTTTGAAGTTCTTTGAAAATGCAGTTTTCAATAAAACAAGCGAATTTTTGTAAAATGTGATGTCAACTCAGGATTTACAGCAAGCCCTACAGGAGTCAGGATACCTTTTGTAACAGTATGCTTTCAAACTAACCCATGCCTCAGCTAGGACTTTTAAGGGTTATAACGTGGTCTGGTTCACGGTTCAAGAAACAAAGGATAAAGGCTCAGATTTTATTTGTACCCACCCGTTCTTCATGATGTTCTTCGATCCTAAACTCAACTAATTGTGCATTTAGACCCCGTTTTGAGTCTTTGCTCTGATATTCCAGTGATGGTTCGAATACTGACAGATTATTTTGAACAGGAAGTCATTTTGTTGAGAGTTTGTAGGACCTCCTTCTTTTTGATTTCGTTATCCCTGTCTTTTTTCCTGAACTATTTCTTTCTTGTGATTACAGTCAGCGGGATGCCCCAGTTTTTTTCTTAAGTCCCTTTCATAGGTTTTTACTTAATTTTTATTTGGAGGGATAACGACTGCCTGTCCTGACGATTATAGGGAACCATCACCGTATTTTAGTTTGGGAGAACGTCTTTGATACCATTCATTGTGCACCTGGATTAACTGAGAAAACTACCCTGCCCCAGGTTGTGATTAAGGGTTTTAATTTGTGTGAAAAGAAAAACTCCAACTTCTTTGGCTCAAAGGGGTTGACTAGGGATTATCTTCCTTATAACTCCACTGTTTAGGATTTGAAACAACGCATGTACATCGTCAGCGGGGTCTATTCAAAAGCATACTGTAGAGATTATGGTATCATTTTCTTCATCCTTCCTCTAAAGGCTTAGAGTTTTTTAATCGAGAGTTGAACATCACAAAAAGGAAATACGAAGCAATTTAAGCATAGTGAAAACAATTAATTCAAAACAGACACGTGTAATGCATTAATGAAATAAAAAAGTTTGACATGACAATAATTGTTTGAATAAGCAAAGAAAAATACAACTTCAGAATTCAAATGAACAAAAGTGCTTTCAATCCTAGCCATAATTTGGCAAGGGTGCAGTGATCATATTGGGAGTCTCAGGAGGGTCGAATTTGATCTCCTTAGCGTCAATCATATTTTGAATCTTGTATTTCAGCGCCCAACAATCATTAGTATCGTGCCCCGGGCTACCGTAATGATAAGCACACCTTGCATCTAGGTTGTAGTTAGGAGAAGAAGTCTTAGGGTTCGGATGAGGGTTTATCACCGTAATCAGATTCATCTTCAACATGTGCTGCAATGCTTGTGACAATGGCATGTTGATTTGGGTTAACTGCCTTTGAAGTCTTTCCCCCTTTGGATGATTATTTCGTTGTTATGGTCGTTGTGTGCATGCCGAATTAGAGATCAACACTGCCCCCACAGATTGGTGGTAGTCTGCCTGGCTACGCCTCTTCTGGCCGTGCATAGCATTGGCTTCCCTCTTGCCACCAAATGACTTCTTCTCTGTACTCAAAGAGGTATCTTTCTGGATCTTACCACTCAGGATCCCAGCTTCTACTCTTTCTCCAGTCAGAATCAGTTCGATGAAACCCACTGACAAGCTGTCGATCAAATGATTGAAATAGGGACTAGACAAAGTCCCAAGAAACATATCCACCAACTCCCTATCAGACAGAGGGGGTTGGACTCTTCCAGCAAGATCTCTCCACTTCTGTGCGTAGTCCTTAAAGCCTTCGCTTGTACCTATAGACATACCCTGAAGCTGAGTACGCGTGGGAGCAAGGTCAGCATTATACTGGTATTGCTTGTAAAAAGCAGCAACAAGGTCCTCCTAGTTGCGGACGTTAGCTCCTTCCAGTTGACAGAACCATTCAAGTTGAGTCCTTGACAGACTATCTTAAAAGAAATGAACCCAGAGATTTCTATCAGCAGTATAGGGTTGAATCTTTCTGACGTATGAGCGCCGGTGTAGCTTCGGGCAGGATACCCCGTCATACTGAGCAAAGACAGGAGCTTTAAACTTGTGAGGGATCACCACCCCAGATGCCAATCCCAGATCTCCAAAGTCTAACCCAGGTATCTTCTGAATTTCCATTGCACTGAGTCGGTCTTCAAGTTGCTTATATCTATCTTCAGTAGGAGGATACTGGTCTTCATCAAAGTCTGTGTCATTGTCAGAAACCACAGGGCTAGGACCCTTTCTTTCCTCTTGATTCTCTCCCCCTCCAGATGAATGGGACAAATCAGTCTCCTGTCGCGAATTGTTCCGAATCTGCGACCCATATTCAAGAGGACCACCTTCTTCTTCTTCATCTTCTTGTCCTTCAAGATAAGAGTCTTCAAATCTTGTTGACTCTTGGCCAAGTTCAAGAACATTTCCTGAAACTGAGCATGCTGAGCTTGAAGAGCCTTGATGGCTTGATCAGTAGGTGTTTCAGAAGACATGATTGCTGAAATAAACAGCGAAGAAGATGAGAAACCTGTAATGGTACCTGTAATGCAATTATATGTATGATATATGTATGCAATCTTTTCAAGGATCTCGCGGGGTAAACAAGAAACTGTTAGAATTTGATTGAAGAAAATTCGCGTTTGTTGAGAGTCCTTCTTCAAGAGTCAAGCTCACCATATCGAGTGGGTCATAGCCACCGACTCAAATTATCGTGTTTTGATCTCTAGATAACATTGGCTAGAGGAAAATAAATCCCTATTGCCCCTTGCTAGACGTTTGATTTACCATAACATGCATCACAAACCTTTGAGATCCTTGAAATGGTTAAGGAAATGTTAAGGCATGATGTTATGATGTGTATTTATGCGTTTAAGCAAAAGTACGAGGTAATGTAAACAAGTAAATCCGGAAAGAAATCCAAGGTATTGGATAAGGACTGTAAACAAAACTTGCAAGGAACTCAAGTTGTTAGATAACAAACATGTGCAAGTAGTTCAAGTTGAAATCAGACAAGTCACACAATAGCCCTTAAATTTCAGGCTGGCTTGGAGTTTAGGTATTACCCTCTTTCAGTTTAGTTGGTTCAACCTATCCTAATAATAGTAACTGGGTTCTAAAGGATCTCAATATCACTGACCATCCTCGATCGGTCATAATTCTAATTTAGCAACCTTTTCTTGCGGCCAGAATCATCACGAGAGTATGGTCTTAATGAGTGTAGCATACTGCTACTTTTCTATGGCCAAGTTGGTCAATTATAGGTTCTAAGGTTAGTTAATGTTTAATGACCCCTTAGCAGCCCCATACTCTCCTTGTTCCTCCACAAGGAATATCGGTACCAACTAAAGTGTCACACCAACGTAGCTACTGCTTCAACCGTATCGGTCTACACCGTACAGTTCCCTCACAGTCTATTGCTACTTGCCTAAAAGGTGTCCCCCAGATCCGGGTTAGGATCTATAGTAACTCCAATACAAACCCACAAAGGTAAATCAAACAGATCAAACAATTGAAAACAATATGATGAACTAATCCTAAGGTACACCCCACTTATATAATCCCCAACAGAGTCGCCAGTTCTGTGATACGGTGGCCAGAACCGGGATGTGGTTTCCCTTATTTCGTTAAGGAAATTTTGCTGGTTTGCGTTTTGCGTTTGTGTTTGCAAAATGTCACGGTAAGCAAGAGTCGCCACCGTCTTTTATTTTATCCAACAAGGAAAGGAAAAAAGCACAGAAAAATTCCTTTTTCGAGATATTTCTGAGTACGGGGGGTAGATTTATAGAAAGGGAAGGTATTAGCACCCTTTCTATCCGTAGTTATCTACGGGCTCTTAGGTACTTTCTCATCATTTTCAAAATTGTTTTCTTTGTGTTTGTGCGCTTTGAAAAGTTTTTGTTTTAACTTCGATTTAACTCTTGCTTCTGTCTTCAATAGTGTAATGAAGTGTTTTTGAAAACTTTGTTTATAAAGGAGTGTAAGTGTGAAAATTTTGTTTGGAATGAGCAAGTACTTAAGAACTAATCTACCTACTCAAAAAAAGAATCATTATGTATTCGTTTCCTTTAGACAACGCTATCCCACTATTAGTGAGTAGGTAGCACCGTCGTCGGAGTTTTGAGGGTCAATTCGAAAGGGACGTACGGTCACTAAAGCAATGTTAGGACGTCTTAGTAATAACCCTAATGTCTTAGATCAATTATTCGAGGCAATAATTCTGAGGCAACCATTCTGAGGCAACTTTTCTGAATCGGGACTTTGATCTTTGTTTAGACAAAAGGATGACCACTAAAGCATCCTATACTCAATGACTATTTACCGAAGGCAACCAAGTGAGAGTGTACCCTAGGAGTGTGCATGTGCGAATGATTCAATTTCAGTTTATTTATCTTTGCACATTTAGGGTGATCTAACTGTTTTTAAATTAATCATACATTCTTGTCATGCATCCCTATATCATACATCTAACAGTTAATAATTTGTGGAATTTAAAGTGCGGAATTTAAACTACGCTATTACAAGGCTTCGGGTATTTACATAGCAAAAAACAAACCCTTTGAAAATAAAGCGATAAATGTAAATAAACGTCCTAATTAAACTATTACAAACTGTAGGCAGTTACATCAATATGGTAAATAATAAAAATAAAGCGCGCGAGAAGAATTAAGATCGACGAGAATTTAAGGTTTTGACCCTTCTATCCTAATTAAAAGAAAATTTGTTTTTTTGTTGTTTTTAATAAAAGAAATAAGTTTTCTAAATTAAATATGCAATTAATTAGTTAATTAAATTAATTAGTAAAAATAATTACATGACCTATTTTGGTTTCTTTGGTTATTTTAGGAAAAAAATAAAATATAATTAAGTTAGTAATAAAACCTATTTATTCTAATTATTTTTAAGTTATTTACAAAAAGAAATTAAAGTTTTACCTAAAATTAAAATTTAATTAAGAAAAAATCCTAAATCTATTTTTATGTGATTTTTATATTTTGTTTATTGATAAAAAAATAAAAGGGATTAAAATAAATAAATAAAATGAATAAAACATGAAAATAAAGATGGGCCTAGTAGCAAAAGTAAACATGGGGGTGCAATCATCAGAAATCCCTAGGCCCGAATCTTCGAAAGCTTCATGCTCTAACTATGGTATTTTTTTATTCTTGCGTGGAACCTATGATTCAACCATCCATAACTGTTCTATATAAACTCAAACAAACGTTAGCATACCATAAAATGTGATTAAAATTAGAGATTCAAAGTTTAAAATTTTACCAAACCGGTGTTGTCAAATGAGGGGCGTGCTAGGCGTGTGATAGATTGCTCTTGGTACTTGTAAGACTCTTGAGGACTTCAAGAGAATGGTTTGAGGCTTGATGTCAATTGAGAGAGACCGGAACCTCGAGATATGACTTGCACCAATTCTTTGATTTCTGGATAGCTTTTTGAAGAGCTTTTGGAGAGCTTTTTAGAGAGAAATTTCGTCCCTTTCAAGCTTGTATGGCTCTATATTTATAGAGGAGAATGAGGAGACAAGAAAGCATGGAAATAATCTCCCTCATAATGTTGTGTTTTAAGACCATGATCAAAATTTGAAAAAAATGTCGTATTTCATGATTTTATGCCATTTTCACATGTGGATGAACCTGGACATATTTGAAGAGTTATTTCATGAAATCAATTGACATAAACCAGCATAAAACTTTCCCAAAATGGATTCACATCAAAATTTATATTATTTCTATTATTTATTTATTTAATTCTGAATTTTAATGAATAAAATATCAAAATAAATAGCATAAATAGTAGAAAAATGTATGGGTGGGCTTAGAGGTCGTGGACCATGTTAAGAATGAGTTTCAAACTTGAAAAGATAGGCCCATTTGGAAAAAATCCAAGTTTGGTCAATATTTGCTTCATGCATTTTTTCAAAAATTGTCCAACTTTGACAATGCATATCTCTCTCAATTTTAACCTTATGAGGGTGTTCTTGGACTTTTTAGAAATCTTAGGATGTCCCCTAATAGACCTATTTGTTTTCATCTCAATTGGATCTTCCATGTTCATGTAAGAAGCTTTGACCCAAAAGGTGTTTTTGTTGACTTTCCAAATGACCTATAATGTCCAAATTCATAACTTCTTGTGAGTGCATATTTTGAACTTGGGATATGAAGATGGATTGTAGGGAATTGAATACTATTCAAAATGAGCTTTGGATGGGTCATTTCACATACAGTATGAGAAAGTTATGCTTGGTCAAAGTTGAGTTGACTTTTCCTACAAAACCCTAATTTAGCAACTTTTGAGTCTTGATGAATTATGAGCAATCCTTGTTGAATCATGATCAACCCTTTATCAAATGATTAAATATACTTAAAAATGAGTATGTTGACCAAAAATCTTGAATTTTGACTGTATGTGGGCCACAGTTGACTTTTGTCCTAGCACAGTCGATTTTCAGGCCTTTGAGCAATTGACTGAGCAAACTTCCTCTGCAAGGCTTGAAACTTGACATGGATGATATTGAGAACATATTAGGACAATGTTGAGCATTTGGGGTCTCTTGGACTCAAGTATATTGATGCAACATGAAACCCTAATTTGAGGTAGACTGCCTTAGGAGAGAGCTTGTTTGGCCAACCCTTGGACTATCTTGAGCAACTTGGGGATCTTTCTTGAAATGTTTTGAGAAATATGGGAGGGCAAATTTTGGGGTATAACATAAGGCATTTCAAAACATTTTCAAATGCAAAGCACAAAAGCATTTTTAAAAATGAGCAAACCTCTAAGAGCCCGTGAAAACCATGGATCGAAAGGGTGCTAACACCTTCCCTTTCCATAACCTACCCCCCTTACTCAGAAACATCTCTAAAAGGTCTTTTTCCATTCTTTTCACCCTTTCCTTTGTTGGATGAAAGAAAATACGGTGGCGACTCTTGCTTACTGCATATTTGCGAATACAAAATGCAAAACTAGTAGTATATAACAGTCGGTTCTGCCACCGTAAAACATGATGTCTCGTTAATAAGTTGGTGTATCTGCGGCAGCTGGTAAGAATCTTTGGGACATGCTTTGTTGAGGTCCATGAAGTCGACACGCATACGCCATTTTCCTAATTTATTTTTGACCATCACCACATTGGACAACCAAGTAGGGTACTTTATTTCCTTGATGAAACCGGCGTCAAGCAGTTTCCCGACTTCTTCTTTCACGACATTTCTCTTATCTCCTCCTCCTTTTCATTTCTTATGAGATATTGATTTTGTATCAGAGTCCAATTCCAAATGGTGACACGGGAATTTCATACCTATCCCGGGCATATTCGAAGGCTTTTAGGCGAAGAGATCAACATTCTCTTTTAACATTGTTACAATCTTTTCTTCCTCTTCATAGGACAAGTTGACTCAGATGTAGGTTATCTCAGAGGGCATGTTGGCAATCTGAACTTTTTTGGTTTCCTCGTGAGGAGATAAACTGTCCTCTAGTGGGTTATCACATGGGTCTATTTCGACCATGTTGACTTTGAGATCATTTGAGTGTGTTGCAACTAGTTTTTAAATTAGAGTCGTCACCCTTAATTTTTATCCTAAAGGAAGGGAGTATAAAGGAATAACCCTAAAAGTTAGAGATTCTAGGTTCTTTAGACTCGGTTATAGACAAAGGGGAGGTGTTAGACACCCCTTATCTACCTTGTTCACAAGGATACTAGGTTTAGAAGCACGTTCTTAGGAAATAAGGGTTTTAATTATTATTGAGGAAAAAGGGTTTAAATTTTAGTTTGGGGGACTCGCCACGATTTTGATTGTATGCCTACGTATCATCTTAGGAGGAATCAGAATCCCATTTCGTAGTTCGCGGTTGGTTTGTGTTTTTTATAAGATTACATAGAATTGCTTTCGAATTAACTTTGAACCTTGTATGGGTTGTAAGTTGAGTGATCGTAGACGCAGTTCGCAGTTTGATTTGAAGATGACACTATTTAATCATTTTTTGAAAAATGTTCTTGAATTTGATTGTTATGTTAGTAAAAAAAGATTTGAGATTGGTTAGTTGTTTTAAGACGCATAGTGGGGGAGTCTGATATAGCCTCCTCATCGCGTTGCCAAATATTAGCCATGTGTCGCTTACGGATGGAATATTTGGAATTGCGTGGATTTTAATATTTAGTTTTGAATAATAAACGGTAGATGATGTGTCGACCAATTTAATTATTCGAAGAGGGACATCCTATTATTCATAGGATGTGTGAATTAATTGTTTGAGAAATATCAGAATTGGGTGAAAGGTGACAAATTACTTAAAAATATAAGCAATTTTAATCTTAAAAAAAGGGTGAAATTTAATCAAAGATTTAAAATATGTACAAATTAGTCAAATTAATTAATTTAAACAATGACTACATTAATTTAGAAAGTAAACATTTTTTGTGTTTTTTATGAGAAATTAAATTAGACTAAATTAATCTAAATAGAATCTAATTAATTAATTAATCTTAAACTAAATAAAACAAGATCATATAGTATAAAATAAAACAAATATTCTAAGGTTAGAGGTGTGAAGTTAGAATTAGGTGAAGATATTTAGCAGAAAGATAGACTAAAAGGGCCCAAAGCCCAAATGAACACCAAATCATAATTATATTAACTAAATTAAAAAAACATAAGAATATAGTGAGCCAAATTATAAACCTGACCGTGCAAGCCCCTTTGCAATTTGTCTTAATCCTTCAATCCAATCGTCATTCAATAGAAAAGAGACACGTGGACATGATTTTAAAATACTAAAATAAAAATAAACTAAAATAACATGATTAGCCATTAGAAAGAGAAATATTATATCTCTTCCTTCTCCTTTTCCTGTACGTCTCTTACTGTAAAATCAACATTTTTCTTTCACATTCCAAAACCAAACAAATACCAACATATAGAAATATACTCACATAAATCCACAATAATGATAAGCCTATAAAAATAAAATACACGACGGTAGAGAGTACCAGTCAGTGTCCTTTGGTGCGGATCGGAGCAGGTGGGTTGAAACTCCAAGGTTGGATCGTGTGGTCGCCGGCTGTTTGCATGATAGCATGCTGATGGTCATAGGATTTGTTCGTCAGAGAAGCTGCTCATGGTCGGGATAGAGCGGGTTTGGTTCGAATTTGCAGCAATTTCAGGTTGCTTCAAATTTCAACTTCTTCTTTGTTTTCCGATTGGAAAGTGTTGTTGGTTTGATTTGGATTTTGAGACCATGGTGGTTTGTAGACAATTGTTCTGTGATGGTGAAAGCAAGCAAATTCGAACATATAATTGTGGAAGGAGGGTGTAAATCGGAGGCATGGTGGACGGGCGGTTTCGATGTGAACTCGGGATTCTGCCTCTCGTCTTTCTTATATTCTCTCCTGCTTCAAAATCCAAAAGAAAACAAATAGCAGTAATAATGGTATTTTTAATTTTGTTATCTTTTGAAATTGAAATCACTGATGGTTGAAATTGCAGGTTTTGTAATAAACCAAAAAATCTTGGCAAACAATGAGAGAATAGTAACCATGTATTCAATATTATAGTAAAAATAATAATAATTACGGACACAAACTTGGCACATGAAATCCGATTGATTTTATAGATGACAAAAAAAAAAAGAGGAGTTCAAATTAAAGAGTTATATATATATATATATATACTGTTTGTTAGAAACATGAGTGCATTTATGAATTTTTAACTTTTAATATAACAACGATGAATAAAATGAAAATCAGTGGTTAGAGACTATGAGGATGGTTGTTAGTGCTCTTGTGAGTGGCTACTGAGAAAGTCTTTCTCTTAGAAGAAAAAGTGAAAAGATAAGTTTATAAACCGTGAGAAATAAGTTGGATGCGATGTGTATATTTGTGGATATTGTGATTTAATATGCGAATGTAAGAAATTGTTATTACAAAAAGAAATATAATAAACCAAAACATCATCAATTTGATATCATATGATTAAAAATAAATAATTGGAGATAAAAGATAATGTCCTCATATGAAATCAACGGCCAAACATATCAATAGTAAAAGAGATTTTGAAAACCAGAAATTTGTTAAAAGAGAGAAAAAAACTAGAGTGTGTGAGTGTGATTGAATTATGGATTTTCTGGATGAAAAACTAGGATAATGATGAGTCATATTTATAGAGTGGGAATTAGGTTAAATAAACTTAACAAGTAAGTTATCCAAAGTGAATGAAAAGCGCAAGTCCGATTTCCAAAAAGGAAAGAAAATTAGTAACAAAAAGAAATAAAAAGAACATCATAAGTGCTTCACAAGAGATTCAAACCCATGACCTTATACTTACAAGCTTTATTCTTTACCAATTGTGTTGTGTTACTCATTTGTAAATAAACTCAATTTGAAGGAATATGAAAGGTGTGCAAGTATTTGCTATTTTAAAAATACAAATAATTTGAAATGAATCATTATATTTTTAAATAGGTTTGGAAGCGAATATTTATAAAAATTAAATAATATTATAAAAATAAAGTTTAAAATATTTTTGACTAGACTTGAGAATGAACATCTATAAAAATAAAATACTATTATAAAAATAATGTTTAAAGTAGTTTTGACTATAGAAATAAAATGGCGGGAAAATTTGGGGTATGACAGTTGCCCATATTTAATCATCTTTCGATTAAATAGTGCGAGAGTATGCAGGTCTCGCACGTTTGATCAGAAGTTTATTAAATATTGAAAGACCCAATGATTTGTCCGAAATAACAATAAGGATACGTTGTACAGCGTTCCCATGAGTATGAAGAATAGGCATAGATGATGATGTATCATCCTACCAGCGTTTGTACCAAAGTTTTTGATCTAGACATGATGATGCAGATGACCCGTCAGTACTTAGCGGGATTGTAGAATTTTGCATATTTACCGATACTCGATAGCCAGATGAAATATGTTAGGTTTGAAGTAATGGAACCCAAAATTCCCTGATGGTGTCGGTTGTGTCGTCCTCGACAATAATTATCAACGTGAAGAACACCAAATTCATGACGATGTCAGTTGTATCGTCCTCAACCATAACTATCAACATGAAGGAAATAAACACCAAATTCACGATGAAGTTGGTTGTGTCGTCCTCAACCATAACTATCAACGTGAAGAACACCAAATTCATGATGAAGTCGGTTGTGTCGCCCTCAACCACAACTATCAACATGAAAAAAATAAGCACCAAATTCATGATGAAGTCGGTTGCGTCGCCCTTAACCATAACTATCAACATGAAGAACATTGTAATACGGTGGGAGAACTGACATGGGTGTTTTGCGTTTTATCGCAATTGTTACGGATAGCAAGAGTCGCCACTGACTTTTCTTTCGTCCAATAAAGGAAAGGGTGAAAAGAACAGGAAAAACCTTTTAATAATTTTTCTTGAGTTCGGGGGGTTGGTTATGAAAAGGGAAGGTGTTAGCACCCTTTTCATCCGTAGTTATCTACGGGCTCTTAGTTGCTAGCTCACTTTGAAATGCTTTGTTTGAAAGGTGTTTGTGATAGGTTTTGAAAGTATTTTTGAAAAGTGCCTTCGCTTAGGCGAACTTGGTAATGATTCTCGTTTCGGCGAAAATGTATACAAAGTGTTGACTTTTGAAAATATTTCATTTGAAGTGTTGGTGTGTATTAAACATGTTTGAAAAATGGTTGTGACCAAGCAACTACGAACGTTCTACCTACTCAAAAAGTATTTGTTCATTTCCTCCTCCTTTGGATATTACTATCTTACTATTGATTGATAAGAAGCCCTGTCATTGGATGTGAAGGGACGGACGTGGGTCGCTGTATAGTCATAGAAGGCAACATTATTGGATACCTTAGAAATTTTTGTAAGGTTCTAAGATTGTTTACCGAAGCCAACATCGAAGGGTCATCGAGGGACTACGATCTTGTATTCGATGGTCATTGCTAAAGTATCCCATATTTGAGGGACATGACTGTTTTTTCTCAAGGCAACAAGTGAGGTTAATCCTAGAGGTGCAAGTGTGAAAAGTGTTTGTTTTCATGCATTTTGTCTTGAGATTAGGGTTCTCTATTGTTTGATTTTTAGTCTTGTCGTACACACCCTAATTACTAGCAATTGTATTGAAAGCGATAAATTACGAAAATTTAAAGTTCTACGCTATTACATCTTTTTTGGGGATGAGGGATACAAATTTACAAATGAGGAATGAAAGCAATTAAAACCTAATTACTACTACAACCATATTTAATAATAAATAACAATAAAAATATAAAGAAATATAAATATAATGTAAAAAAAAAAAGAAAATTGATTTTAAAAAACTTTTATGTATTGACACATACACTTACGTATTGATACAAAAACATTTATGTATTGATGCATGCACTTATGTATTAATATGAAAACTTTTAAGCATTGATACATATCATTCCTTTCTCCTAGAAGTCAAAAATAACTCAGTATGAGTCTACACATAAGGGTTTGTATCGACTCATACTGCTTTGTATCGACACATGCACGTTTTGTATCGACTCATACTCATTTCTTGCTCTTGGAAGTCAAAAATAACACAGTATGAGTCGACACATAATGGTTTGTATCAACTCATTTATGTTTTGTATCAACACATGCTTGTTTTGTATCAACTCACAACTTGTTTTATACATAATATATGTCGACTCATAGTGATATGCATCGACTCATACTGCTGTTTTTTACTTCTAACATTGTTCTGCTACATGTAAAAGTCAGTTCTTAACACATTGTTAATGAAAATGAAAATGAAAAGCAAGCATATGGTTAGCTTCAAGGTAATGATATCTACATTTTATCTTCATAAATGAACCACTAATGAGGTTTGTATGAAGAGTTCAAAGTCAAGAAACTTACCTTGAAACTGAAATTTTTGTTTTGATTTTGAGTTGGAGAAGTCAAGTTGCAGGTGGCTGTTTTTGAATTTGAAAAATAGTGATGTTACAGAAGTTGTTATTGACTTTGAACAACTTTTATTTGATGTATGTGGAGTGTTTGGATGGTTTGTTTGGATAGAACTTGCAAGGTGTAAGAGGTTCAAAGATTTGGACTTTAAAGCTCAAGAGTGGAGGTTTTGTGGACAGTTATGGTTTTTTGAGAGTATGAAGGGTTTTGAGAAACTTATCTACACAACAAAAACTTATAACCTTTAGCTTGCAAATGACTTCTCTATTTATGGAGGAGGTTTGAGAGGATGAGAGAGTTTGTTTTACAAGCTGTCAAAATCCTGGTTTGGTTGAGATGAAACAACCAAGTTATGTGAAATTTGATGTCCCAATGCATGGTACAAAAGGGATATGAAGTGGCTAGGAGTTTTTAGGCATGTTGCTTCTTTCTTTGACATTGTGTTTGCAGAAAAAAACAGTTGAGAGGCTCAAGGAGATCTGACTTTGTATAAAGCATGCTTTATGTGAATGGAAATGATGCCTTTGTGCCATAAATGAAATGATGCAATGGACAATACTTGAATCACTTGGATAATGGTTCAATCAATTGTGTAAACATCTGATTATGGATATATTTGCAAGTCAAAAGGCCTTCAAAGTAAGATTATGTAGCATGGCATAAGGATTTTGTTATATGTTCTTCAACAAAATGACTTGCAATTCGAGAACGGATGCCCGACTTCAGGCCCTTGAATCTCCTATCTCAAGTATGATAAATTAATGCTCTTGGATGTTTTGGTAAGCTTGAAACATCCTATAAAACTTTCATGTTGGCCATTTTGACAAAATCATCTTGGAACTATTTGAAAAAATGTCAAGAAGTTGGGATAAAATCCTGACCAAAATCTGTTGAGAATTTCTCTAAGTGTTAGATGAAAATGTCATGACTTCATGGGTTTATATCTTCAAATCTAAGAGTTTTTTGGAAATCAACCCTCTAATACAAATTTTTAGAATTAATCAAGATCTAGAACTTCATGTTGAAAGTTTCATTTGAATCATTTTGCATCATGGTGAAAAATTGGTATGAAGTTATGAAATAAACATGTATAAAACACTTAGAAAAATTTCTAAGTCTTGAAAAGTTTTGAATTTTCAAATTGACTTTTGAATCTCTTGACTTCTTGATGTCAAGCTTTATATTCTTGAATGTCTTGATGAATTTTGATCTTTGAAACTTAATGTTGACCAAAAAGTCAAAGTTTGACTTTTTAGTGTACAGTTGACTTTTTGATCAGTTGACCAAATTTCATGTATCAATCCATTGATCTTGAGAAATTTTTTGAGCCATGAAATTAGGTCAACATATTGTATTTGAATCCTTGAGATTGTACTTTAAGCCATTAGATAATGTATTAGGTCAAAAAGTCAATGATCAATCGTCCTTAGTCAAAACCCTAATTTGTGGTCTCGGTGTTTCGGAGGTGACTTTGTCTGATCAATTCTTGAGAATCATCAAGCATTGGAGATCCTTTGTAAGGAATGTCTTGAGAAAGAGAGGGGAAGTTTTGGGGTACAACAGCTTCCCCTGTTCAATCTTCTTAAACCTGAAGATTTAGATTGGTGGGTCTGCCATTCGTGACTTGAAGGTGGAAGATGATTGAACACTAGAGTGCCTAGAAATTTGCACTCGACTATGTATTATTTGATTGTTTTGAGAATGGGCTTAAAGATGCCATTTGGAGAAGTGATAAAGAGTTTGTCGGAGATGGGCTTATAGATGTCATTTAAAGGTGATTGTTGATAGAAATTAGACTAAGTCTAAACTTGACTGTAACTGGGAGAAGTATCAGAATAAATATTTGGCTGATTTAATCTGAGTCGGAAGGTCTAGTGGAATGAGTATCAGAATAACATCCATAGATGGATCATATCTGACTCATATTAGAAAGATATATTGAATGAGTGTCAGAATAACATCCGTATCTGGATCGTATCGAAATTGTATTTGAGAAATATACTAAATGAGTGTCAGAATGACATCCATATCTGGATCGTATCTGAACTGTATTTGAAAGATGTATTAAATGAGTTTCAGAATGATACCCGCATCTGGATCGTATCTGAACTGTATTTGAAAGATGTATTGAATGAGTGTCAGAATGACATCCGTATCTGGATTGTATCTTAACTGTATTTGAAAGATGTATTGAATGAGTGTCAGAATGATATCCGTATCTGAACTGTATTTGAAAGATGTATTGAATAAGTGTCAGAATGATATCCGTATTTGGATTGTATTTGAACTGTATTAGAAAGATGTATTGAATGAGTGTCAGAATGATATCCACATCTGGTTCGTACCTGACTCGTATCTAAAAGATGTATTGAATGAGTGTCAGAATGAAATCCGTATCTAGATCGTATCTGAACTGTATCTGAGAAATATATTGAATGAGTGTCAGAATAACATCTGTATCTGGATCGTATCTGAACTATATTTGAAAGATGTATTGAATGAGTGTTAGAATGATATATGCATCTGGATCGTATCTGAACTGTTTCTAGAGTGAATTTGGAGTAAGTGTCAGAATAACATCCATATCTGGATCGTATATGAACTGTATCAAGGGGAAAATCTGGAATAAGTATCAGAATTTCATTCTTCTTTGGATCGTGTCTGAACCGTTTCTAGAGTGAATCTGGAATAAATGTCAGAATGAAATTCGTATTTAGATCGTATCTGAACTGTATCGAGGGGAAAATCTGGAATAAGTATCAGAATGTCATCCGTCTTTGGATCGTATCTGAACCATTTCTAGAGTGAATCTGGAATAAGTGTCAGAATGACATCTGTATCTGAAATGTATCGAGGGGAAAATCTGGAATAAGTATTAGAATGTCATCCATCTTTGGATCGTATCTGAACCGTTTCTAGAAGAGAATCTTTGGCTGATTGTATTTGACAGATGATAGGTTGTTGACGAGATCTACCTGTTCGGGAGTTGTCCTGAAAAGATAAAGTTAGTTTCATGCAAGGGCATGATGTATGTATTGCTTAATGGTGCTCTCAGAATGAATGAGAATGCTATATACGTTTCGTATTCATATTCTATGTTGTGTGAAATGTGAAAGGTGGTTGAAGTGTATCTTTATCTGGGAAAATAAATTTATGACTACTGTTGGGGAGTTTTTCTTATTTGTTTGAAGAAACTCTGTTGGGGATATGCTGATTTCAGTTTGAGGGATAGAGTTCATGAACCTTGGTTTTCCATTACTTTACTGGGGAATTTAATTCTTATTTACCCTGACTGGGGATAAAAGAGATGATTAAACTTTTGTCTTGGAAAGGATAGTTGACTGGTATCTGGTCAAAATCCAAGCTTTGCAGCAACTTTTTGGGAAGGATGAAGTTAAATGTTATTTGGTCGGATTCCAGGCTTTGCAACAACTTTCTGAGGTTAAATGAAGTTAAATGTTATCTGGTCGGATTCCAGGCTTCGCAGCAACTTTCTAGGGAGAATAAAGTTAAAAGTTATCTGGTCGAATTCCAGGCTTCGCAGCAACTTCTAGAAATAATGAAGTTAAATGTTATATGGCCGGTTTCCAGGCTTCACAGAAACTTATTGGGGACAATATCAACTCCGCTGGGGACAAGGGGTTTTATCTGTTGATTTATAATAGTCTGAAAAAAGACTCGTGTTGGGGAATCTGTAGTTTGTTGGGCAAATAAACCCTGTTGAGGGGAATACTTTGAAGACCTTATCGGGGAGATGAACTCTTTTGGGGAGAACTCTGTAAGGTTTCTTTTTTCAGTTAAGACCAACTCAGCTAGCGAATGTCAGAATAAATCCAAGCCTTGGTTGTATTTGAGGATGTATTGAATGAGTATCAGAATGACATTCATATTTGGTTTGTATATGAACTATATCTGCAGAAGAGTCTGGAATAAATGTCATAATAAATCTGTTTAGATTGTATCTACATTGTATCTAGAAGATGATAAACTGCCGGCAATTCCCATCCGTTTGGGAACTGGCATGATGTGTGCGTTCGTCAGGAGAAGATCAAACTCCTCTATTCGCTAGTTAGTTTGACTATGTAATCGGCTGAAGGATGCCTTACTTTTGTTTGAAGATGTTTCAGCTCTTGTCGGGGATAGCCTTATGGAGGATTATACTCTTATCCGTGAAGATTATTCTGTGGGGATAACCTTATAGAGGTGGCTCTGGCGAATTCACTGGGGATCACCTTATGAAAGGGACTTTGTAGGGATTTGTCATTGTCCATAGTAGTAAGTAGTATTTCCAGAAAATGTTTGCTTGTTCATACTTGACCCTTTACTAGAATTCATGTTCAATGCCCTAAGTGATTCCGATGGAGACCTGCCCCTGGCTATTCAGGACTTTATAAGATATTTCTTGGAATCTTGACTTGACTGTCACTGATAAGTTGGACAATAACATCTCATACCCCCTTGATTATGGGATATTTGTCATTGGAAGTGTCTTCCAATTTGAAGTGATTATGTTTCTTGAGATAATTTCCGTTTATTGGATATTTATTGTGCGATTTCTCTATTGTCGACCAATTAGCCATATGCAAACAACGATATTCAAACAATGCAAAGTTTATGTTTGTCTTGAAGTTTTTGAAAATGCATTTTTAGAAAAATCAAAGATTTTTGTAAGAATATGAATTCAACTCAGGATTTACAATAAGCCTTACAGGAGTTAGGATACCTTTTGTAACAGTATGCTTTCTAACTAACCCATGCTTCAATTAGGACTTTTAAAGGGTTGTAACATGGCATGGTTCATGGTTTGAGAAACAAAGGATAAGGCTCGAAGTTTATTTGTACCCAACCCGTTCTCCATGATGTTCTCCAGTCCTATACTCAGTTAATTGTGCGTTTGGATTCCAATTGAATCTGGAATGATATTTTGGTGATGGTTCGGATACTGGAAGTTTATTTAAGAAGGCAATCATTTTTGCAACATTTTTCTGTTGTTGAGGATTTGTGACGACCTCTTTTATTGTCCCTAATAAAAAAAAATTGCCTGACTGTTTTGGTTTGAGACTACAGTCAGCGGGATACCCTAGTTTTTCTTAAGTCCCCTTCATAGGTTTTTACCTAATGGGCTTTTCTTTTTGAGAGGTAAAGACTGCCTATTTCATGGGGAACCAACACCAATTTTTGATTCAGAAGGATATTTTTGTTGTGAAGTGACAGCTTGCGACTGAATGCGCATTCGAATTAACTGAGAAACTATCCTGCCCCAAGTTATGATTAAAGGTTTCAGTTGTGTGAAAAAGAAAACTCCTACTTCTTTGGATCAAAGGGGTTGACTAGGGATTATCTTCCTTATAACTCCATTGTTTAGGATTTGAAATTACGCCTGTACATAGTCAGTAAAGTTTGTCCAAAAGTATATTGTATGAGATTTATGGTATTATTTCCGTCATCCTCCCTCTAAAGGCTTACAACTTTTAACGAGAGTTGAATATCACAAAAGGGAGTAAACATCACAGTTTAAATATAGTAAAAATGAATGGATTAATTTAAGGCAAACATATGCAATGCATTAATGAAACAAAGTTTGACATAATAGATAAGTGTTAGAACAAACAAAAGAAATTACAATTGAAAATTCAAAATGAACTAGACGCTCTCAATGATTTGGCATGGGAGCAGTGATCATGTTGGGAGTCTCAAGAGGGCCGAATTCAATCTCCTTGGCATCAATCATATCTTGAATTTTGTTCTTCAGAGCCCAGCAGCTGTTCGTATCATGTCCATGACTATCAGAATGGTATGCACACTTTTCATTTGGATGATAACTAGGAGCAGAAGTATTGGGATTCTGAAGAGGGGCCTTTAATGTAATCAGCTCTGCCTTCAACATGTGTTGTAACGCTTGAACCAGTGACATGTTGATTTTGGTGAATTATCTTTTAGGTGTGACCTCCTTACGCTGATTCCCCTGTTGATGTTGTTGCATAGAGATAGGGTTAGAGATTAGCACGACTCCCTCATATTGGTTGTGGTTACGTCTAGCATGTCCCTCTTGACCATATACATTATTGAACTCTTTCTTTCCAATGTACGTCTTCTTTTCAGTACTTGAAGATGCATCCATCTGGATTTTTTTGCTTTTAATTCCGCCTTTAACTTGTTCCCCAGTTAGAATCAGCTCGGTGAATCCAGCTGAAGAGCTTCCGATTAGGTGATTGAAGAAAGGTCTTGTCAAAGTTCCCATAAAGATATCAACCAGCTCCCTGTCAGATAAAGGAGGTTGAATCCTTCCGGCTAGGTCTCTCCACTTTTGAGCGTATTCTTTGAAACCTTCGTTGGAACCCATGGTCATTCCTTGTAATTGCACCCTAGTTGGCGCAAGATCCGCGTTATGTTGATATTGGCGGTAAAAGGTGGTGGCCAAATCCTCCCAAGTATGGATGTTGGAACCTTCTAACTGGTAAAACCACTCCAATTGAGTCCCAGACAGACTCTCTTGAAAGAAGTGCGTCCACAACTTCTTATCAGTGGTATGCGGTTGAATTTTAAGGACGTAAGATCTCAAGTGAAGCTTAGGGCATGAGATTCCATCGTACTTGGCAAAGATTGGAATCTTGAATTTGTGGGGAATAACTACCCCAGGAACCAAACCCAAGTCTTCAAAGTCCAAGCCAGACACAACTTGGATCTCCACAACTTTCAGTCTATCTTCTAGTTGCTTATATTTGTCATCGGCCGGCGGATATTGCTCATCAGAATAATCCTCATCTTCAGAGATTTGATTGTTTCCACCCCTAGCGCGGGTGCTCCTAGCATCTTCATCTTGATTTTCATTCTCTTCGAAGGAATCTTCTTCAACTTGGACTTGTTTGGCGAGCCCTTTAAACCTCTTCCCCAGGTTTAGGATGCCATCTCATTTCTTTGCCTTCTTCTTGCTCCCTTTGGTGAAGAGTGCTTTCAGATCTTCCCGCCCCTTGGCTAAGTTTAGGAACATTTGTTGGAACTGGGCATTCTGATCTTGAAGATCTTTAACTGTTTGCTCTAGAGCCATTTTCTTACTGAAATAAACAGCGAGAAAATGAGAATACATGTTATGCAATGACATGCATGATATGTAAAATGCAATGTTTTGAAGGACCTCGCGGGGTAAGCACAAGAAAATGTCAAAAGTTGAACTTTGATTATAGCTTTGAAGAACTTTGTATCATTGAATGCCCTTCTACGAGAATCAAGCTCACCGTGTCAAGTGGGTCATAGCCCTTGACTCTTTGGCTTTTTTGACAGCATTTGTTTAGAGGAAAATAAATCCTCTTGCCCCTTGATAGACGTCTGGTTCGGTATAACCCTGCATCACAAACCATTGAGATCCTTGAAATGGTTATTAAAATACTATGATATGATGTCATGATGTTATGTACAAATAATCATATACAAGCACACAAACAAGTCCTTAGGTTTAGGCTTGCATGGGGTTTATAGGTAAGTACTCTCTTGAAGTTTAGTTGGTTCAACCTATCCTAGAAAGGAACCGGGTTCTAGGGAATCTCAATATCATCGATCTTTGTTCATTGGGCATTGTCTCAGCACAATCAATCTTTTCTTGCGGATGAAATATCCCAAAAGTCTGATCTCAATGAGCGTAGTGTCGAGTATCAACCAATTTTAAGCTTTCCACCGAAACGGGCTATCTCACTACTTCCTAATGGCCAAGTTGTTCAATTAAAGGTTCTATGGTTCGTTAGTGCTTCGTGACACCACACAGCAGCCCCGTATTCTCCCCGATTCGCCACAAGGGATAATGGTACCAACAAATGTGTCACACTAACGAAGCTATTGTCTCAACCATATCGGTCTACGCCGTACAATCTCCATAATCTTTGCTACTTACCTAATAATGTACCCAGATCTGGGTAGAGGATCAATACAAAACCCAAACAAGGACCCAAGAATGTAAAGTAGACAAGTCAAACAATGAAAGCATTTAAAGGTGATCTAGTCTCTAAGGTAACCCACTTTTAAGTACATTTCCACAGCAGAGTCGCCGGTTCTTTAATATAGTGGGAGAACCGACTTGGATGTTTTGCATTTTATCACAATTGTTACAGATAGCAAGATTCACCACCGACTTTTCTTTTATCAAATAAAGGAAAGGGTGAAAAGAACAGGAAAGACCTTTTGAGAATTTTCTTAAGTTCGGGGGGTAGGTTATAAAAAGGGAAGGTGTTAGCACCCTTTTCATCCGTATTTATCTATGGGATCTTAGTTGCTAGCTCACTTTGAAATGATTTGTTTGAAAGGTGTTTGTGATAGGTTTTGAAAGTATTTTTGAAAAGTGCCTTCGTTTAGGCGAACTTGGTAATGATTCTCGTTTCAAAGAAAATGTATATAAAGTGTTGACTTTTGAAAATATTTCATTTAAAAGTGTTGGTGTGTTTGAAAGATGTTTGAAAAATGGTTGTGAGCAAGAAACTACGAATGTTCTACCTACTCAAAAAGTCTTTTTTCATTTCCTCCTACTTTAGATATTGCTACCTTACCATTGATTGATAAGAAGCCCTATCATTGGATGTGAAGGGACGGGTGTGGGTCGCTGTATAGTCATAGAAGGCAACATTGTAGGTTACCTTAGCAATTTTTTTAAGGGTCTAAGATCTTTTACCGAAGGTAACATCGAAGGGTCATCGAGGAACTACGATCTTGTATTCGATGGTCATTGCTAAAGTATCCCACGTTCGAGGGACATGACTGTTTTTTCTCAAGGCAACAAGTGAGGTTAACCCTATAGGTTAAAGTGTGCAAAGTGTTTATTTTCATACATTTTTTCTTGATATTAGGGTTCTCTATTGTTTGATTTTTAGTCTTTCCACGCACACCCTAATTACTAGCATTTATATTGAAAGCGATAAATTACGGAAATTTAAAGTTCTACGCTATTACATCTTTTTTGGGGATGGGGGATACAAATTTACAAATGGGGAATGAAAGAAATTAAAACCTAATTACTATTATAACCATATTGAATAATGAATAACAATAAAAATATAAATAAATATAAAGATAATGTAAAAAAAAGTAAATTGATTTAAAAAAACTTTTATGTATTGACACATACACTTATGTATTGATACGAAAACTTTTATGTATTGACGCATGCACTTATGTATTGATACGAAAACTTTTATGCATTGATACATATCATTCCTTGCTCCTAGAAGTAAAAAATAACTCAGTATGAGTCGACACATAAGGGTTTGTATCGACTCATACTGCTTTGTATTGACACATGCGCGTTTTGTATCGACTCATACTCATTTCTTACTCCTGGAAGTCAAAAACAACTCAGTATGAGTCGACACATAATGGTTTGTATCGACTCATTTCTGTTTTGTATCGACACATGCGCATTTTGTGTCGACTCATAACCTATTTTGTACATAATATGTGTCAACTCATAGTGAAATACGTCGACTCATACTGTTGTTTTTCACTTCTAACATTGTTCTGCTACATGTAAAAGTCAGTTCTCAACACATTGTTAATGAAAATGAAAAGAAATCATATGGTTAGCTTCAAGGAAATGATATCTACATTTCATCTTCAAAAATGAACCACTAATGATGTTTGTATGAAGATTTCAAAGTCAAGAAAATTTACCTTGAAACTGAAATTTGTGTTTTGATTTTGAGTTGGAGAAGTCAAGTTGCAAGTGGTTGTTTTTAAGTTTGGAAAATAGTGATGTTACAAAAGTTGTTTTTTGATTTTGAACAACTTCTATATGATGTATGTGGAGTGTTTGGATGGTTTGTTTGGACAGAACTTGCAAGGTGTAAGAGGTTCAAATATTTGGACTTTAAAGCTCAAGAGTGGAGGTTTTATAGACAATTATGGTTTTTTTAGAGTATGAAGGGTTTTGAGAAACTTGTATTCACAACAAAAACTTCTGGCCTTTATCTTTCGAATGGCCTCTCTATTTATAGAGGAGGTTTGAGAGGATGAGAGAGTTTGTTTTACAAGTTATGAAAATTCTGGCTTGGTTGAGATCAAGCAACCAAGTTATGTGAAATTTGATGTTCCAATACATGGTACAAAAGGGATCTGAAGTGGCTAGGAGTTTTTAGGCATATTTCTTCTTTCTTTGACATTGTGTGTGCAGAAAAAACAGTCGAGAGGCTCAAGGAGAGCTGACTTTGTATGAAGCATGCTTTATGTGAATGGCAATGATGCCTTTGTGCCATAAATGGAATGATGCAATGGACAATACTTGAATCACTTGGATAATGGTTCAATCAATTATGTAAACATCTGATTATGGATAGATTTGCAAGTCAAAAGGCCTATAAAGTAAAATTATGCAGCATGGCATAAGGATTTTGTTATATGTTCTTCAACAAAATGACTTGTAATTCAAGAATGGATGCCCAAATTTAGGCCCTTGAATCTCCTAGATCAAGTATGATAAATTTATGATCTTGGATGTTTTGGAAAGCTTGAAACATCCTCTACAAATTTAATGTTGGCTATTTTGAGAAAATCATCTTGGAACTATGTGAAAAAATACCAAGAAGTTGGGATAAAATCCTGACCAAAATCTGTTGAGAATTTCTCTAAGTGTTAGATGAAAATGTCATGACTTCATGGGCTTATATCTTCAAATCTAAGCGTTTTTTGGACATCAACCCTCCAACACAAAGTTGTAAAATTCATCAAGATCTACAACTTTCATGTTGAAAGTTTCCTTTGAATCATTTTGCATGATGGTGAAAAATTGGTATGAAGTTATGAAATAAACATGTATAAAACACTTAGGAAAATTTCTAAGTCTTGAAAAGTTTTAACTTTTCAATTTGACTTTTGAATTTCTTGACTTCTTGATGACCAGGCTTGATATTCTTGAATGTCTTGATGAATTTTGATCTTTGAAACTTAATGTTGACCTAAAAGTCAAAGTTTGATTTTTCAGTGTACAATTGACTTTTTCATCAGTTGACCAAATTTCATCTATCAATCCACTGATCTTGAGAAATGTTTTGAGCCATAAAATTAGGTCAACATGTTGTATTTTAATCCTTGATATTGTACTTTAAGCCATTAGATCATGTATTAGGTCAAAAAGAATGATCAGTCGTTCTTAGTCAAAACCCTAATTTGTGGTCTCAGTGTTTCGGACGTGATTTTGTCTGATCAATTCTTGAGAATCCTCGAGCATTAGAGATCCTTTGTGAGGAATGTCTTGAGAAAGAGAGGGAAAATTTTGGGGTACAACAAACACCAAATTCATGATGGATTCGGTTGTGTCATCCTCAACCACAACTATCAACATGAGAAAAATAAGCCCCAAATTCACGATGAAGTTAGTTGTGTCATTCTCAACCATAACTATCAACGTGAAGAACACCAAATTCATGATGATGTCGGTTATGTCGTCCTCAACCAAAACTATCAACATGAGGAAAATAAACACTAAATTTCTCTAAAGTTTGAACTATATAGTTTTCACAGATAGGCTTGCTAACATGAACCCCGATAAAATTCGTAATTTTAACCAAAGTAGCTTTGCAAGATGCCATGCATGCATAATGCCCTAAATTGATGTGCTATCCAAGCGTTATGTATGCCCCAAATGTTTTAAATGATCATGCGTCAAAATGCTTATGTGTGTATATACCCCAAACGTTTGTGTATGCCTCAAATGCTTGTATATGCCCCAAATGCATGTGTATGCCCCAAGTATTTTGCAAATCTTTTTGATAATTCTCTTTTGTTAAATCATCGGGTTATTGTAATCACCAACTCCCCAACATTGTCCGTTGCCAATGTTGTACCTCCATGTTGATTTGAGTTTGGTGAAAGATGTCAACAAGATCTTGAGGTCTGTATCGTAGGCACAGGCTTAGGTATGGATGTAGATGTGGATGTTGACATAGTCGTGGACGTAGGCGTGGGCGTAGAAATAGGTGTAGATGTGGATATTGGCATGGACGTTAACATAGTCGTAGACGTAGGCTAGGTGCAAATTTTCTTTCAATGCTCTTCTAACCAAAAAATGCTTTTTGATGCTTTTATCAAATGCTCTTTGGTGTTTCTGTATGTTAGATGCACCAAATATTATGGATGACCTTGAGATTTTGATATGGTTATATGTACTTCATGCTTGATGAAAGGCTCTTAATGGGAAATCTACTACCGAGATTTCCAAGGAATCTACTACCTAGATTCGATGTAGAACTACCTTCTGCTGAGGTCTTCTGGATAATCAATTGTCGTGATTAACCATGGGAATCTACTGCCGAGATTCTATTGGAAACTACCTTTTGTTAAGGTCTGTTGGATAATCAACTATCATGATCAACAAGGGGAATCTACTGCCGAGATTCTATTTCTGAATTACCTTCTTCTGAAGTTTTTTGGATAATTAACTACTGTGATCAACCAGGAGAATCTACTGTCGAGATTTGATTGTGAGCTACCTCCTGTTGAGGTTTTCTGGAAAATCAACTGTTATGATCAACCAGGAGAATCTACTGCCGAGATTCGATTGTGAGTTACCTTCTGTCGAGGTCTTCCGGATAATCATCTATCGTGATCAACCAGGGGAATCTACTTCCAAGATTCAATTGTGATACCTTCTGCCGAGGTCTTCCGGATAATCAACTACCATGATCAACTAGGGGAATCTACTGCTGAGATTCTGTTGAAATACCTTCTGCCAAGATCTTCTAAATAATCAACTGTTGTGATGAACTAGGGGAAACTACTGATGAGATTCAATGTATACTTGATAATTTGATCAATAATGATGATTGTCTTCACATAAAAACAAGGTTTTATGCTATGCATGCAAATTTGATTGATGCATGAAATGTGATGATTGATTGATAAATGAAATGTGATGATTGATTGATGTATGTGATGGATGACTTGGATATGTGTAAATGGATGTTGGATTTTGAAATGTGAATGTGTAATTGGGCTTTCTGGGATATGCTCAACCCATGCTGTCAGACTTCGTCAGATGGATGAGATGATAAGTATAGCTTGGTTTTGGATCGAGGAACCCTAATGCATGATTTATGCAGCCTTATGATTTATGATTATAACTTGAATGCTCTTTTTTGAATGGTGTCCCTGTGATGGGTCGTGGATGATTAAAGCGTAGAGGTTTGCCTATGCAACAAGGTTGCTTGTCACACAGTGGTTGAATATTGTGCTATCATGATTTCCTGATACTCTATTTGAACTTGCAGACTGCTGATGTGGAAGAAAGACCCACTGGAGATTGTGAAAGTACACAGAGAGCTTTCCCCTGTGTGGATTTTTTTCCCCTAATTTTGTTGGTAGGGTCTTGGAGGAGATTCTCATTGATATGAGCTTGGAAATAGTTTGATCATAATACGAATAACCCCACTATTTTTTACTATGTCCCTGATTAAAAACTCTTGAAAATGCTCGGCTTTGAAGAACTATTTTGAATCAACTCCTTTTGCTCGAGCCTCGCAGTAGTTTGCCCTAATATTCGAATTTTGAAAGACATGCCCCTCAATCTCCAAGATCTGGAGAGGGTTCCCTCAGAAAGAACTCAGACTTCACCACGAGCCTAACATAGATTTCCCCAAGTATTCGAAGCCTGAAAAGATTTGTACTTGAAGTTGCTTGAAGAGGAATTTGGACCATATGTGCAGTAGGATGAACTTGATACGCACTGCCTCTGCATTTAGATCTTGGAACGATGCCCCTGATCATCAATGCCTTGAGAAGCTTGTTAACATAAGGAAATTGAGTCATACTCTGTTGTGATATGAGTTGATTAAGGAATGCTCTTTCGAAAGGTATGCCCCTGATTGAACAGTGCTTTGAAATTTGATCCAAGTAGATTGAATCTTGGAATGATCACCCATTTCCAGTAGTATTTTCATGTGATATACCCCTACGATAATTAGTATTTACCCCTGTTTATAGGGATCTTCTTAGATGATTTTCCCCTAGTTAGAAGCTTCTTGGAAATGCTGCCTTTGATCAAACCTTTTTTTTTAAATCTCCTTGATGCTAAGTATTTACTTGTAATTAAAATTGTCCCCTTTGAAAAGTAATCCTAATGTGATGCACATGCAAGTTTTTTTAAAGTCAAAAGTGATTATTGAAAAGAAATGGAAGATTATAAGATGAATATTCGAAGAAGAGAAGATGATTAATAATATTAACAAACATAGGAGTCATCTTAACGCAAATTTTGTTGACTATGCTTTCATAGTGAACCTAGCTTCAATTAGGACTTTTAAAGGTTGTAACGTGGCCATGGTTCGTGGTTTAAGAAGAAGAAAAAGATATAAGGCTCAAAATTTATTTATCCCATCCCATTCTCCTTGATTTTCTCCAATCCTAAGTTCAATTAATCCAACAGATACATTTAATCCCCAAGAGAAATTTCGTAGACACACAGATGGTGAGAAGCGTAGATAAAAGATACAAGTGCCGATGAAAAACATTGACAAGATCCAAGCGTTGATAAGATCCAAGCATTGATGAGAAGCCTTGATGATTTTTGAGGTGGAATTCACAATATTTCTCTCCAATTTATTATTTCCAGTCCCTTATTTTTTCATGGACCGATTTTTTTGAACTTTTTTTTATCCATCGGGATGCCCTAACTTTTACCTAAGTCGAGTTTTGATTTCTTTTTACTTAGTGGGATTTCTCCTTTTTTTTTTAATTTCCCTTTTTTGAATTTTTTTTTTCTTTTGACTATGACACTTGTGACTACCATGCTGATTGTTATAAGCTTCGTCTTTATTGTTTCCTCGATCTTGATTGATGTATTGAGGAAGAAGACATCGTGGACTCTATCTTCGTTGATTCCTCAATCTTGGAGGATAAACGCGTGGAAGATGATGTGCTTGAACCTTTTCTTAGATCGTTCTCTCAATGATTTATCGAGGGAAGAGATACGCTTGAACCTTTACTTAGATTGTTCTGATTCTCCTTGGATTTGAATGCATCGTCGAATTAATTAAAGTCTACCCTGCTCCTGGTTAAGATTAAGGTTTTTTTTTAATAAAAATAGAACAAAACTCCAACTCCTGGCTCGAGGGGGTTAACTATGGATTATCTCCTCATATCTCCATTATTTAGGAAGTGAAATAATGCCTTATATCGTCAGCTAAGCCTTGCTATTAAAAAGCGTACATCAGCAAAATTCGATTATTTTGTATTTTCATCATTCTCCTTCAAAGTTTGTTAATGTTATTCAATGGAAGATAGAAAAGAAAAATAGAAAGTCGTTGATTATTTGCGGAATTAATCTATTTCAAAAAAAAATATGCATGCTTATTTTATTAGAATTACTTGACCAAAAAGTACAAAGTTTATAACAAATAACACTTAGCAAGAAATTACAATTTGAAATGATAAAGGCCTAATGATCTAGAGATAAGCCCCTTGTTGATCCACTGACTTTAGGGGATTCTTCTTAGCCTCTGGATTTATCAAAGCAAGGGGTGGTCGTTCACGATTGGGATCCCTTCTTCAAAAGTCAACTGCTTATTATTGATCAAATATTGGACCTTGTGTCTGAAACTCCAACATCTTTCAAGGGTGTGTCCTGGAGCGTTAGCATGATACTCGCATCTAGAATTTGCATCATACTTAGATGGGAGTGTCCTATTCGGAGGATTTAGTGACTTCCGCTCTACCAAAGATGCCTTGAGTAAATGTTGTAGTAGTTGATTGTGCGGTATGGGAAGTGGGTCAAATCTCCTTGGTGGTAGTTTTTGTAACACCCCTTCTAAAATACCCCGAATAATATTAATTATATCAATGATTAAAGACATATTCCATCAGAGTTAACACGGAACAAGGGATGTCACAATTATGAAATAAATAAAACTTCCAATAAAACAGTAGTCATGCTACACTGAGGGTCATTATTCAAATAATTCAATCAAATTAAGACCATGTCTTACACAGCGGAAAAATACCATAACCAAAACGGAATAAACCAAAACATAATTATTCCCAATGAAATTCAAAGAAACAATTGAATAATAACTAATTCCTCAACTAAACGTTCCCCAGTGTTACAACCTATCAGAGCACGACACTGACACGCGGACTTAAAGTAACATAGCTCTAGAGCCATCCTCACCAACTCCTGAGCTGCTAACTTTAATCTAAAATTGTTAAAGTAAGGGTGAGATTTCTCATAATTAACATGCATTATAAGCTTCTCAATCAACATTATATCACAAGCATATTATTTCACCCATTTTAGCATAAATTCAGATTCAACACGCAGTTCCAATCATACAAGTCATTATGCACAAATCAATAATCAACCAAAGAATTGTAACACTGGAAGACATCCTAACATGTTACAATTCCATGCAAACACAAATGCAGACACAATGCATGTGGTACCAACACGTGACCAAGTCGCCCAACACTGATCCATCATCAACCGGATACAGCAACCATCGATTCGTCCATAAACACCCGGACACGAATCCAGCCTAACCACCCATCATCACCCGGGTATCGGTTAACGGCAATACAAGTCAAATTCCACACAATAGGAATTAACTTCACCAAAACAATGCATATGCACGCACATCACTAGCATGCAACATCAAATCAGTCTATGAAATACATCAATTTATCATAACTGAACCAAACCAAAAACATGATATCTCAACGATCATGCACACCATCATTAGCAACATAAACATGCCTTTCATTCACACAATACTAATACATCCATCCATCACAGGTTCACTGCTACATACACACCCATGTGCGTTAGCCAATAATCACTTATTCCGGGATTTGACTCATTTTCAAAATAATTTCAGGTTTTAGGAAATCTTTTCATTTTATAAAATAGAGCATTAAATTTAAGAAATAACGTCCAAAACGGCACTCAAAACGGACTTACGATTTGAAAGTTATGAATTTTCAAAGTTTAATATTTTTTAAAAAGTTACAGCAGAACCCGGTTCCTACATATGCAGGAACCGGTTCCTGCGAAGTTCAAAAATCACCCTTCTGGAAAAATGTATGGGAACCCGGTTCCTACCTATACAGGAACCGGTTCCTACGTGCATTTTTGCCAGTTTTTATAAATTCACACAGTGGAACCCGGTTCCTCCCCACTGGGAACCGGTTCCCACGACCTGCAGAGTCAAATTCTGCGCTTTTGACAGCATTTATTCATTCTAAACCAATTCCAAACATACCCATACGAATTGCAACATGAGAAACACCAAAACACATCCATTTTGCACCATTATAACATCAAACAACATTATTTCATCATTCCTTTTTATCATCTGACACCCTAATGGTTTTCAACCTACAATTCGACGCAATAGGGAAAATTCTACGGAACCCTAGAATTCCAAACCGGGATTCCCTAACATACTATGATCCATACTATTGAATATCTAAACCGATAATACGAATTAACTAATCGAAATCACCCCTTACCTTGTGGATTCTTCGAATTCTGACGCTTCCGGTTTTCTCCTTCTTTTTCCTCTTCTCAAATGCACGTATGATGAATATTCCAAAATAACTCTCTTTCTCTTCTTTTTCCTTTTAATACTCCTTTCCAATAAAATAATTAAATTAGTAATTAGTAAGAGTAGAGTATTTTACCCCTCACACCCTCTAATCACTCTTCACACCACCAATACTTCTTTCCTTTAATTAATTAAATTAATTCCAATAATCCAAAAATACCAATAATTAAATTTCCAATTAAATTAATAATTAAAAATTCTAATTATTTAATAATCGGATTATTTGGGGTGTCACAACTCTTCCCAACTAAAAGAGTTTTCGTCCTCGAAAACATACCTTAGACGAACAGTTCGGGATACGAGTCCTTCATCTGACTCTCCAACTCCCAAGTGACATTTCCATCTGCTGGTCCTCCCCAAGCCACTCTTACCAACGCGATCTCCTTGCCTCACAAATGTTTCAACTTTCGATCCTCAATTCTCGCAGGTACCGCTTCCACAGTCAAATTCTCTCGTACCTGTATATCGTCTACCCGAATCTCATGAGACGGATCAGCAATGTACTTCCTTAGTTGAGATACATGAAAAACATCATGCAAATTTGCAAGTGACAGCGGCAAAGCAATCTGATAAGCAACTTTCCCAACTCTCTTGGTAATCTGAAACGGACCAATAAAACGTGGAGTCAACTTCTTTGACTTTAAAGCTCAACCAATACCAGTCATCGGAGTAACTCGCATAAAAACATGTTCTCCTTCGCTAAACTCAAGATCTTTCCTCCTCTTATCGTGATAACTTTTATGACGACTCTGAGAAGTCCTCATCTTCTCCTGAATCATCTTAATCTTTTCCGAAGTCTGTTGGACAATTTCCGGTCCAATCACAACACTCTCTCCAGATTCATACCAACACAACGGTGTCCGACACCTCCTACCATACAATGCCTCAAACGGAGCCATACCAATGCTCGAATGAAAACTATTGTTGTAGGTAAACTCAATCAATGGTAGATAACTATCCCAAGCTCCACCTTTCTCCAACACACAAGCTATTAACAAATCTTCCAACGACTGAATCGTTCTCTCCGTCTGACCATCTGTCTGTGGATGATAAGCGGAACTCAAACGCAACTTAGTACCCAAAGCTTCTTGCAATCCCGTCCAGAATTTGGATGTAAACCTCGGATCTCGATCCGACACAATACTAGAAGGAATACCGTGCAAACTCACAATCTTCTCAACATACAATTCTGCCAACCTTTCCATCGGATAATCCATTCTTATCGGAATAAAGTGAGCAGATTTCGTCAACCGATCAACAATAACCCAGATAGAATCACAATTCTTCGATGTCCTTGGCAAACCAGACACAAAATCCATAGAGATTCCATCCCATTTCCATTCTGGAACAAACAACGGTTCCATCAATCCTGACGGTTTCTGATGCTCAATCTTCGACTTCTGACAAACCAAACAAGCATACACAAACTCAGCAATTTCCTTTTTCATTCCCGACCACCAAAACAACTTCTTCAAATCATGGTACATTTTAGTAGCACCAGGATGAATACTCAATCCACTATGATGTCCTTCTTCCAAAATACTCTTCCTAATCTCTGCAACATCCGGAACACACACCCTATTACCAAATCTCATAACACCATTCTCATCAATCTGGAACTCGCCTCCTTGACCTTGGTTGATCAATGTCAATTTATCAACTAACCCAACATCGGACTTCTGTCCATTCCGAATTTCTTCCAGAATACCACTAGTCAGTTTCAACATACCCAATTTCACACTATTCGGAGTAGTTTCACATACCAAACTTAAATCTCTGAACTGCTCAACCAAATCTAACTCACGGACCATTAACATCGACATATGCAAGGACTTCCTACTCAAGGCATCCGCAACAACGTTTGCCTTACCAGGATGGTAATTCAAACCGAAATCATAATCCTTTAGAAATTCTAACCATCTCCTCTGCCTCATATTCAACTCTTTCTGATCAAAGAGATACCTCGGACTTTTGTGATCACTGAACACCTCAAACCGAGAACCATATAAATAATGCCTCCACAACTTCAAAACAAACACAACAGCTACCAACTCCAAATCATGAGTCGGATAATTCCTTTCATGTACTTTCAATTGTCTCGAAGCATAAGCCACCACCTGCTTATCTTGCATCAACACACCACCTAATCCCATTAATGATGCGTCACAATACACAACAAAAGACTTAGTCGGATTTGGCAAAATCAAGATCAGAGCACTTGTCAACCTCCTCTTCAGCTCTTGAAATCCTTTCTCACATTCAACATCCCAAACAAACATCTGACCCTTCCTGGTCAACTTAGTCAACAGTAACGCTAATTTGGAAAATCCTTCTATAAACTTCCTGTAATAACCTGCAAGACCCAGAAAACTACGGATCTCAGAAGCATTCTTTGGCGCTTCCCACTGAGATACTGCTTCTACCTTCGTAGGATCCACAGTAATTCCATTCTTGGAAATTACATGGCCAAGAAAACTTACTTCACTTAACCAGAATTCACACTTGGACAACTTCGCATAAAGCTTCTTCTCTTCCAACAATTCCAACACAACTCTGAGATGTTCTGCATGCTCTTCATCGCTCTTCGAATAAATTAGAATATCATCAATGAACACTACCACAAACTTATCAAGATACGGATGAAATATCCTATTCATATACTCCATGAAAACACCAGGTGCATTAGTAACTCCAAACGGCATAACAGAATACTCGTAATGTCCATACCTCGTTCTAAATGCAATTTTCTGAATATCTTCCGACTTCACACGAATCTGATGATATCCAGATCTCAGATCAATCTTACTAAATACACAAGCTCCAACTAGTTGATCCATCAAATCATCGATCCTCGACAAAGGATATCGATTCTTGATTGTAACTTTATTCAGCTGTCTGTAATCAACACATAATCTCATTGAACCTTCTTTCTTCTTAACCAACAACACCGGAGCACCCCACGGCGAAACACTCAGACGTATAAACTTCTTCTCAAGTAACTCCTCCAACTGTTTCTTTAACTCCGCTAATTCAGATGCCGACATACGGTAAGGCGCCATCGACACTGGACTAGTTCCAGGAATCAAATATATAGTAAATTCTACCTCCCTCTCAGGTGGCAATTCACTAACGTCTTCCGGAAACACCTCTGGAAATTCATTCACCACTGGCAATCCATCACTCATTGCTTTTCCCTCCGCTTCTATTGCAGAATACAACATAAATACCACGGCACCATCTTTCACAGCTAGGTTCATCTGTTTAACCGACATAGTCACATCTTCAACACCAACCTCTTCAGGAAAAATAACCGTCTTCGCAAAACAGTTGATATGAACCTGGTTGAATTCCAACCAGTTCATTCCAAGGATGATATCAAGTTGTTCTAACGGTAGGCACACTAAATCGATACCGAAACCCCTACCAAAAATCACAATAGGACAATTCCTACAAACATACGAAGTAGTCACTGAACCCGACGCAGGAGTATCAATAACCATACTTCCATCCATATTAGAAATTTCCAAATTCAATCTTTTAGCACAATCCAAAGCAATAAAAGAATACGTAGCTCCAGTATCAATAATCGCAATCAAAGGTATGTCATTAATAAAACATGTATCTTTAATCAGCCGATCATCTGGCTTAGTCTCTGACCCAGACAATGCAAACACTTTACCACCAGCTTGCTCCTTCTTGGGTTTTGTACACTGAGGACGAGTATGACCTTCTTCACCATAGTTGTAACAAGTCACCACTCTTACTCTGCAATCATTGGCCACATGGCCGAGTTTCCCACACTTGAAACACTTCTTATCATTACTTTTGCAATCCACCATACGATGTCCTATCTCACCACACTTGTAGCACTTAATGGAAGAACTAGAATCTCCTCCACCAAACTTCTTCCAACCACCGGGTCTCTGATTACTTCTATCATAAGTCTTACCACGATCCATCTGTTGCTTACCCTTCCTATCAATATACCCTCGAGCATTCGACTTAGTGCTAGCAAGATCCTCCTCTAAAATCCTACTACAGTCAACCAGATCAGGAAATCTTCGGATACGCTGATACCGAATACCCTGCTTAATCTCATCACGAAGACCATTCTCAAACTTGATACATTTGGAAAATTCTCCATTTGCATCGTTAGTATAATGAGCATAATACTTCGCTAACTCAGTAAACTTCGAAGCATACTCACTAACAGTCTTGTTACCCTGCTTGAGTTCCAGAAACTCAATCTCCTTCTTGCCTATGATGTCCTCAGGAAAGTAACTCCTCAGAAAAGCCCTCCTGAACACAGCCCAAGTCAATGCAATACCATCTTCTTCCATTTCAGTTCTGGTAGCAACCCACCAGTCATCAGCTTCCTCTGCTAACATGTGAGTTCCGTATCTCACCTTCAGCCCTTCAGCGCAGTCAATTACTCTGAAGATCCTCTCGATCTCCTTCAACCACTTCTGAGCACCTTCGGGATCATGTGCACCCTTGAACAACGGAGGATTATTCCTCTGAAAATTCCCCAATTGTCGGTCAGCACCAATCACAGCTCCCTGCTGGTTCCCTCTGAGTACTCCGGCCAACATTCCCAATGCTTCAGCAATAGCATCGTCGTTTCTTCCGTTACCTCTTTCGGCCATTGTTCTTGTAACATTACAAAACAACCTCATCAGCACACAAGTATCGACAGTGTCATCTTACACTAGTCGCATACAAAAGGGATAACGACACAAGACAAGACCGACTATGCTCTGATACCACTATTGTAACACCCCTTCTAAAATACCCCGAATAATATTAATTATATCAATGATTAAAGACATATTCCATCAGAGTTAACACGGAACAAGGGATGTCACAATTATGAAATAAATAAAACTTCCAATAAAACAGTAGTCATGCTACACTGAGGGTCATTATTCAAATAATTCAATCAAATTAAGACCATGTCTTACACAGCGGAAAAATACCATAACCAAAACGGAATAAACCAAAACATAATTATTCCCAATGAAATTCAAAGAAACAATTGAATAATAACTAATTCCTCAACTAAACGTTCCCCAGTGTTACAACCTATCAGAGCACGACACTGACACGCGGACTTAAAGTAACATAGCTCTAGATCCATCCTCACCAACTCCTGAGCTGCTAACTTTAATCTGAAATTGTTAAAGTAAGGGTGAGATTTCTCATAATTAACATGCATTATAAGCTTCTCAATCAACATTATATCACAAGCATATTATTTCACCCATTTTAGCATAAATTCAGATTCAACACGCAGTTCCAATCATACAAGTCATTATGCACAAATCAATAATCAACCAAAGAATTGTAACACTGGAAGACATCCTAACATGTTACAATTCCATGCAAACACAAATGCAGACACAATGCATGTGGTACCAACATGTGACCAAGTCACCCAACACTGATCCATCATCAACCGGATACAGCAACCATCGATTCATCCATAAATACCCAGACACGAATCCAGCCTAACCACCTATCATCACCCGGGTATCGGTTAACGGCAATACAAGTCAAATTCCATACAATGGGAATTAACTTCACCAAAACAATGCATATGCACGCACATCACTAGCATGCAACATCAAATCAGTCTATGAAATACATCAATTTATCATAACTGAACCAAACCAAAAACATGATATCTCAACGATCATGCACACCATCATTAGCAACATAAACATGCCTTTCATTCACACAATACTAATACATCCATCCATTACAGGTTCACTGCTACATACACACCCATGTGCATTAGCCAATAATCACTTATTCCGGGATTTGACTCATTTTCAAAATAATTTCAGGTTTTAGGAAATCTTTTCATTTTATAAAATAGAGCATTAAATTTAAGAAATAACGTCCAAAACGGCACTCAAAATGGACTTACGATTTGAAAGTTATGAATTTTCAAAGTTTAATATTTTTCAAAAAGTTACAGCAGAACCCGGTTCCTACATATGCAGGAACCGGTTCCTGCGAAGTTCAAAAATCACGCTTCTGGAAAAATGTATGGGAACCCGGTTCCTACCTATATAGGAACCGGTTCCTACGTGCATTTTTGCCAGTTTTTATAAATTCACACAGTGAAACCCGGTTCCTCCCCACTGGGAACCGGTTCCCACGACCTGCAGAGTCAAATTCTGCGCTTTTGACAGCATTTATTCATTCTAAACCAATTCCAAACATACCCATACGAATTGCAACATGAGAAACACCAAAACACATCCATTTTGCACCATTATAACATCAAACAACATTATTTCATCATTCCTTTTTATCATCTGACACCCTAATGGTTTTCAACCTACAATTCGACGCAATAGGGACAATTCTACGGAACCCTAGAATTCCAAACCGGGATTCCCTAACATACTATGATCCATACTATTGAATATCTAAACCGATAATACGAATTAACTAATCGAAATCACCCCTTACCTTGTGGGTTCTTCGAATTCTGACGCTTCTGGTTTTCTCTTTCTTTTTCTTCTTCTCAAATACACGTATGATGAATATTCCAAAATAACTCTCTTTCTCTTCTTTTTCCTTTTAATACTCCTTTTGTTATTCCAATAAAATAATTAAATTATTAATTAGTAAGAGTAGAGTATTTTACCCCTCACACCCTCTAATCACTCTTCACACCACCAATACTTCTTTCCTTTAATTAATTAAATTAATTCCAATAATCCAAAAATACCAATAATTAAATTTCCAATTAAATTAATAATTAAAAATTCTAATTATTTAATAATCGGATTATTTGGGGTGTCACAGTTTTTGTCTTCCCTTTTGTTAGGCATATCCCTTTTGTTGATAGGGTTGTTATAGTTTTTGTTGAGGTGGGGAAGCTCTCTATGGTGGTGGCATTTGTGGTGTTGAATAGGCATGTGGCTGAGATGATGAAGGGTTACCTTCGCTCCTCAGTAATAATTGCATGATCAAGTTCATTTAGGTCTTCAACTGGTGGACCTCCTCCTTTAACAGTTCTTGGCCTCTTTCAAGTTCCCCCATGGTTTCTTGAGACATGCTTTGAGTTCGCTTGTGAGTATCGGGAATCTTGCTTGCTTTGATCACAGTTGGATAAGGGTGGAAGTGTAAATCATATGAACTTTGTGCAAATATGTGAATGTGTGATATGAAAATGTATGGATATGAAAAAATATATTATTTTTTTCTCAAGGGTATGAAAATGTTTTCACGGAGAGGCAATGTGACGAGGATGTATGTTGTACCCCAAAATTTTCCCTCTTTTCATACACGCATATTATTGGTTTTATGGTTATGGAATAAAATTATATTTATCAAGCTTCTTCGGGTTACAAGTGACATTTATTTCGTCAATGGATATTCTCAAAGTATTTTTCGTGCTGAAGATCGGTTCGCCGTTTTGCAATGATTCGGGGTTCAAAGATTCACAAGTCCAACCCGGCGCGTCATATTCAGGTGTTCTTTCTCCAAGATATCTCTGATAACGTATTCTCAAATTCAGGTTCGGCTCAAGAGTCAATTCTTTAAAGAATGTATCCGAATGTGTGAGTTTTCTCGAAGAAATATGGTGAAAAAGTGTGCTGAAAGTGCAGTTTTTACGCGCTAAAAAATTCATAACTTGAAGATCGTGGCTCGTTTTGAACCCGTTCTGGTGGCCAAAATTGCGTATTGACGTCATCTATGTTTTCATCACTCACGGATGGAAGCCAATTTCGATCATAAGGTCTTCAAAAATACGGATTTATCAAGTATTTTCGTACAGAAAATTTGTGACAAGTTTATTTGCGTCATGTTCAGAAAATCATAACTTGGTCAATTTTCATCGTATCGAGCTGGTTCCGGCGCCAAAATTTCACAAATTGAGTTGGCTACGTTTTCACAGGAGGTATTGAGTTCGAACGGTATCCAAAAATACTTCATTTTTTGCTCAGAGTACGCGTAATGCGCCGAAAATCCTGAATGCTGAATATTATTTTATCTGGGTCGAAACTTCGAAAATTCATAACTCGGTCAATTTTTATCGGATTGAGCTCATATTTTTACACAAGGTCACTGACTCAGAGATCTACAACTTTTCTTTAAAAGTAGAGACCAAATTATGCTCCGATCAATACCAGTTTTTTATTGAAGAACGTGTCAGAGTCGACACTGGAGCCCAAAATAAGTTTGTTTGAGCTGAAACTTCAAAAATTCATAACTAATTCACCGTTTATCTGATTGAGCCTATTTTCAGACAGAAGTTAGTTCTCGATGTCGGCTACATTTTGTTTTCACATTTCAACTTAAAAAATTACACTTAAGCCCCAGCGATTTTGCCTAGAAAGTGACGGACTCAAGTGAACATTGGAGGCCCAATTGCACATTCAAAGCCCATTTTTTTCTCTCTAAATTCTATTATATAATCTCATTCTTTTCACACAAACAAAAGAGGAGGAGAAAAAAAGAAGTTTTTGCCACAACGCTGTCAGAATATCAAATTCTTTCCAGAACCCTAAAACCTTGAAATCCTTATTACAAACCTCCATCTCACTACAAACAAGTCATCCTTATTACAAACCCACATCTCACTACTTCTTCAGTAAGGGTAAGACTGGCTTGATCTCCATGATCAAAAGGGCATAAAAGCATTCATATCACTACTTCTCCAGTAAGGGTAAGACTGATTTGATCTTCATGATCAAAAGGGTATAATCATTCATACATGCCATATCGGTTTTAACATTAAATTTTTTCATATATTGGCTTTATTTGTATTTCATGATATATAGTAATTTATTTAATGTGTTAATGAGATTCAACACTGTAGATTTAGACAGGATCCCATACAGGTTCATTACAGAACGTTGAGGCCAAAACACAAATGGCCAAAATAGAACAACTAACACATGACACCAATACATGGTGAGGCGGACATCCTGAGAAGATTAAGGAACATTGAGGCCAAAACACTAATGGTCAAAACAGAACAGCCAACACATGACACCAATACATGGTGAGGCAGACATCCTGAGAAGGTTAAAGAACATTGAGGCCAAAACACTAATGGCCAAAATAGAACAACCAACCAATGCATGACGAGGCAGACATCCTGAGAAGGTTAAGGGCGTGGGTTCAACAACCACCCCTATTGGTATTGGTTTTCTTCATTTCTATTTATCCTTTTACCTATTTTTATTCTTTCTGTTTAAAACTTTTTTTTCATAAAACTTAATATTTTTTCACAAACCTTTGATTTTTTGTAATAAACTCAAATAATTAATTTTAGGTTTTAATTTAATTTTAGGTAACTTTAATTGTTTTGTAAATAAATTAAAATTAATTAGAACAATTAGGATTTTGTTTCTAACTTAATTCTATTTTCTTTTTTTTTTAAATAACAAAAAACAAAAATAGGCCATTTAATTTTTTTAAACTAATTTAATTACTAATTAATTTTGTATTTAATTTTAAAAAACCTAATTCTTTTTTCTTAGAAATAATTAAAAACAACAAAAAATAATTTTTCTTTCGATTAGGTTAGACGGGGTCAAAACCCTAATTCTCTCTCGTTCTTTATTCGTGCGCGCTTTATTTTATTTTACCATATTAATGCAATTGCTCACAAGTTGTAATAGATTAATTAGGACTTTTACTTTCATTTATCATTTTTTTTAAGGGTTTGTTTTTGGCTATGTAAATACCCGAAGCCTTGTAATAGCTAGGACTTTAAACTTTCCGCATTTTATTTCCGCAAACTATAAACTGCTTAGATGTATGGCTAATAGGATTGTATGGAAAGAATGTCTGGAAAATTAAAACGGTAGATCACCTAATGTGCAAAGATTAAATAACTGAAACAAATTATATGCACATATTCACTCCTAGGGTACTCCTCACTTGGTTGCCTCAGAAAACAATGGTCATGTCCCTCGAACGTAAGGATACCCTTAGCAAAGACCCTCGGTTAATATCATCATAAAGATCATGGTCCCTCGATGTCCCTCGAAGTTGCCTATGGTATATGATCTTGTCCCTCGATGTTGCCTACGAATATATGATGACAGTCCCTTCGTAATGCTAAGGTATCCTTACATGTTTCCTTCAATGACCATTACGTCCCTTTCGAATTGACCCTTACAAACTCCAACGACGGTGCTACCTACTCACTAATAGTAGGATAGCGCTGTCTAAAGGAAACGAACATAGAACAATTCTTTTTTCAAGTAGGTAGATTAACTCTCAAGTACTTGCTCAAATAAAACAAACTTTTCACACTTACACTATTTTCAAACAAAGTTTCAAAAACACTTCGTAACACTCTTGAAGACAGAAGCAAGAGTTAAATCGAAGTCAAACAAAAACTTTTTCAAATCAAACACACACAAGCAATTTTGAAAATGATGAGCAAGTACCTAAGAGCCCATGGAAAACCACAGATAGAAAGGGTGTTAATACCTTCCCTTTCTATAATCTACCCCCCGTACTCAAAATCTCAAAAAAGGAATTTTTCTGTGCTTTTTTCCTTTCTAGTTGGATAAAATAAAAGTCGGTGGCGACTCTTGCTTACCGCGACATTTTGCAAACAAAAAATGCAAACCAGTATTAAATAGTCGGTTCTGCCACCGTATCACAGAACTGGCGACTCTGCTGGGGACATGTATAAGTGGGGTATACCTTAGGATCTAGTTCATCATAATTGCTTCTCTTGATTGCTTTGTTTGCTTTATTTTTGAGGGTTCTGTTTGGGGTTACTATAGATCCTAACCCAGATCTGAGGATACCTTTTAGGTAAGTAGCAATAGACTGTGAGGGAACTGTACAGCATAGACCGATACGGTTGAAGCAGTAGCTACGTTGATGTGGCACATTAGTTGGTACCGATATCCCTTGTGGAGCAACAAGGAGAGTATGGGGATTCTATATGGGTCGTTAAGCATCAACTGACCTTAGAACCTATAATTGACCAACTTGTCCATAGGAAGTAGTGAGATGCTACACTCATTGAGATCATACTCTCGAGATGGTTCCGACCGTAAGAAAAGATTGTGTGAGCTGAAACTATGACCGATGGAGGATGGTCAGTGATATTGAGAACCTCTAGAACCCGGTTACTATTATTATGACAGGTTAAACCAACTTAACTTCAAGAGAGTATTCCCTTTGACCTCATGCAAGCCTAAACCTAAGGTTGTTTGTGTGACTTGTGTGCTTTCAGCTTGAACTACTTGCACAGTTTTATTATCTGACAACATGAGTTCCTTGCAGGTTTTGTTTACAGTCCTTATCCAATAACTTGGATTCCTTTCCGAATTTACTTGCTTACATCATATTTCACTTTTGCTTAAATGCATAGCATACACATCATAACATCATGCATTAACATTTCCTTAACCATTTCAAGGATCTCAAGGGTTTGTGATGCAGGTTATGGTAAATCAAACTTCTAGCAATGGGCAAGGGGATTTATTTTCCTCTAGCCAATGTTGTCAAAGGATCTTGAGTCAGTGGCTATGACCCACTCGATATGGTGAGCTTGACTTTAGAAGAAGGACTCTCAATGACACGAAGTTTCTTCAATCAAGCTACAATCAAATTCTAACAGTTTCTTGCTTATCCCGCGAGATCCTTGAAAACATTGCATGCATATCATGCACATCATTACAGGTACCATTACAGGTTTCTCATCTCCTTCGCTGTTTATTTCAGCACGAAATGTCTTCTAAAATACCTACCGATCAGGCCATCAAAGCTCTTCATGCACAGAATGCCCAATTCCAAGAGATGTTCTTGAACTTAGCTAAAGGGCAAGAGGATTTGAAGACTTCTTCTCCTAACTACAACCCGGATGCAAGGTGTGCTTATCATTCTGGTAGCCCGGGGCACGATACTAACGATTGCTGGGCGCTGAAATACAAGATTCAGAATATAATTGACGCCAAGGAGATCGAATTCGACCCTCCTGAGACTCCCAATATGATCACTGCTCCCTTGCCAAAACATGGCTAGGATTGAAATCATTTTTGTTCATTTGAATTCTGAAGTTGTATTTTCTTTGCTTATTCAAACAATTATTGTCATGTCAAACCTTTTTATTTCATTAATGCATTACACGTGTCTGTCTTGAATTATTTTTTTTCATTATGCTTAAATTGCTTCTTATTTCCTTTTCGTGATATTCAACTCTCGACTAAAAAACTGTAAGCCTTTAGAGGGAGGATGACGAAAACGATACCATAATCTCTACAGTATGCTTTAGAACAGACCCCGCTAACGATGTACATGCGTTGTTTCAAATCCTAAACAATGGAGTTATAAGGAAGGTAATCCCTAGTCAACCCCTTTGAGCCAAAGAAGTAGGAGTTTTTTCTTTTCACACATATTAAAACCCTTAATTATAACCTGGGGCAGGGTAGTTTTCTCAGTTAATCCAGGTGCACAATGAATGGCATCGAAAAACGTCCTTCCAAAACAGAAGACGGTGATGGTTCCCTATAATCGTCAAGACAGACAGTCATTATCTCTCGAAATAAAAGCCCATTAAGTCATAACCTATGAAGGAGACTTAATAAAAAAACTGGGGCATCCCGCTGACTGTAATCACAAAAAGAAACAGATCAGGAAAAAGACAGGGATAATAAAATAAAAAAGAAAGAGGTCCTACAAACCCTCAACAAAAATGACTGCCTATTCAAAATAAACTGTCAGTATCCGAACCATCACCGGAACATCAAGGACAATATTCCAGAACTCAACTGGGGTTCTAAATGCACAATTAGCTAAGTTTAGGATCGAAGAACATCACGAAGAACGGGTGGGTACAAATAAAATTTGAGCCTTTATCCTTTGTTTCTTAAACCGTGAACCAGGCCACGTTATAACCCTTAAAAGTCCTAGCTGAAGCATGGGTTAGTTCGAAAGCATACTGTTACAAAAGGTATCCTAACTCCTGTAGGACTTGCTATAAATCCTGAGTTGACATCACATTTATTTGTTTTACTAAAAAATGCATTTTCAAAAATTTCAAGACAGACATAAGCTTTGCATTCTTAAAATATTATTGTTTGCATATGACTATTTGTTCAACAACATAGAGATTCGCATGACGAATATCTAGTGAACAAAAAACCTTCTCAATAAAAAGGATCACCTCGAGTGGAAAAACACTTCCAACCAAGGGGCATGGCATGATCATTGTCCATCATCTGGGGCAGTCAAGTCAAGATTCAAGGAATCTCTCAAAGATGCCAAATAGCCAGGGACAGATCTCCATCTGAATCACTTGGGGGCATTGGGCATGAATTCCAACAACGAATCTTGTACGATCAAACAAACATCTTCTGGTAGTGTGGCAACACAACACTACCGACAGTGACAACTCCCTACACCCTGAGAGCGTGGACATAGTCAAAAAATACTGCACATGAACAAAGACCCGCTAGGTTGACACACCTAGGCAAAACAAGGGTGTCCCGGCGAACTAAAAGGTTCGGGCAAAAATTAGGGATAAAAACAAACAAAAAATTTGTACACCCAGTAAGTCGAAAACCTGAGATGGCGGCTTGGGCAAAAAAGGGTATCCCGGTGGACTGAAAATTTGAAAAGACCGTCCAGGCAAAAGTTAGGGATTAAAGCGTACGACTATGTCCCGTTATCTTGTCACTTTCCTATCAGTAGAAGACTTATCATTCCGATCGGTAGTTACCAAACACCTCATAAGTTGGGATGACACTCAATCCACAAGGCCTCCGCATGCACTTTCTCCAGCAGTTACAGGGGCAGAAATGTCTTGATGCGAAGTCATTGTCATATCCTCAGCATGCGTCCCAGTAACATCTACACTCCCCGCAGAGTAAGAAATATCCAAAAGAAGTAGTGTTAATTCTCCCCAAGCAGAGTTCATCTTTCACCAACAATGGAAGACCATCCCATGTGGAGTTTATTTCTTCCACAGACATAAATTTTATCCCCGACAGAGTTCATCATCGCCAGCAATGGTAATTCATCCTCAACCTAGGTTATTTCTCCAAATCAGTGGATCTTATGACAGAGTATCTCTTCCCCACAGAGTCATTTTTTTCTCGCCAGTTTATTCTCCAGCGAAATTATTCTCCGGCCAAGTTATTCTCAAATCATCTTCGTTCGTTATCCTCAGCGAGCGAAACTCTTTATTCTCCAACAACAGTCAGGGATTTATTTTCCCAAACTCAGACGTACCATAATTGCATTTCATGTTCATATATCATGATGTGCGCATACATATTGCATACAACATAATCTCATTTATTTTGAGAACATCATCATACAATGCATGTCATGCATCATATACGATTAATCATGTACCTTTTCAAGAAAGATGGTTATCATCAACAACTTCCAGCAAGTTCAAGATTAACTCCAGAAACTAAACAGAGTAATTATCTGCACGATCAAATGCAGCTTTACACGGGTTCGTCACGAAGAAATCTTACACGGGTTTCTCCTAAATGCAGCTTCACACGGGTTTATCCTGAAAAATCTTACACGGGTCCTTTCTCATATATTTCTGAATGAAGTTTTACACGAACTCATCCCAAAGTAACCTTACCCGGGTTCCTCCTGAAGTTTTACATGAACTTATCACAAAGTAACCTTACCCAGGTTCCTCTTGAAGTTTTACACGAACTCATCCCAAAGTAACCTTACCCAGGTTCCTCCTGAAGTTTTACATGAACTTATCACAAAGTAACCTTACCCAGGTTCCTCCTAAAATTTTACACGAACTTATCACAAAGTAACCTTACCCAGGTTCCTCCTGAAGTTTTACACAAACTTATCTCAAAGTAACCTTACCCAGGTTCATCCTGAAGTTTTACACGAACTTATCTCAAAGTAACCTTACCCCAGTTCATCCTGAAGTTTTATACGAACTTATCACAAAGTAACCTTACCCAGGTTCCTCCTGAAGTTTTACACAAACTTATCTCAAAGTAACCTTACCCCGGTTCATTCTGAAGTTTTACACGAACTTATCACAAAGTAACCTTATCTAGGTTCCTCCAGAAGTTTTACACAAACTTATCCCGAAGTAACCTTACCCAGGTTCCTCCTGAAATTTTACACAGACTCATCCTGAAGCAACCTTACCCAAGTTCCTCCCTACAATTTCCCGATGTAGTTTCACCCAGACTCATCCTGAAGCAACCTTACCCAGGTTCCTCCTTACAATTTCCCGATGTAGTTTCACCCAGACTCATCCTGAAGCAACCTTACCCAGGTTCCTCCTGACAATTTCCCGATGTAGTTTCACCCAGACTCATCCTGAAGCAACCTTACCCAGGTTCCTCCTTACAATTTCCCGATGTAGTTTCACCCAGACTCATCCTGAAGCAACCTTACCCAGGTTCCTCCTTACAATTTCCCGATGTAGTTTTACCCAGACTCATCCTGAAGCAACCTTACCCAGGTTCCTTCTCGGTTCAGATGCAGTTTTACCCAAACTCCTCACAAAGAAACCTTACCCAGGTTCCTTCTCGGTTCAGATGCAGTTTTACCCAAACTCCTCGCAAAGCAACCTTACCCAGGTTCCTTCTCGGTTCAGATGCAGTTTTACCAAAACTCCTCACAAAGCAACCTTACCCATGTTCCTTCTCGGTTCAGATGCAGTTTTACCCAAACTCCTCGCAAAGCAACCTTACCCAGGTTCCTTCTCAGTTTAGATGCAGTTTTACCCAAACTCCTCACAAAGCAACCTTACCCAGGTTCCTTCTCGGTTCAGATGCAGTTTTATCCAAACTCCTCATGAAGCAACCTTACCCAGGTTCCTTCCCATAAGCCCTACTATCCAGGTTCCTTCTCATAATCTTACCATCCAGGTTTCTTTTCTTTTATCTTCAGACAACAGTCCACAACACTGTAAGACCCGGACCTATCAAACACGATCAGTTTCACCTTTCACTAGTAGGCCGCGATGCAGCCTATACACGACTAGATACGCAATTCACTTTCGCTTCCTCAAGCCGGAGTTAATTCCCCAGTAGATTAACGGACAACTGAAGCTCCTAAAAATTCTATTTCTCCCAAGACAGAGACCAACATTCCTCAGCAGATTCCTCCTCAACGATAGGAACAGGAATTCTCATCAAAGGAATATCTCAGGAAATCAACATCCTCTAGATGGCATCTTTAAGCCCATCTCCGGTGACCTCACGTCATCTCCTCCAAATGGCATCTATAAGCCCATTCCCGATACTACCTACATAGTCAAGCATCATTATAGACGAGTGCAAATTTTTGGGCACTCTAGTGTTCAATCATCTTCCACCTTCAGATCACGAAAGGCAGACGAGCCAATCTAAATCTTCAGGTTTAAGAAGATTGAACAGGGGCAGCTGTTGTACCTCAAAATTTGCCCTCTTTTCATACACACATATTATTGGTTTTATGGTTATGGAATAAAGGTATATTTATCAAGCTTCTTCAGGTTACAAGTGACGTTTATTTCGTCAATGGATATTCTCAGAGTATTTTCCGTGCTGAAGATCGGTTCACTGTTTTGCAACGATTCGGGGTTCAAAGATTCACAAGTCCAACCCGGCGCGTCATATTCAGGTGTTCTTTCGCCAAGATATCTCTGATAATGTATTCTCAAATTCAGGTTCGGCTCAAGAGTCAATTCTTTAAAGAAGGTATTCGAATGTGTGAGTTTTCTCGAAGAAATATGGTGAAAAAGTGTTCTGAAAGTGCAGTTTTTACGCGCTAAAAAATTAATAACTTGAAGATCGTGGCTCGTTTTGAACCCGTTCCGGTGGCCAAAATTCCGTATTAACGTCATATACGTTTTCATATCTCACAACGGGAAGCCAATTTCAATCAGAAGGTCTTCAAAAATGCAGATTTATCAAGTATTTTCGTACAGAAAATTTGTGACAAAAGTTTATTTGCATCATGTTCAGAAAATCATAACTTAGTCGATTTTCATTGTATCGAGCTGGTTCCGGCGCCAAAATTTCACAAATTGAGTTGGCTACGTTTTCACAGGAGGTATTGAGTTCGAAGGGTATCCAAAAGGCCTTCATTTTTTTCTCAGAGTACGCGTGACGCGCCAAAAATCCTGAATGCTGAATATTATTTTATCTAGGTCGAAACTTCGAAAATTCATAACTCGGTCAATTTTTATCGGATTGGGCTCATATTTTTACACAAGGTCACTGACTCATAGATCTATAACTTTTCTTCAAAAGTTGAGACCGAATTATACTCTGATCAATACCAGTTTTTTATTAAAGAACGTGTCAGAGTCGACACTGGAGACAAAAATAAGTTTGTCTAAGTTGAAACTTCAAAAATTCATAACTAATTCACCTTTTATCCGATTGAGCCCATTTTCGGACAGGAGTTAGTTCTCGATGTCGGCTACATTTTGTTTTCAAATTTCAACTTCTAAAATTGCACTTAAGCCCCTGCGATTTTTCCTAGAACGTGACAGACTCAAGTGAATATTGGAGGCCCGATAGCACATTCAAAGCCCATTTTTTTCTCTCTAAAATCTATTATATAATCTCATTCTTTTCACACAAACAAAAAAGGAGGAGAAAAAAAGAAGCTTTTGCCACAACACTGTCAGAATATCAAATTATTTCAAGAACCCTAAAACCTTGAAATCCTTATTACAAACCTCCATCTCACTACAAACAAGCCATCCTTATTACAAACCCACATCTCACTACTTCTCCAGTAAGGGTAAGGCTGGCTTGATCTCCATGATCAAAAAGGCATAAAAGCATTCATATCACTACTTCTCCAGTAAGGGTAAGGCTGATTGATCTCCATGATCAAAAGGGTATAATCATTCATACATGCCATATCGGTTTTAACATTAAATTTTTTCATATATTGGCTTTATTTGTATTTCATGATATATAGTAATTTATTTAATATGTTCATGAGATTCAACACTACAGATTTAGACAGGATCCCATGCAGGTTCATTACAGAATGTTGAGGCCAAAACATAAATGGCCAAAACAGAACAACTAACACATGACACCAATACATGGCGAGGCGGACATCCTGAGAAGGTTAAGGAACGTTGAGGCCAAAAGACTAATGCCAAAATAGAACAGCCAACACATGACACCAATACATGGTGAGGCAGACATCCTGAGAAGGTTAAGAAACGTTGAGGCCAAAACACTAATGGATAAAATAGAACAACCAACCAATGCATGACGAGGCAGACATCCTGAGAAGGTTAAGGGCGTGGGTTCAACAACCACCCCTATTGGTATTGGTTTTCTTCCTTTCTATTTATCCTTTTACCTATTTTTATTCTTTCTGTTTAAAACTTTTTTTTCATAAAACTTAACATTTTTTCACAAACCTTTGATTTTTTTGTAATAAACTCGAATAATTAATTTTAGGTTTTAATTTAATTTTAGGTAACTTTAATTGTTTTGTAAATAAATTAAAACTAATTAGAACAATTAGGATTTTGTTTCTAACTTAATTCTATCTTCTTCTTTTTTAAATAACAAAACACAAAAATATGCCATTTAATTTTTTTAAAACTAATTTAATTACTAATTAATTTTGTATTTAATTTTAAAAAACCTAATTCTTTTTTCTTAGAAATAATTAAAAACAAAAAAAAAAATTTTTTTCTTTCGATTAGGTTAGACGGGGTCAAAACCCTAATTCTCTCTCGTTCTTTATTCACGCGCGCTTTATTTTATTTTACCATATTAATATAATTGCTCACGAGTTGTAATAGATTAATTAGGACTTTTACTTTCATTTATCATTTTTTAAGGGTTTGTTTTTAGCTATGTAAATACCCGAAGCCTTGTAATAGCTGGGACTTTAAACTTTCCGCATTTTATTTATGCAAACTATAAACTGCTTAGATGTATGGCTAATAGGATTGTATGGAAAGAATGTCTGGAAAATTAAAACGATAGATCACCTAATGTGCAAAGATTAAATAACTGAAACAAATCATATGCACATATTCACTCCTAGGGTACTCTTCACTTGGTTGCCTCAGAAAATAATGGTCATGTCCCTCGAACGTAGGGATACCCTTAGCAAAGACCCTCGGTTAAAATCATCATAAAGATCATGGTCCCTCGATGTCACTCGAAGTTGTCTATGGTATATGATCTTGTCCCTCGATGTTGCCTACGAATATATGATGACAGTCCCTTCGTAATACTAAGGTATCCTTACATGTTGCATTCAATGACCATTACGTCCCTTTCAAATTGACCCTTACAAACTCCAACGACTGTGCTACCTACTCACTAATAGTAGGATAGCATTGTCTAAAGGAAACGAACATAGAACAATTCTTTTTTCGAGTAGGGAGATTAACTCTCAAGTACTTGCTCAAATAAAATAAACTTTTCACACTTACACTCTTTTCAAACAAAGTTTCAAAAACACTTCGTAACACTCTTGAAGACAGAAGCAAGAGTTAAATCGAAGTCAAACAAAAACTTTTTCAAATCAAACACACATAAACAATTTTGAAAATGATGAGCAAGTACCTAAGAGCCCGTGGAAAACCACTGATAGAAAGGGTGTTAATACCTTCCCTTTCTATAATCTACCCCCCGTACTCAAAATCTCGAAAAAGGAATTTTTCTGTGCTTTTTTCCTTTCCAGTTGGATAAAATAAAAGTCGATGGCGACTCTTGCTTACCGCGACATTTTGCGAACAAAAAACGCAAACCAGTATTAAATAGTCGGTTATGCCACCGTATCACAATGTAGTATAAACATAAGGGTACCCTATACGACTTTATCGATAGACGCAATGATATCCTACATTGACTCAGAGATTGAGACAGGTAGAAACTTCTTAAGGACGGAGATAATAATAGACATGGATTTGAAGATATCCCACATTGTCTCAGAGATTGAGACAGACAGGAATTCCCTAAGGATTATGGCAAATGAAAGATGATGAGGAATCCCTATAGGCTAGGGATTATTATAAAGACGGAAGCCCTACGGGCTAAAGATATTAGTGGATGGAAAGATAACCTTTGCGGGTTTAAAGATTGTAGTGGAATTTGTGAAAGGTATCCTTAGAAGGTAGTTTCCTAGTTTTGGCCTACGAATATTCTACCCTCTCATAAGGTGGCTTACTTAAGGGTATCATGAATAATACTAGAAGGAAAGGCAGAAGGGCCTCCCTTAAGCAGATCCTCTTTATAGACCGAAACTTTCGTCTCTAGGTCATGAAAGGTCTCATCATGAGTTTTTGATTTAATGGTCGTACAAAGAGTCATAGATGTCATTCCAAAGTCCTACTTCCCAAGAGGATGTCTCTTGAGAGGTATTCCATTTGTGGAATTCCACCGATTCTAGGCGAAGTCGTCATATAAACTCATAGGGTTGATGTAACCCCTTGGCTAATAGACGAACCTTCTTTCTAAGGTTTTTTTGAAAATATTATTTTGCAAAATTTAAATCCCATCGCAGATATAATATAATAAACAAAATAAATGAATAAATAAAATAAAGCAAAATAAAGAAAAACCAAAAAATAAGAAAAACCCTAAAACCTAAAGGAGAGGCTTCTAAACCTAGGGATGAATCCCCAGCAGAGTCGCCAGCTGTTGCAACTGGTTTTTAAATCAGAGTCGTCACCCTTAATTTTTATCCTAAAGGAAGGGAGTATAAAGGAATAGCCCTAAAAGTTAGAGATTCTAGGTTCTTTAGAGTCGGTTCTAGACAAGGGGAAGGTGTTAGGCACCCCTTATCTACCTTGTTCACAAGGATACTAGGTTTAGAAGCGCGTTCTTAGGAAATAGGGGTTTTAATTATTATTGGGGAAAAAGGGTTTGAATTTTAGTTAGGGGGACTCGCCACGATTTTGATCGTATGCCTACGTATCCTCTTAGGAGGAATCAGAATCCCATTTCGTAGTTCGCGGTTGGTTTGTGTTTTTTATAAGATTGCATAGAATTGCTTTCGAATTAACTTTGAACCTTGTATGGGTTGTAAGTTGAGTAATCGTAGACGCAGTTCGCAGTTTGATTCGAAGATGACACTATTTAATCATTTTTTGAAAAATGTTCTTGAATTTTATTGTTATGTTAGTAAAAAACTATTTGAGATTGGTTAGTTGTTTTAAGACGCAGAGCGGGGGAGTCTGATATAGCCTCCTCATCACGTGGCCAGATATTGGCCATGTGTCGCTTACGAATGAAATATTTGGAATTGCATGGATTTTAATATTTAGTTTTGAATAATAAACAGTAGATGATGTGTCGACCGATTTAATTATTTGAAGAGGGACATCCTATTATTCATAGGATGTGTGAATTAATTGTTTGAGAAATATCTGAATTGGGTGAAAGGTGACGAATTACTTAAAAATATAAGCAATTTTGATCTTAAAAAAAAGGGTGAAATTTAATCAAAGATTTAAAATATGTACAAATTAATCAAATTAATTAATTAAAACAATGACTACCTTAATTTAGAAAGTAGACATTTTTTGTGTTTTTTATGAGAAATTAAATTAGACTAAATTAATCTAAATAGAATCTAATTAATTAATTAATCTTAAACTAAATAAAACAAGATCATATAGTATAAAATAAAACAAATATTCTAAGGTTAGAGGTGTGAAGTTAGAATGAGGTGAATATATTTAGCATAAAAATAGACTAAAAGGGCCCAAAACCCAAATGAACACCAAATCCTAATTATATTAACTAAATAAAAAAAAACATAAGAATATAGTGAGCCAAAATATAAACCAGGTCGTGCAAGCCCCTTTGCAATTTGTCTTAATCCTTCAATCCAATCGTCATTCAATAGAAAAGAGACACGTGGCCATGATTTTAAGATACTAAAATAAAAATAAACTAAAATAACATGATTAGCCATCAGAAAGAGAAATATCATATCTCTTCCTTCTCCTTTTCTTGTACGTCTCTTACTGTCAAATCAACCCTTTTCTTTCACATTCAAAAACCAAACAAATACCAACATATAGAAATATACTCACATAAGTCCACAACATTGACAAGCCAAAAAAAAAAAATAATACACAATGACGGAGAGTACTAGTCGGTTTCCTTTGGTGCGGATCAGAGCAGGTGGGTTGAAACTCCGAGGTTGGATCCCGTGGTCGCCGACTGTTTGCATGACAGTGTGTTGAAGGTCGTAGGATCTGTTCGTCAGAGAAGTTGCTCGTGGTCAGGATAGAGTGGGTTCCGTTCGAATTTGCAATGATTTCAGGTTGCTTCAGTTTTCAACTTCTTCTTTGTTTTCTGATTAGAAAGTGTTGTTGGTTTGATTTGGATTTTGAGATCATGGTGGTTTGTAGATAATTGTTCTGTGACGGTGAAAGCAAGCAAATTCGAGCATATAATCGTGGAAGGAGGGTGTAAATCAGAGGCGTGGTAGACGGGAAGTTTCGATGTGAACTCCGGATTTTGCCTCTTGTCTTTCTTATATTCTCTCATGCTGAAAAACCCAAAAGAAAACAAATAGCAGTAATAATGGTATTTTGAATTTTGTTATCTTTTGAAATTGAAATCACTGATTGTTGAAATTGCAGGTTTTGTAATAAACCAAAAAATCTGGAAAAACAATAAGAGAATGGTAACCATGTATTCAACATTATATTAAAAAATAATATAATAATATTTCCGGACACAAACTTGGCACATGAAATCTGATTGATTTTATAGATGATAAAAAAAAGAGGAGTTCAAAAGAGTTAAATGCGCGCGCGCACATATATATATATATATATATATATATATATATATATATATATATATATATATATATATATATATATATATATATATATATATATATATATTGTTTGTTAGAAACATGAGTGCATTTATGAATTTTTAGCTTTTAATATAACAATGATGAATAAAATAAGAATCAGTAGTTAGAGACTATGAGCATGATTGTTAGTGCTCTTGTGAATGGCTACTGAGAAAGTCTTTATCTTAGAAGAAAAAGTGAAAAGATAAGTTTATAAATCGTGAGAAATAAGTTGGATGCAATGTGTATATTTGCGGATCTTGTGTGTTAATCTGCGAATGTAAGAAATTGTTATTACAAAAAGAAATATAATAAACCAAAATATCATCAATTTGATATCATATGATTAAAAATAAAGAATTGAAGATAAAAGATAATGGTCTCATATGAAATCATATGCCAAAAACATCAATAGTAAAAGAGATTTTGAAAACCAGAAATTTGTTAAAAGAGAGAAAAAAACTAGAGTGTGTGAGTGTGATTGAACTGTGGATTTTCTAGATGAAAAACTAGGACAATGAGGAGTCATATCTATAAAATGAGAATTAGGTTAAACAAACTTAACAAGTAAGTTATCCAAAGTGAATGAAAAGCCCAAGCCCGATTTCCAAAAAGGAAAGAAAATTAGTAACAAAAAGAAAAAAAGAACATCACAAGTGCTCCATAAGAGATTCGAACCCACGACCTTATACTTGTAAGCTTTATTTTTTACCAATTGTATTGTGTTACTCATTTGTAAATAAACTCAATTTGAAGGAATATGAATGGTGTGCAGATATTTGCTATTTTAAAAATACAAATAATTTGAAATGAATCATTATATTTTTAAATAGGTTTGGAAGCGAATATTTATAAAAATCAAACAATATTATGAAAACAAAGTTTAAAATATTGTTGACTGGACTTAAGAATGAACATCTATAAAAATCAAATAATATTATAAAAACAATGTTTAAAGTATTTTTTACGGTAGAAAAAAAATGGCGGGCAAATTTGGGGTATGACATAGTGCCTGGCTTCCCCGGGTTGAATCCTTTTTTTTAGCTTCAAATTGTCCTTGTAACACTTTCTCGCCAAACCTTAATTGCCTTTGACCACCCCAACCCGACCATCACCCAAAGGGTATTTCATGGTGAGGTACGAGGTGAAGAGTACAACTTCCAGAGAATTAAAATATGGTCTCCCTGTGATGATGTTAAAGGAGAGATAATGTTTACAATTAAGTACCTTACTCTGACAGCTTTGGCATTTCCGTCACTTCTGAAGGTAGTTAGCACTGGAAGGTGTCCCAGCACTTGCACTTGTTCTCCAGAGAATCCGACCAAGGTGCCAATGAAGGGTAAAAACTCGGTCGTGTCAAACTCTATTCCTTTGAAGGCTTCAAAGTAGAGTATCTCAGCCTAGCTCTCGGGGTCTATCAACACATTTTTTACGCTCCAATCTCGGATCTGCATCTTAATGACCATCAAATCGTTTTCATGAGCTAAAACCCCCACATCATCTTGCTTAGAGAAGCTCGGGTTTAAATCCTTCTCTTGACATTTGGTTATCTCCTCGGACACGTGCATTACAACCTGAGCATACCTCTTCTTAGCTGATCTTGTTTCTCCTCCACCGGCAAGTCCACTGATGATGGTGTTGAGCATATGATGAGCTGCCATTGTTACATGTACTTCCTCAATACCCTTCCCTTTTTTCTGGAAGGGTCCTTTCGATTTTGTGTCCTTCCTTTGAGTATCCCTTTTCTCAGGTTGGGCCATATTGTCTTTCACATAGGTTAAGAGATGTCATCTTTGTATCAACGCCTCGATTTCTTTTTTCAATTGGTGACAATCACCAGGGTGGTGTCCCCGGAGCCGATGATAACTACACCAAGCCCCCAACATCTTTTCCCATTACGGAGTTCACCCTCTTTAAATGGGTGCTTTGGAAATTAAGTTCAGACGATCGACTTCTTACAGGATGTCACCTCTCCTTGTGTTCAGTGTCGTCAGGTCCTTATTTGAATCGAGAGGTCGTCGGCTCGGCCTTTGAGCAACTCGTTCTCGCGACCGATCTCTCAGAGCGGGTCGAGAGGATTCTTGTCTTCTCCCCGAACCCTCCTCTTTGTTTTTGGTTCTTTTAGTGATGTCCCTAGAACGTTTCTCCCGGTTACTTTCTTCACCTTTTGTGATACGGTGGGAGAGAAATGACTGTTTTTGGTAATGCTGGTTTGCGTTTTGCGTTTGTGTTTGCAAAATGTCGCGGTAAGCAAGAGTCGCCACTGACTTTTATTTTATCCAACAAGGAAAGGAAAAAAGCACAGAAAAATTCCTTTTTTGAGATTATTTCTCGGGTTCGGGGGGTAGATTATAAAAAGGGAAGGTGTTAGCACCCTTTCTATCTGTGGTTATCCACGGGCTCTTAGGTACTTGCTCATATTGTTTTCAAAATTTGCTTTCTTTGTGCTTGTGGGTTTGAAAGAGTTTTTGTTTGAAAAGGAGTGTAAGTGTGAAAATTTGTTTTGTTTTGAAAGAGCAAGTATCTAAGAACCATCTACCTACTCGAAAAAGGAATCGTTCTATGTTATCTTCCCTTAGACAATTCTATCCTACTATTTATGAGTAGGTAGCACCGTCGTTGGAGTTTTAAAGGTCAATTCGATTAAGGGACGTGCGGTCACTAAAGCAATGTTAGGACGCATTAGCGGTAACCCTAATGTCTTAGATCATTTTATCCGAGGCAACCGTTTTGAGACAACTATGATCTTTGGACGAGAGGGCGACCTCTAAAACTTCCTATACTCAATGACCGCGTTACGAAGGCAACCAAGTGGGGTGTACCCTAAGAGTGCGCATGTGGGAGTGTGTTGTTTTCAGTTAATTTTGTCTTTGTACATGTTAATGGTTATCTAAGTTGATTTTAGGTTAAACATCCATTCTTGTCATGCATACCTATTATCAAACATCTAACAATTATATTTTGCAGAAAATAAATTGCGGAAATTAAATTACAAGGCGTCGGGTATTTACATCGTCAAAAACAACCCTTTGAAATTTAAATGCGGAAAATAAATAAAGCAATAAAAATATTTAAAGTCTTATTAAGGTATTACATTCCGGTAACAAGTACAATATTGAGTAAAATGGATCGCGTACGAGAAATTAAATCGGGCGCAAGTTCTAGGGTTTTGACCCTTTAATTATTAAAGAAAAGATTTTTTTGGTTATTTTTGAATTTTATTAGAAATTAAACTAAGTTAATTATTAAATTAATAAAGAAATCAATTAATTAATGAAAATAAATATTTTTGGTTTTTTGTTATTTAAAGAAATAAAAATAAATTTAATCAATGTTAATAAAAACCTAATTGTCTAAGTTAATTTTAATTGTTTACAAAATATATTAAAGTTATCCTAATTAAAACTAAATTAATTAATTGATTTGTTAATAAAAAGAAAATACTAAAATTTAATTTTAATAAAGAAAATATTTTTTGGTTTTTTTAATTTTATTAAAGAAAACAAAGAAAATTGTTTGGTTAGAAAATAATGAAAATAATTAAATAAAACAAGAATAAAATAAATGTAGAGAAGAGAGTGTTTCGGCCTGATTTTTGGAGGTCTGGATAGCAATTCTATGGCCCAATTGAGTTGGCCCCTTGTTGACTTTCCTGATTCAGTGTGTGCTGGTTGATTAGATCCCATAGTAGACCATCATCCCTGGATTGCCAGATTTGGCCTTGGGCCATCTGGCGTTTGATATTTGATGGTGTATGGTGTGCCACTAACCTGGATCTGCACTTGATTACATGAAGAGAGAAAAATAACAAGGCATATGGGGGACCTGGGATTCGAACCCAGGTCCTGTTGGATATTGGATGCACGCCACTACCACTGCGCCACTTTGTTCTATTTGTCAATATATTAATCAATAATAATAATATGGGATAATGGATTAATATGCCAGAAAATATAAAAAAAACGCGCCAAGTTTGAATGGTCCACTCAGAGGGAGACACGTTTGTTATCCCTGACCTTCAAACCCTGTAAATTTACCTGCGGATTTAGATCCGCAGCTAAATTCGTAGGTTAATCCCAAAATTAAATCTAGGCCATAAAAATTCCTCCCAAGACCATGGTTGTGTTCGTCCTTCTCTTTCGGTCATGTTTATGGCCATCAATGGAGCTAATTTTGCCTGTAAAAGAAACGCCCAAAAAACAAACCACAAAACCCTAGATTCGACTATGGGGTTACAGTCCATATAAATGAAATCAAATATTGCCAAAAGTTCAAAAATCTCATAAGCATCACAAATGTGTCCATGATGTGCCAGAATGATGCAAAAATAGAGAGCTACGATTTTGAAAATAGGGCCAAGAAACGTGATACTTACAGTGCGTTTTGATGCGTATGAGAGCTTGCTTTGGATTGCAGAAGGTTGAGTAGACACCCAACAATCGATTGATGTTGAGTTTTTCTTCTATAAACGCCTCTAAGTGTGATTTCAGTTTTGCACTTTTCACCACTTTTTCCAAGTTTTGTTTTCAGTGTTCTTGCAGCCTCGAGGTCTCAATTTCGTGTGCTTTGACTTGTATATGTAATATGCAATGCATTAGGTCAAGAATTATGCTTTGAATCTTTACACATCAATGCCATGGGATTTGATTTGATCCACCATTGAAAGCTTGCCTAATTTGTCAAAAATCCAATCTTTTTGCACATGGAATGCTTGATACGAGTTTGATGTTGTCCATGATGATGATTAAGTCCTGAAGATAGCAAAATATCTTATGTAATCAAGTTTTGGGATTTTATTTGATTTAATTTGATTTAAAATGAAATAATTCAATAAAAAATCAAATAAAATAATAAAATTGATAAATGGACACAAGGCTGAAGCAAGGACACGTGTGCAATGTGGAAAGTCCAAATCAAGTGGAAAAGAATGGGCCCATTTGACAAAATTTGAAGTTTTGGGGATAGTTGACTTTTGGCAATTTTGCAAAAACGCCCAACTTCAGCAATGCATAACTTCTTCCATTTTGAACTTTTGGAAGTGTTATTGGACTTTTTAGAAAGCTTGAGATGTAATTTAACCAACCCTTTTGGTCTCATCTCATTTTGATATTCCATTCTCAAGTTATAAGCTTTTGCAAAAAAGGTGTTTTTGTTGACTTTCAAAAATGACCTATAATGTCCAAATTTATAACTTCTTGTGAGTGCATTTTATGATCTTGGGGTATGAAGATGGATTGTAGGAAATTGAATCCTCTTCAAAATGAGCTTTGGATGGGTCATTTCTCATAAAGTATGAGAAAGGTATGCTTGGTCAAAGTTGAGTTGACTTTTCCCGCAAAACCCTAATTTAGCAACTTTTGAGTCTTGATGAATTTTGAGAAATCCTTGATGAATCATGATCAAACCTTGATCAAATGATGAAATATCCTTCAAAATGAGAATGTTGACAAAAAATCTTGAGGTTTGACTGTTTATAGGTCACAGTAGACTTTTGCCCTAGCATGGTCGATTTTTGGACCCTTTGAGCAATTGACTGAGCAAACTTCCTCTGCAAGGCTTGAAATTTGACATGGATGATCTTGAGTACATATTATGACATTAGGGATAATTTGAGGTCATTTGGACTCAAGGATCTTGATGCAACACAAAACCCTAATTTAGGGTTGACTGCCTTAGGAGATGATTTGTCTGACCCACTCTTGAGCAAACTTGAGCAACTTGGAGATTTTTCTTGCAATGTTTTGAGAAATATGAGAGGGCAAATTTTGGGGTACAACATCTGCCCCTGTTCAATCTTTTTAAGCCTGAGGATATAGATTGGCTTTCGTGCCTTTCGTGATCCAAAGGTGGAAGATGATTGAACACTAGAGTGCCCAGAAATTTGCACTCGCATGAAGTGGTATCAGCCTTGTGATGTCGGGAATGGGCTTACAGATGCCATTTGGAGACTGTTGATAGGAGGTCTGAACTTCGACTGGAATAAGAATCAGGGAGATCTTAGTGTCGATCTGACTGAACCAGAGAAGGTCTTGGATTAACTTTGATTGGATAAGAATCAGAAAAATCTTAGAATCGATTTAACTGAACCAGACGAAAGTCTTGGAATATCTTTAACTGGAATAAGAATCAGGGAGATCTTAGTGTCGATCTGATTGAACCAGAGAAGGTCTTGGATTAACTTTGACTGGACAAGAATCAGAAAAATCTTAGAATCGATTTAACTAAACCAGACGAAAGTCTTGGAATATCTTCAACTGGAATAAGAATCAGGGAGATCTTAGCGTCGATCTGACTGAACCGGAGAAGGTCTTGGATTAACTTTGACTGGATAAGAATCAGAAAAATCTTAGAATCGATTTAACTGAACCAGACGAAAGTCTTGGAATATCTTCAACTGGAATAAGAATCAGGGAGATCTTAGCGTCGATCTGACTGAACCAGAGAAGGTCTTGGATTAATTTTGACTGGATAAGAATCAGAAAAATCTTAGAATCGATTTAACTGAACCAGACGAAAGTCTTGGAATATCCTCAACTGGAATAAGAATCAGGGAGATCTTAGCGTCGATCTGACTGAACCAGAGAAGGTCTTGGATTAACTTTGACTGGACAAGAATCAGAAAAATCTTAGAATCGATTTAACTGAACCAGACGAAAGTCTTGTGAGAGCATCTTTCTGAGGAATCCGCTGAAACAACCCTCAATAGATGTAGTTTTTGAGGGGACTACCAGGTCATATAAGTAGTCAACGGTGTTTATTGATTCGTCTTTCCATGAAAAGGTAAAGAGTTAGCCATATGCAATGTCATGATGTATGAAATGCATGATATATATCAAGCAATGATGATCTCAAAATAAATGAGATTGTGTGGTATGATGCGTATATGCCTGTATCATGATGTATGGGAATGTAATGTTTCTAGTTGGGGAAAATAAATCCCGGATAGCTACTGAAGAATAGAGCTGGATTCTTCGTTTCCGCTGGGGATGGCGAACGAAGAGAATAAACCTGCAGGAGAGGATGACTCCGTTGGGGGAATAAACTGATGAGGAGATTACTCTTTGGGGAAGAGATGTTCTGCTGAAGATTCCACTGATAAATTCCGTCGGGATGAATTATCATCACTGGTGATATTGAATTCTATTGGGGATTGAATTCCTGTTTGTGAAAGGAAAGAACTCCGCTGGGGACGATCTTTCAGTGACGACTTCACTGGGGATAACCTGTTAGACTTTTGTGGGGATAATCCTTTGAGCTTGGTTTGGGAGATTTATTTTTGTACTCCGCCGGGGATAAACTTCCAGAGTCTACTGGGGATGATTCTTCCAAATCCGTTGGGGGAGCTTTTTTAGACTGCGCTGGGAAAATTTTGACTCCACTGGGGATATCTTGCACCCTGCCGGGGAGCATTCTTATACTCCGTTGGAGAATATTAAGACTGTCGGGGATACCAAGCCTTTTTAGTGTTGATGGTAGATAAACTCTTCTTGGGGAGAATATTACCGATTCATTCACAGTTGCAAGTCTCAGCTGGGGAGAGCTATCATTATTGTCTTACTCTACGGGGGGTGAAGGTATCTTAGCCATATTCTTCAGCTGAATCTACCTTTGTACCTGGTGGACAGAGCAACTGCATAGTTTGGACAATTTTTATTGCCCCTGTTTTTGATATTACGAGTAATGGTCTTTTGTTTCGCATGTAATTTTTATGAGCGGCAATTAATGTCAAGTGCATATATCAAAAATGAACACTGGACGTTTTTTGCAAGACAAAACAGATAAAGAAGAAGAAAAAAAACAATTTGAAACTTGTCTGAAAATGAATTTGTATTGATTTTGAAGTTTGGCCTGTAAAATAGGCGTTTTTGTACAAGAGGCTGACGTCCTAGTAAGAGAACGCCGCTGAACAAATAGAGTTTATACAATTTGTGAAAAACTAAACAAAACAACTATGTGAATGATCCCACTGGATTTCAACTCGGCTATTGCCTTTATGTCTTCGAGCATCTCATCACTTTGCTGCTTGGTTGAAGATGAATCAGATTGATTAGTGTCGTCTGAGCTTGATAGTTGATACCGAAGTCTAGATGCAAGGTGGTCCAATGAGACATAGTGTTACGCTTTAATCCCTAATTTTTGCCTGGACTGCCCTTTCGGGTTTTCAGTCCACCGGGATACCCTTTTTTGCCCAAGCGGCCTTTTCAGGTTTTCGACTTGCCGGGTGTACTTTTTTTTCATTTTCATCCCTTATTTTTGCCCGAACCCTTTTGGTTCACCGGGAAGCCCTTATTTTTGCCTAGGCCAGTCAACCTAGCGGGTCTTTGATTATGCGTAGTATCTTTTCACTATGTCTGCATTGAAGGGGTGAGGAAGGTCGTCACCATCCATGGTGGTTAGAATCATAGCTCCTCCTGAGAAAATATTCTTAACCACAAATGGCCCTTTGTAAGTAGGGGTCCATTTGACCCTGGGATTAGCTTGAGGTAGAATAATGTGCTTGATCACCAGATCCCCAACTTGATACTCTTGTCGTCTAACTTTCTTGTTAAATGCCTTGATCATCCGCTTTTGGTACGTCTGACCATAACAAATAGCAGTAAGTCTCTTTTCGTCGATTAAGTTCAGCTGATCAAGTAGGGTCTGAATCCAGTCATCTTCGCTCAAACCTGCATCCTTCATGATCCGAAGAGAGGGTATCTGAACTTCAATGGGCAAGACTGCTTCCGTGCCGTAAACCAAAGAATAGGGTGTTGCCCCTGTTGACGTCCGCGCTGAGGTACGGTACCCATGAAGAGCAAATGGTAATATCTCGTGCCAATCTTAGTATGTCACTATCATCTTCTGCACAATCTTCTTAATGTTCTTATTAGCCGCTTCAACAGCCCCATTCATCTTCGGCCGGTAAGGAGAAGAGTTGTGATGCTGTATCTTGAACTGCTTGCAGAGCTCAGTGATCATCTTGTTATTGAGATTTATACCATTGTCTGTAATGATCCTCTCTAGTACACCGTATCGACAGATCAGATTATGCCGAATGAACCGTGCCACGACGTTCTTGGTTACAGTAGCAAAGGAAGTTGCTTCAACCCACTTTGTAAAGTAATCAATAGCTACCAGGATGAAACGATGTCCGTTAGATGTCGTAGGTCTGATCTCGCCGATCATATCAATGCCCCACATTGCAAAAGGCCAAGGAGCTGTCAAGATGTTCAGAGGAACTGGAGGTATGTGCACCTTATCAGCATAGACTTGGCACTTGTGACACGTCCGAGAATGCTGATAACAGTCGGCTTCCATTGTGGACCAATAATATCCTGCCCGTAGGATTTTCTTTGCCATGGTGTGTCCACTGGAATGAGTCCCGAAAGTACCTTCGTGTAAATCTGCCATGATCCTTTCTGCTTCATTCATATCCACACATCGCAGTAAGGTTGAATCATGGTTACGCTTGTAAAGGATGCCATTGCTGATGAAGAACTTTGCTGCAAACCTCCTCAAAAACTTTTTGTCATTAACAGATTCACCCTCGGGGTATTCCTGAGCTTCAAGATACCTTTTAACTTCGTGAAACCAGGGCTTTTCTGTTACCTCTTCAGTCTCAATGTCACAGCAATGTGCAGGTTCGTCCAATATTTCAATGATAATCCGGGGAGCCTCATTGTCCCAATTGACTTTGAACATATAAGACATCGTAGCCAGCGCGTCTGCTAACTGATTCTCCTCTCTTGGGAAGTGTTCAAAGGTTATCTCCTCGAAATGGGGAAGCAATGTCAACACATACTCCTTGTAAGGAATAAGATTAGGGTGTTTCTTATCCCACTCGCCTTTGATCTGACTGATCACGAGAGCGGAATCTCCGAAGACACTCAAGAACTTAATCCTTAGGTCAATTGCTGCTCGAAGACCCATAATGCACGCTTCATACTCCGCCATGTTGTTGGTGCAGTTGAAACATAGTCGGGCGGTGAACGGAGTATGAGAGCCTTTAGGAGATATGATCATGGCGCCAATGCCATTACCCAAAGCGTTTGAAGCTCCATAAAAGTACATAGACCATCGGGATCCTTCCTCGGGTCCTTCATCTGGTCCAGGTGTCTCACAGTCAGTTACTATCATGATATTCTCGTCCGGAAATTCAAAGTTCATAGACTGGTAATCATCCACTGCTTGATGTGCCAAATGGTCTGCTAACACACTTCCCTTGATTGCCTTTTGGGTCGTATATTGGATGTCGTACTCAGTCAAGATCATCTGCTATCTCGTTATTCTTCCGGACAAGGCAGTCTTTTCGAAGATATACTTGATTGGATCCATCTTTGATATCAATATAGTAGTGTGAGTCAGCATATACTGTCTCAGTCGGCGAGCAGCCCATGCCAAAGCGCAACAAGTTTTCTCGAGCAACGAGTATCGGGTCTCGCAGTCAGTAAACTTTTTGCTAAGGTAATAAATAGCATGCTCTTTTCGGCCAGACTCGTCATGCTGCCCCAGCACACACCCCATTGAGTTGTCGAGTACTGCCAAGTATAAGATCAGAGGTCTCCCTTTAACTGGAGGCATCAGAATGGGTGGCTCTTGGAGATACTCTTTGATCCTTTCGAAAGCGGCCTGGCATTCATCGTTCCAACGTACTACTTGATCTTTCTTCAGTAACTTGAAGATTGGTTCACAATTAGCAGTCAGGTGTGAGATGAATCGGGCGATGTAGTTTAGTCGTCCTAGAAATCCTCTAACTTCTTTCTCTGTTTGGGGAGCTGGAATTTCCTGTATATCCTTCACCTTGGCAGGATCCACTTGAATACCTTTATCGCTTACGACGAAGCCCAGCAACTTACCAGATCTCACCCCGAAGGTGCACTTGTTCGGGTTTAACCTCCGCTTGTATAACTTCAGCCTGTCAAATAACTTCTGAAGATGGTCAAGGTGCTCTTCTTCAGTTTGGGATCTTGCAATCATGTCGTCGACGTATACCTCAATCTCATGATGGATTATGTCATGAAACAAAGCAACCATGGCACGCTGATATGTCTCCCCAACATTTTTCAATCCAAAAGGCATGACCTTGTAGCAAAAGGTACCCCATTGAGTAACAAAGGTTGTCTTCTCCATGTCTTTGGGAGCCATTTTAATCTGATTATAACCGGAGAAACCATCCATAAAGGAGAAGACCTTGTGCTGAGCGGTGTTGTCAACCAGAACATCGATATGAGGTAGAGGGAAATCATCCTTAGGACTTGCCCTGTTCAGATCCCTATAGTCGACACACATTCGAACCTTACCATCCTTCTTCGGTACAGGAACCACGTTGGCCACCCACTGTGGGTAAGAAGTAACTACTAGAAAACCGGTGTCAAACTGTTTCATAACCTCAGCCTTGATTTTCTAGGACATCTCTGGGCATATTCGGCAGGCCTTCTATTTCACTGGAGGACAGTCTTCCTTGGTAGGCAGGCGGTGAACCACAATATCGGTATCCAACCCAGGCATATCTTCGTAAGACCAGGAAAAGATCTCAACGTAGTCACGCAGCATTTGAATCAACCGTTGCTTCACACTAAGCTCCAGATTTGCGTCGATCTTGACCTCTTTCTTGTCTATCTCTGTACCCAGATTCACTGATTCTACTGGCTCTTCGTGCGGCTGAATAACCCTCTCTTCCTGAAGTAACAGTCTTGCAAGTTCACCCGGCACTTCGTAATTATCTTCACCTTTGTCTTCTGCTAAGTTGATCGGACTTTCAAAGTCATAATTGGCAGTAGCAGAGTCGTTACCAGTGAGATCCAGAGTGGATGTAGACCTGTATATGTGAGTGTGTGTAAAATAGTTGTTTTGCAATATGTAATAAAAGAAAAACAAGGAGCGCAAAATTTGAAATGCAAGAAACGTCCAATGCTTTTATTAATGATATATGAAAATGACACACATAAAGCCCTCACAAATGAAGCCTCGGTGCCCCGGGTAAGACACCGGGCCATAAAGTTTAAAACATTTTCTGTTACAAATTCAAAACAAAAAGTCTCATTACTGGGTGATAACAGAAACAGGCATAGAATCTTTCGCTGTCCAGTTGCTTAATCCACCATCGGCAGTTGGGTATATCCAGCTGTCAATGTTAAACTCTTCATCATCGTCATCCCTGATAGCATTCACCCCTGCATCTTGTTTAGGCTTTTCTGGTGCTCCGAACTCAATCTACTTAGCATCAATCAGGTCTTGTACCTTGTTCTTCAAAGCCCAACAATCATTTGTATCATGTCCCAGGCTATCAGAGTGAAAAGCACAGCGGGCATTAGGATTGTACTTAGGCGATGCAGTGTTGGGATTCTGCGGAGCCTCCATTGGAGTTACTAGATTGGTTTTCAATAACTGCGGCAGAATCTGAGACAAAGTCATGTTGAGATGGGTGAATTTCCTTCGAGGCCTCTCGGCCTTTTGTTGATTGTTGCGCTAAGGAGCCCCAACAGGTCTCAAAATAACAACCGCATTAACAGCTTGGCGGCGTTCAGGTCTATTCTGGCTTTTCGAACTGTAAACAGCACTGGACTCTTTCTTAAAAGGCTTCTTCTCGGTGCCTGATGAAGCACCCTTCTGTATTTTACCAGACTTAATACCAGCCTCAATCCTTTCACCGGTCATAATTAGCTCTGTAAACCCAGATGAAGAACTTCCGATCAGATGGTTGAAAAACGGACCGGACAAGGTCCTCAGAAACATATCAACTAGCTCCCTATCAGCCAAGGGTGTTTGCACACTTCCAGCGAGATCCCTCCACTTCTGAGCATAATCTATGAAACCTTCACCTGTTCCCATAGACATACCCTGGAGTTGGGTACGCGTGGGAGCGAGGTCGGCATTGTATTGGTACTGCCTGTAGAAAGCAGCAGTCAAATCTTCCCAACTGCGGATACTGGCTCCTTCTAACTGGTAAAACCATTCAAGCTGAGTCCCTGAGAGACTATCTTGAAAGAAGTGGATCCATAGGTTCTTATCAGCAGTGTACGGCTGAATCTTCCTTACATACGACCGGAGGTGCAGTTTCGGGCAAGAAATTCTGTCATATTTAGCAAAGGCCGGTGCTTTGAATTTGTGGGGAATCACCACCCCATATGACAGTCCCAGATCACCAAAGTCCAGACCAGGCACTTTCTGAACTTCCATCGCATTCAAACGGTCTTTCAGTTGCTTGTATCTATCCTCATCCGGAGGATACTGGTCTTCGTCGAAGTCTGTCTCGTTGTCTGAAACCACAGGGCTAGGAGCCCTCCTTTCTTCCTGACTATCTTTCCCTCCAGATGAGGTGGTCAAATCAGCTTCATCTCGTAGCCTGTTTCCAAACCTATGACCTGTGTTAAACAGGACTGTCCTCTTCTTCTTCTTCTTCTCTTTCAGAATAAGGGTCTTCAGATCTTGTTGACCCTTTTCTAGATTCATGAATACCTCTTGCAATTGGGCATTTTGAGCCTGCAGAGCCTTGATTGCTTGTTCAGTCGATGGTTCAGAAGACATGATGCTGAAATAAACAGCGAAGAAGATGAGAAAACCTGTAAGGGTACCTGTTATGAGGTGCATGGAATGAAATGTGTATGATATGATTTCAAAGACATCGAGGGATTCAAATTCGTAAACAAGAAATGAAACACACTTTTATTAGATAAAGTTGCAATTCAAATTGTTCAATAAATTGTCCTTAAGGCGTTACAAGAAATAAAATACTTAAAAGGAAATAAAAACTGGAAAGGAAATAATCAAAGGACAATCAGTGCTCCCATGGTCGCTTCTTGTCGGTGCGGACATAGTCATTGAGGATCCGCTCAATCTCCAGTTGTCTTGTCAACTTCTAAATCTTCTGCTCTTGCTCGTTAAACTTTTCTCAGTAAGCATCCCGCTCTTCTCTCAGCTGCATCCAAGACCTTTTCAGTGCCCCAATGTCAGTGGGCATATGAGGATGAAGGATGGTCGGAAGAACCCCTTCTTCATTAGCAACTTCAATAATGATAGGCAGGACGGCTTCATACGGCATACCCAGCTTTTAGGCACGGATACGAACCCATCTGAGATATGGCTCCATCGGAAGTGAAGTCTTTGGACCCAGCTCGTGTGGATCAGATCTGTGAACTCTATCCCAAGCCCTTATGAATCTGCAACGTTGTTCGTCACTATCCCCTTGAAAATCAAAGATGATACTAGGCATCAGCAATTCATGAGGACCTTCCCTCCTAGCACGCCCAAACTGACGTAAGGCCAAGTACGAATTATAAGTGATTCCTCCATGGGTTCCTATCAGTGGAACATTGGGGTATTCCCCACAGCGATCAATAACGGCCACCTCGTCCATACCCTTAATAGTCCAAATGATGTCATTGTGAGAGAGACATAACTCTATAAGCCCAGCCCATGCCTTCTTTGTTCTTCATCACTGATTTGGGGAGGTGCAAAATAAACCACCTCACCAATAATGGAGCACATCACATCAAGGTTCCTCGCTTCCGAGCAGTACGGGCATAGAGTTGATGAAGAATGTCACCCAGGAGAGTGGGTACAGGATTACCAGAGATGAATATTTTTACCGCATTCACATTAACAAAGGAGTCAGAGTTAGGAAACAATACCAAGCCATATATCAGAAGAGCTAGAATATCTTTGAATGCCTTGAAGTCTAGACTATCCCAGAAGTGATTATCCTTACCAACCAAGAACTTAGTCAGAAATCCATTTGCTCCACTACGAGTTTCCCAATTAGCCATTACCTCAGCCTTGGTCAGATGAAGGGTTGAAGCAATCTCTTCCGGCCTAAGAATCTTCTCCCAACTAGTAAACGGGGTCTGCTCCAGAATAGAGATACCGAGCAGATCAGAAAACTCTTCCAAGGTAGGGACCAACTGGTAGTCCTGAAAAGTAAATCAATGGTACAGTGGATCATAGAACTGGACTAGGACACTCATCATCTGCTCGTCCAATTTGGAGGTGACCAAACTAAGAAGATGCCCATGTATTCTGATGAAATAAGTAGTATCTGACATCTTTGCAACCAACTCTTTAAGCATAGTGGGAACTTGGACAAAGTTGATCCGGATGGTGTTCCTACGCATGGGCATTATGACCTACAAAATAGAACAAAGATGAATCCCTCCTGTCTTTGAAATAGGTTAGTCCAATGCAAGATGTATGCAATGTTATGATGTCATGATGTTACGATAGAAAGCACACCACAAGTATCCATAAATAGCAAACATGGTAAAGGCACACAAGTCACACAGAGAGCCCTTAGATTTCAGGCTGGCAAGGAGCTTAGGTACTACCCTCTTTCAGTTCAGTTGGTTCAAACCTGTCCTAAAAATAGTAATCGGGTTCTAGAGGATCTCAATATCACTAACTACCCTCGATCGGTCATAATTCCAGTTTAGCAACCTTTTCTTGTGGCCGGAATCATCGCGAGAGTTTAGTCTCAATGAGTGTAGCATATTGCTACTGTTTTATGGCCAAGTAGGTCAATTTAAAGGTTCTAAGGTCAGTTGGTGCTTAATGACCCCTTAGCAGACCCATATTCTCCTTGTTCCAACACAAGGGATATCGATACATATTAAAGTGCCACACCAACGTAGCTACTATTTCAACCGTATCGGTCTACGCCATACAGTTCCCTCACAGTTTATTGCTACTTACCTAAAGGGTATCCCCCAGATCCGGGTTAGGATCTATAGTAACTCCGATTCAAGCCCACAAATATAAAGCATACAAAGCAAACAATTGAAAACACAATGATCTAATCCTAAGGTACACCCCACTTATAAGATGTTTCCCCAACAGAGTCGCCAGTTCTGTGATACGGTGGGAGAGAACTGACTGTTTTTGGTAATGCTGGTTTGCATTTTGCGTTTGTGTTTGCAAAATTTCGCGGTAAGCAAGAGTCGCCACCGACTTTTATTTTATCCAACAAGGAAAGGAAAAAAGCACAGAAAAATTCCTTTTTCAAGATTATTTCTCGGGTTCGGGGGGTACATTATAAAAAGGGAAGGTGTTAGCACCCTTTCTATCTGTGGTTATCCACGGGCTCTTAGGTACTTGCTCATATTGTTTTCAAAATTTGCTTTCTTTGTGCTTGTGGGTTTGAAAGAGTTTTTGTTTGAAAAGGAGTGTAAGTGTGAAAATTTGTTTTGTTTTGAAAGAGCAAGTATCTAAGAACCATCTACCTACTCGAAAAAGGAATCATTCTATGCTATCTTCCCTTAGACAATGCTATCCTACTATTGATGAGTAGGTAGCACCGTCGTTGGAGTTTTAAGGGTCAATTCGATTAAGGGACGTGCGGTCACTAAAGCAATGTTAGGACGCCTTAGCGGTAACCCTAATGTCTTAGATCATTTTATCCGAGGCAACCGTTTTGAGATGACTATGATCTTTGGACGAGAGGGCGACCTCTAAAACTTCCTATACTCAATGACCGCGTTACGAAGGCAACCAAGTGGGGTGTACCCTAAGAGTGCGCGTGTGCGAGTGTGTTGTTTTCAGTTAATTTTGTCTTTGTACATGTTAATGGTTATCTAAGTTGATTTTAGGTTAAACATCTATTCTTGTCATGCATACCTATTATCAAACATCTAACAATTATATTTTGCGGAAAATAAATTGCGGAAATTAAATTACAAGGAGTCGGGTATTTACATCGCCAAAAACAATCCTTTGAAATTTAAATGCGGAAAATAAATAAAGCAATAAAAATATTTAAAGTCCTATTAAGCTATTACATTCCGGGAACAAGTACAATATTGAGTAAAATGGATCGCGTGCGAGAAATTAAATCGGGCGCAAGTTCTAGGGTTTTGACCCTTGAATTATTAAAGAAAAGATTATTTTGGTTATTTTTGAATTTTATTAGAAATTAAACTAAGTTAATTATTAAATTAATAAATAAATCAATTAATTAATGAAAATAAATATTTTTGGTTTTTTGTTATTTAAAGAAATAAAAATAAATTTAATCAATGTTAATAAAAACCTAATTGTCTAAGTTAATTTTAATTGTTTACAAAATATATTAAAGTTATCCTAATTAAAACTAAATTAATTAATTGATTTGTTAATAAAAAGAAAATACTAAAATTTAATTTTAATAAAGAAAACATTTTTTGGTTTTTTTAATTTTATTAAAGAAAACAAAGAAAATTGATTGGTTAGAAAATAATGAAAATAATTAAATAAAACAAGAATAAAATAAATGTAGAGAAGAGAGTGTTTGGGCCTGATTTTTGGAGGTCTGGATAGCAATTCTATGGCCCAATTGAGTTGGCCCCTTGTTGACTTTCCTGATTCAGTGTGCGCTAGTTGACTAGATCCCATAGTAGACCATCATCCTTGGATTGCCAGATTTGGCCTTAGGTCATCTGGCGTTTGATATTTGATGGTGTATGGTGTGCCACTAACCTGGATCTGCACTTGATTACATGAAGAGAAAAAACAACAAGGCATATGGGGGACCTGGGATTCGAACCCAGGTCCTGTTGGATATTGGATGCACGCCACTACCAATGCGCCACTTTGTTCTATTTGTCAATATATTAATTAATAATAATAATATGGGATAATGGATTAATATGCCAGGAAATATATAAAAAAAATGCGCCAAGTTTGAATGGTCCACTCAGAGGGAGACACGTTTGTCGTCCCTGACCTTCAAACCCTGTAAATTTACCTACGGATTTAGATCCGCAGCTAAATTCGTAGGTCAATCCCAAAATTAAATCTAGGCCATAAAAATTCCTCCAAAGACCATGGTTGTGTTCGTCCTTCTCTTCTGGTCATGTATATGGCCATCAATGGAGCTAATTTTTCTTGTAAAAGAAACGCCCAAAAAACAAACCACAAAACCCTAGATTCGGCTATGGGGTTACAGTCCATATAAATGAAATCAAATATTGCCAAAAGTTCAGAAATCTCATAAGAATCACAAATATGTCCATGATTTTCCAGAATGATGCAAAAATAGAGAGCTACGATTTTGAAAACAGGGCCAAGAAACGTGATACTTACAGTGTGTTTTGATGCGTATGAGAGCTTGCTTTGGATTGCAGAAGGTTGAGAAGACACCCAGCAATCAATTGATGTTGAGTTTTGCTTCTATAAACGCCTCTAAGTGTGATTTCAGTTTTGCACTTTTCACCACTTTTTCCAAGTTTTGTTTTCAGTGTTCTTGCAGCCTCTAGGTCTCAATTTCGTGTGCTTTGACTTGTATATGTAATATGCAATGCATTAGGTCAAGAATTATGCTTTGAATCTTTGCACATCAATGCCATGGGATTTGATTTGATCCACCATTGAAAGCTTGCCTAATTTGTCAAAAATCCAATCTTTTTGCACATGGAATGCTTGATACGAGTTTGATGTTGTCTGTGATGATGATTAAGTCCTGAAGATAGCAAAAGATCTTATGTAATAAAGTTTTGGGATTTAATTTGATTTAATTTGATTTAAAATGAAATATTCAATAAAAAATCAAATAAAATAATAAAATTGATAAATGGACACAAGGTTGAAGCTAGGATACGTGTGCAATGTGGCAAGTCCAAATCAAGTGGAAAAGAATGGGCCCATTTGACAAAATTTGAAAGTTTTAGGGATAGTTGACTTTTGGCTATTTTGCAAAAATGCCCAACTTCAACAATGCATAACTCCTTCAATTTTGAACTTTTGGAAGTGTTCTTGGACTTTTCAGAAAGCTTGAGATGTCCTTTAACCAACCCTTTTGGTCTCATCTCATTTTTATATTCCATGCTCAAGTTATAAGCTTTGGCAAAAAAGGTGTTTTTGTTGACTTTCAAAAATGACCTATAATGTCCAAATTTATAACTTCTTGTGAGTGCATTTTATGATCTTGGGGTATGAAGATGGATTGTAGGAAATTTCATACTATTCAAAATGATCTTTTTATGGGTCATTTCTCATAAAGTATGAGAAAGTTATGCTTGGTCAAAGTTGAGTTGACTTTTCCTACAAAACCCTAATTTAGCAACTTTTGAGTCTTGATGAATTTTGAGCAATCCTTGATGAACTATGATCAACCCTTGATCAAATGATGAAATATCCTTCAAAATGATAATGTTGACAAAAAATCTTGAGGTTTGACTGTTTATAGGTCACAGTTGACTTTTGACCTAGCACAGTCGATTTTTGGACCCTTTGAGCAATTGACTGAGCAAACTTCCTCCGCAAGGCTTGAAATTTGACGTGGATGATCTTGAGTACATATTAGTACATTAGTGATAATTTGAGGTAATTTGCACTCAAGGATCTTGATGCAACACAAAACCCTAATTTGGGGTTGACTGCCTTAGGAGATGATTTGTCTGACCCACTCTTGAGCAAACTTGAGCAACTTGGAGATTTTTCTTGCAATGTTTTTAGAAATGTGAGAGGGAAAATTTTGGGGTACAACACCTTTTATCTAGCACCTGACTCTGGTGATGATCTTCTCCATGTTGGACGTTGACTTATATGCTAGAGACTTGTTGAATTGCCCTGCTCAGAGACCGTGTTGGGGATCCCCAACGAAAAATTATTGATTGGGGTGGGAGACTTTAATGGTTTCATTGTTAAACCTATCTAGGTATTCTCGCAAAGATTTCGGCTGTCCTTGTCGAACATTGAATAAGGTGGTCATCGAGAACTTTCAATGTCTGTTGGCCGAGAAGTGTTGTACCAGCTTCTTGTTCAGGTCTGAATAGCTTTCTACAGACAAATGACAAAGACTCATGTACCACCTGAGTTTTATGTCTTTGCAGGTTCTTGCCATGAGTTTACACGTCAGCGAATCAGTAGGGTCTATTATTGCCATCTAGTTATTAACAATAATAACATGCTCTTGTGGATCAGTTTTGCTGTCGTAAGATGTGAGAGATGATGATTTGAAGTTCATGGACTTGATCATCCCATATATCTTGAGAAAGTGGATGGGGTTCCAGAAGCTCCTCTTCTGGGTATTCGTCCCCCTGACTTCTTTGTTACAGGTCTGCTACGATATCCTGTGGAGTTTCATTTTGTTGTCTGGAGGCCTCTACCATGGCCAGTAGCTGCGCCATGTCTGGGGGGTCTCCGTCAATTGACATTCTATTGAATGTGATTTGAGGTATGGCCTAGGAAATTTTTACCGATGCCCCACGGTGGGCGCCAAATATTCTTGTGTGGGAATAATAAATGAGTTGCTTCCTGTTGTACCCCAAAATTTGCCCTCCCATTTCCTCAACATTTTCTCATCACAAGACCTTTGAAGATCAAGATCCAGTTAGGGTTTCCTCTGCTCAAGACTTCTCCTTGCACTGTTGACCCAAATTAGGGTTTGTGTTTGAACAAAGATGTTTTAACCTAAAATGCCTAAGATGACTTTCATGCTTCATGTTGAACTCCCAAGTTTACCCATACCAAGTTTCAAGTCTTGATTCCAAGTTTTGCCCAGTCAATTGGACAGATGACCTAGAAATCAACTGTATTGGGGAAAAAGTCAACTGTGGCCAATTGACAGTCAAACCTCATGATTATTGACCCACATCAACATTATGAACTCACATGGACCATTTGATCAAGTTTGGATCACAATTCCACAAGAAATTTGATCAGATCATCAAAAGGGCAAAATGGTCATTTTAGGGTTTTGACTGCACAAAGGCAATTTTTGACTGTTTGACCTAGCCAATGGCAAATCAAGCTCACATATGGACTCAAGGACCCCATGGAATTATCTTGACATGTTCAACAAACTCAAAAGATCCCAAGTACACAAGATTGACAGTTGAATTTCCCAGTCAATTGATCAATTTTGACTGTATACTGAAAAGTCAAACTTTGACTTTTTGGTCAAAATCAAGAGTCAAGATTCATTTTTCATCAAAACATGCCAAATCATGAAACTTGTTCACCAAGAAACCAAGAAATGCAAATTAGGGTTTGAAATGGAATTTTTCATAACTTAGAATTTTTCTAAGTTATGGAAAACCCTAATTTTTTCCCAAATTTGCCCCACTTTTTCACCAAGATTTATTTGGATTCAAACAAAAGTCAAAACATGAAAGTTGTAGCTTGTTGCATAATCTACAACTTTGATTCACAAAGTTTTCCCATTTGAGGCTTGTATCTCAAGTTACAAATTTTTGAATAAGGGCACTAAACCATTCTTAACTTAGTGAATTTTTTTACCTATTTTGACAAGGTTTTCTACCTAACTTCAAGACCATTTTCCATACACTTCCACTTGGAATTTCAATTTGCATTTCAAAGATGGATTGTATTACACATTCCAAGCTTTCCAAAATGTCCAAGAACTCATCAAACAACCTCATAACTTGAGAGAATCGAATTTCACAATATTGCAAAAATTCACTTTTGTTCTTGACCAAAACATGTTCATAACTTAAGCCATTTTCAAGTCAGCTTTGTTTGTGCTAAGTTACAGGTCCTAAAACCATCCAACACTCAATAATTTAATGCATGTTCATTGTGCTAAGACCTTGTTTCATGAGCTAAAGCATTGTATGATGGATTAATCCCAAATTGGAAAAAGCATTATATCCATTTTTGCAAAAGTTATACTTTATGTCAATTGGTAAATCAAGAAGGTACAGATCAAATCTCTTTAGCACAAGATTATGAGCATAACACACTGATCAAGGAGAGATTATGCAGCATATTAGGGGGCCCTCTACATGCCTAGAAACACAAGTTGGCTTTTGTTGCTTAAGAAAGAAGAAAAGTACCATAACTTACAACAACTCTCATATCAGCTTAGACACACTTAGACAAACTTATCAAGCATATTCCAAAGATCATAACCAAGCTATTGCACGACCCTAGCACCTCTCAAACACTCCCCTTGCCATAATCACTCTCAAACTGCAAAAACAGGGCAAGACCTGCAGTTTGAGTGCTATCTTTCATTTCTCTCAAGCTTTCTTGCCCAAACCAGTTCACACACCTTCCATACCATCTATGCAAGCTAACCAAAAGCAAAAGCACGACCTGTAATCCCTCTAACCACTTCCACCATTTTCAGTTTCTTGTTTTGCAGGTGAAGTGCTCTAGCACGATTCAGAAGCTTTCAAGACAAAGTAAACATTGGAATGGCATCCCTGGACCTCAAGGAAGCTTTTCCAATCATCACCTTGCACTGAAAGCTCCCTCATTACCAGATAGAACTTCAGCTGAACAGGTATCTTGGTGAACTCGTATCTCTCTTATTAGACATCATTAACTCTAAGTTTGTGAATAAACAATGTTCTACTCATGCCACTGAACATGTACATTCTTTTACTTTTCATTTCTTTTGCCTGAGCTGTGAGAATTTAAGGTCTGAAAATGGTAGAAAACTTAGGTCAGGATTTAGGATTGTTAAAATTCTCTCTCATTTCTGAGAGTTAGGAGATGTTCTTTATATATTTGGAATCGTGGTTTCGTGATTAACATTTCTTATGTTGGGAGTTTGTTCAAAAAATCAAAGAATCAGGATATTCAAATGAAGCTTCTTGCGCGTGTTTTTGAACAAATTTTTGTTCAGAGGTTGAAGAAGATGTCTCATGGGCTGGGCCAGCTTTGGTTATGCTTTTTGCACCCTATTTCCATTTTCTTACCCCCTGAGCCCATTTGCTTGATTTAATGTTTTTTTAATATTTTTCTTTTTTCATTTTGACTCATTTATTTTTTCTAATAATGTTTAAAACTTGAAAAATCATTTTTGCACCATTTTTGCATTTTTAAGTATTTATTTGTTTATATATATACTATTATATATATATATATATATATATATATATATATATATATATATATATATATATATATATATATATATATATATATATATATATATATATATATATATATATATATATATATATATATATATATATATATATATATATATATATATATATATATATATATATATATATATATATATATATATATATATATATATATATATATATATATATATATATATATATATATATATATATATATATATATTACTATTTAGAAATATTATTAATAATGTAAATATATTGTATTTCTGATTTTTTATTTCATTTTTCCCCTTTGAAACATTTTGTACAAAAAAATACTTTTTTTCATAAAATTAAATATTATTATTTTTTGCATATTTAATATATCTTGTAAATAATATAAATATACATATATACATATATATATATATATTAATATACTTAGGATTAAAAATACCAAAAAATGTACATATTTTATTTTTTAATATTTAATACTTAAAAATGCCCTTTTTACAAATATACTATGTTTTATTTTATTTTTGTACATAATAAATAAATATTTGTATTAAATTAAATAATAATACATTTCATTTAATAAAAATTAGGGTTTTGCCCTAAATTTAAAAATACTCCAAAAAAATAATATCTTTTTATTTTCTTTTTATTTTACATAAATAATACTTTTTTCATACATATAAAAAACCCTTTTTTGCATTCTTGCATATTTGTTCTATTTCTATGTTATTTATGCAATTAAATTATCTTGTAAATAATTCAAAGCAAATGATGTAATAGCTTAGATTCAATTTCTTGTCTAAATATCTCCCCATTTGAAACATTGTACCCCCTCCCTATATTATTTGTGTTGTAATAGCGTAGGAATTTAAATTTCGCACTTTAAATGCTTTCTAAACATACTATGCTAGAATTAGGGTTTGTGTGCGAATAAAAATGAACAAAAATAGTTATGACCTAATCTCAAGACAAACAAGCATGAAAATGGACACACAAATCACACTTGCACCCCCTAGGGTATTCCACTTTGTTGCCTTCAAATAATTGGGCCATATTGCATGTTAGGTCTCTTTGGGCAAAACAAACAAATCAAATGATCATAGTCCCTCGATGACGCTTTCAAAAAGTTGCCTAAAAATGATCAAGTCCCTTAAAGGAAAATTGCCCAAAGATACTTGGCACCATTGCAATTATGGTCTAAACGATGACCCGCGCCCGTCCCTTTCACATCCTAACACAAGATTGTCCGCCAAATGCAATGGTGGAACAAAATTGTTAAAAGGGTTAAAACATAGCAAAGATCTTTGAGAAATTTAGGGTAGATAGCTCTTGATTACTTGCCAATTTGAAAAACAAAACACTTGCCTATTTTTCAAACCACACATCACTACACTTTCAAAACAACTTTCAAAAACATTGAAAACCTTTTCAAAAGACATACACCTTTGTATACATCCCAACATGGATCATTACAAAGGTTGCCACCACATTGGCTTCTTTTCAAAACATTTTCAAACCCACATACACAAGCACCATTTCAAACAATTGAAAACAAAAGGCAAGTGATCTAAGAAAGTAACTAAGAGCCCATGGATAACCATGGATAGAAAGGGTGCTAATACCTTCCCTTTCTATAATCTACTCCCCGAACCCAAGAAAAATCTCAAAGGTTTTTGCTGTGCTTTTTAAACCTTTCCTTAGGATAAAATAAAAAGTCGGTGGCGACTCTTGCTCAACCGAAACATTTGCAAAAACAAACGCAAAACCTCAAGTCAGTTCTCCCACCGTATCACAGAACTGGCGACTCTGCTGGGGACAATTTTAAAAGTGGAGTAACCTTAGGGCTTAGATCACCCCCTTTGCATGAAAAATTGTTTGAATTGTTTGCTTTATACTTTGGCTCTATTGTTTGGGTTTGCAATCCTACACCCGGATTTTGGGAAACATTCATAGATAGCAATACGTTGTGGAAACTGTGCGGGGTATACCGACACGGTCTAAGCAATAGCTATATTAGTGCGACATATTTGTGAGTACCGGTAACCCTTGAGTTCAATCAAGGAGAGTACGGGGCCGCTGAGTGATGTCACTAAGCACTAATGACCTAGAACCTTACTTGACCATCTTGGCCTTTTATTAGGGGTAGTGAGATGACCGGCTTTGGTGCAGTCCGAAGTTGGTAGATACTCGATACTACACTCATTGAGGTTTGTTTTCTTGGAATATTTTGGTCGCTAGTTAAGTGGCTAAACCAAAACCATGAACAATGAAAAGAATCCAGTGATATTGAGCTCCTTAGAACCCGGTTACTATTTATAGGACAGGTTTTTAAGCCAACTACACTCAAGAGGGTACTTACCTATGAAACCCCATGCAAGCCGGAAACTAGGGTTTGGTGTGATTTGCTTGTACATATGTTTTGTGCATACATCATAAACATCATGAAACATCATATGCATTCACTAACCATTTCAAGGGTTTGGACCTTCATCTTTGTTCTTGTTTTATAGGACATGGAAATTCCTCGCAGAAATACCATTCAAGTCAACCTTGTGAGAATCTCTCCTCAACTCAAGGAGCTCACTTCAAGAATTCCGGAAAATTCATCCTTCAGTGAAAGACATGGTAGACTGCTCAGCCTAGTCAACACCAACATTGAAGAAGACATGATGAAAGTGCTATTCCAGTTCTTTGAACCTCTTCACCACTGTTTCACTTTCCCTGATTACCAGTTGGTACCCACTTTGGAGGAGTTTTCTCAACTCCTAAGAATCCCTATCCTTAATCAACTACCATTCAACGGTACGGAGAAGGAACCAAAGCCGGAAGATGTTGCTCGAGCATTACATCTACAACCATCCGACATCAAGGGGCATTGGGAAACCAGAAGCGGCGTCAAAGGATTCTTAGCAAAATTCTTGTTTGAGAAGGCACAAGAATGTTGGAACTCATTGGACCTACAAGCCTTTGAAGAGATTGTGGCACTCCTTATCTACGGGTTGGTCTTGTTCCCAAACCCTGACCAATTGGTAGATGCCAACGCCGTCAAAATCTTCTTGTCCAGAAACCCAATACCAACATTGCTTGGGGACATTCTTCACTCATTTTACACACGAACAATGAGAAAGAGGGGTGTTCTCATGTGCTGTACTCCTATCCTTGCAAGGTGGTTTATTTCGCACCTTCCACAATCTGTCTTGAAGAATGACCAAGGTATGAGGTGGTCTCAACGGTTGATGACTCTTACTCATTCTGATGTGCATTGGTGTTCTCGGTCCAGAGAAAATATCATCATTGTCGATCGTTGCGGAGAATTTCCTAATGTTCCTTTACTTGGAATTAGAGGAGGTATCACCTACAACCCTTGCCTAGCTTTGAGGAAATTTGGATATGCACGGAGGGATGGCCCTCATGATATGTTGATTCCTGACCTAGTTTTTGACTTCGACAACGATGCGCAAGGACTTCGCCAAAGATTCATCAGAGCTTGGGGAAAACTCAACAAGGTTGATAGCAAGACTCTGGGACACAAGAACTCCATCCCTCTTGAGCCCTATCTCAAGTGGGTACGAGCCCGAGCCCAAAGTCTAATGATGCCTTATCCCCATGTACTCCCAGTGATTAAAGAGCCCGTCAATGAAGGAGAGGTTCCCTACACCATCCTACATCCAGACATGCCTACATCGTGGGAGGAAATGCAGAAAAGCTGGATTCAGCTCAAGGAGGAACGAAATACTTTTGAAGCTAGCTACTACGCCAGTGAAAAGAAGGTTCTAGAGCTTACCCGCCGACTCCACGAGCAAGAGGCCCTCAATACCTACATCGCACCAAAGAGGATGCGCAATGTCTTTCTGCCTTAAGAAGTTTATTTTGTAATATTTGGCCCATGGGGCATTTATGTACTAACAAATTTCTTCTTATTAATATGACGTGCGTTCTTCTTTGTCTGAAACAATTTTGAATGTCCTAAATCCTTGAATGCATTGCATACATAAGCATACCATTCATCATGTGCATAAGAAAGTCTCATTCCAGGTTTCCTTATCTGTCTGCTGTTTATTTCAGTAGGATGGATCTCGAGCAAACAGTCAAAGACCTACAAGCTCAAAATGCACAGTTCCAGCAACTCCTGATGACCTTGGCTAAGGGTCAGGAGGATATCAAGACTCAATTGGGGAACAAAGACCCAGTGAAGAAGAAGAAAAAGAGACTCGGGGTGGCTACTTTGGGGAGAAGATTTGACGGAGAAGCTCGAAGAGTGCTTGAATTTCCTCCTACTTCTGATGAAGGGACCAGTAAGAGAGATGGAGCTGCGGTGCCTTCCGAGTCTGATGCGGAAGAAGAAGAGGTTGAAGAGGATGAAGATTATTCTGACCAGCAATACCCTCTAGCTGATGATAAATACAAAGGGCTGGAAGACAGGTTGGCCGCCATGGAGCTACAAAGAGTACCGGGTTTGGATTTTGAAGACTTGGGTTTGGTTGCCGGGATTGTGATTCCCCCAAAATTCAAAGTGCCAGTGTTTGTAAGGTATGATGGGCTGTCCTGTCCAAAAATGCATCTTAGGTCCTACGTGAGAAAGATCCAGCCCTATACGGCAGATAAAAACCTTTGGATTCATTTCTTTCAAGACAGCCTTTCTGGAGCTCAGTTGGAGTGGTTTTATCAGCTAGAGGGAACCAGCGTTCGAAATTGGGAAGATTTGGCCACCGCTTTTTACAAATAATACCAATACAATTCTGACCTTGCCCCTACTCGTACCCAACTTCAGGGTATGTCGTTAGGAACAAGCGAAGGATTCAAAGAATACGCACAAAAATGGAGGGATTTGGCTGGCAGGGTGCAGCCTCCTTTAACCGATCATGAGCTTGTTGATATGTTTCTAGGGACCCTATCTGGGCCATTTTTCAATCATCTGATTGGTAACTCTTCCGCGGGGTTTACCGATTTGATCTTAACGGGCGAGAGAATAGAAGCTGGCATCAAGTCAGGAAAGATTCAGAAGGGTGTTGCTGCAAGTACTGAGAAAAGGCCTTTTAAGAAAGAAGCAAGTGCCGTCTATGGTCCTAGAAGACAAGTCAAGCCAGAAAGTCGCCAAGCCGTCAATGCTCTGGTCATTTCAAAACCTGTTGCTGCTCCTCAGCAGTACAATCAACAAAGAGGTGAAAGGCCCAAGAGGCAGTATACTCGGCTGAGTATGACCTTATCACAAATTTTACCCCAACTGTTATCAACCAATTTGGTGACCACCAAAGAAGCTCCTAAGGTCGTCAACACTGCGTCTCCTAAGTATAACCCAAATGCCCGGTGTGCTTATCATTCTGATAGTCCCGGGCACACTACTGATGATTGCTGGGCTTTGAGAAACAAAGTGTAAGATCTTATCGACGCGAAGGAAATTCAGTTTGAAGCGCCTGAGAGACCAAATGTTGTAACTGCTCCTATGCCCCAGCATAGAGTAAATGCCATTGAGGAAGAGTTGTATGCTGTTTCGGTGAATGAAGTTGTTACCCCTCTTTTGACTGTTAAGAGGAACTTACTACTAGCCGGTTTATTTCTGGGTTGTAGTAAGGGTTGCCTCCTGTGTGCTGTTATCCCTACCGGTTGTCCACTGCTGAAATCAGGCATCCAAAGCTTGATGGATAACAAGGAAATTCTGTTCAAGAAAACTGCTGTTCCGTCTGTTTCCATTGAAGAAATATCTGTTGTCACAATTTACAATCCTGCCAAAGCTCCCGTAAAGAAACCCGTCCAAATTATGTCTGTTGCACCCATCACTATTACTGTCCCGGGGCCTCTCCCGTATGAGTCTGATAAAGCTGTTCCATGGCATTATGGAGCCGACGTGTATGTGCTTGGGGTGAAGCAGGAGTTCAACACCAATACCAGTATCAGTAACATCACTGGTCCCTCCAAGATTACCCGCAGTGGCAGGCTCTTCTCGCCTGACATCGCACCGCCAGTTATCCGAAAACCTCTCACCATCACACCCGCAAGTGTGCATGTTCCAGTTCAAATTCCTGTGTCTACTACTGCCGCCGAGTCCTCTGATACTCGGGGCAAAGAAGTTGCTACCGATTCGCCTGCCAGGACGGAGGCACCAAAGAAGACTGCTGTGGAAGCCTCCCAACAAGAAATGGAGGAAATTCTTAAAATCATCAAAAAGAGTGACTTTAACGTTGTTGAACAGTTGGGGCATACCCCCTCCAAAATCTCTATGCTATCATTACTATTATGCTCAGAGGCCCATGCAAAAGCCCTGATTTCATTTCTGAAAACGGCCCATGTACCGCAAGAGACCTCCGCGGATCAATTCACTGACTGTGTGGCCAATTTGACAGCTGACAATGGCTTGGGGTTCTCAGATGATGACCTTACCGCCAAAGGGAAAAATCACAATGATGCCCTGCACGTCTCTATAGAGTGCAGGGGCACTACTCTCGCACACGTGTTGGTGGATACCGGTTCTTCCCTGAATGTTTTGCCCAAGAAAGCATTGGATCGCTTGGATTGTGAGGGTTTGGAGCTGAAACCTAGTAACATCATTGTTAGAGCCTTCGACGGTTCTAAGAGGATGGTGCACGGTGAGGTAGAAATTCCTATTCGTGTGGGCTCCCAGGTTTTCGACTCAACATTCTATGTAATGGATATTCGTCCATCTTACTCCTGCTTATTGGGTCGACCCTGGATTCACAAAGCTGGGGCAGTAACTTCCACTATACACCAAAAGCTCAAATACCCTGTCAAAGGGAAGATTTTTACTGTGCAGGGTGAGGAGGAATACATGGTTAGTCACTTGAATTCATTCCGGTATATCGAGATGGACGGGGAGTTTATTGAAACCCCCTTTCAGCATTTTGAGGAAGTACCTCCAGTTTTGGCATCGGCTGAGGCAGTAGTTGAAGAAGACTTTCCGTTGAAGATGGCGTCCTTGAGGGATGCCCGGGCTGTAATCGAGAAAGGCAATTGTGCAAACTGGGGTCAGCTTCTTGACTTCACTCAAAAGAATGACAAGTTTGGGCTGGGCTTTACTGCAGAGGCTCAGAGGGCTGTGCGCAAGGAAAAGATCAGAAAGGCTCTGGTGTTTATCTCCAACCCGAGGGTGAATGCTATCGAGGAGGATGTAGGGGAAGCAGAGTTTGACAGTTGGATCTACCCGACTACCAGCAACGGACCAAGCAACTGGATGGCAAAGGATTTTACACCTATCACATTTGTCACGCAGTAATTAATTTCTTTTGATTTCCAATTTGTAACAAACAATATGTTAAAACTTTGTTGGCTCGGTGTCCTACCCGGGGCATCGTAGCTCCATTTGTGAGGGCTTTTTTGTATGACATTTCCATATATCATCAATCAAAACATTGGACGTTTGTTGCATTTCAAATCTTGTGCTCTTTTTCTTTCTGTATTATATATTGCAAAACAGCTATATTTACACACACTCACTTATACAGGTTTCAATCCACTCTGGATCTCACTGGTAACAGCTCTGCTACCGCCAGTTATGACTTCGAGAATCCGATCAACTTGGCTGAAGACGAAGGTGAAGATGATTGTGAAGTGCCTGGTGAGCTCGCAAGACTGCTACTCCAGGAAGAGAGGGTTATTCAACCACATGAAGAGCCGGTGGAAACGATTAACCTGGGTACTGAGACAGATAGGAAAGAGGTCAAGATTGGTGCCAATCTAGAGCTCAGCGTGAAGCAACGATTGATCCAGATGCTACAGGATTACATGGAGTTATTTGCTTGGTCCTATGAAGATATGCCTGGTTTGGATGCCGACATTGTAGTTCATCACCTGCCAACCAAGGAAGACTGCCCTCCGGTAAAGCAAAAGGTCCGCCGTATGCGCCCAGAGATGTCTGAAAAGATCAAGGCTGAAGTTATGAAGCAATTCGACGCCGGGTTTCTAGCAGTAACTTCTTACCCTCAGTGGGTTGCCAATGTGGTGCCAGTGCCGAAGAAGGACGGTAAAGTCAGAATGTGTGTCGACTACAGGGATTTGAACAGGGCCAGCCCCAAGGATGATTTTCCTCTACCTCACATTGACGTCCTCGTTGACAATACTGCTCAACACAAGGTGTTCTCCTTCATGGATGGTTTTTCAGGGTATAATCAGATCAAGATGGCTCCGGAAGATATGGAAAAGACTACCTTTGTGACTCAGTGGGGCACTTTCTGTTACAAGGTCATGCCATTCGGGTTGAAAAATGCTGGGGCAACCTACCAACGCGCCATGGTTGCTTTATTTCATGATATGATCCATCATGAGATTGAGGTATATGTTGATGACATGATAGCAAGGTCTCAAACTGAGGAGGAGCATCTTGACCATCTGAGGAAGCTGTTTGACCGACTCAAGTTATACAAGCTGAGATTGAATCCCAACAAATGCACCTTTGGGGTAAGGTCCGGAAAATTGCTAGGTTTCATTGTAAGTGATAAAGGTATTCAGGTGGACCCTGCCAAGGTAAAAGCCATACAAGAAATGCCAACTCCAAAGACAGAGAAAGAAGTCAGAGGCTTCTTGGGACGACTGAATTACATTGCCCGATTCATCTCACATCTAACTGCTACTTGTGAGCCAATCTTCAAATTACTGAATAAAGATCAAGTAGTACGTTGGAACGATGAATGTCAGGCTGCTTTTGAAAAGATAAAGGAGTACCTCCAAGAGCCACCCATCCTTATGCCACCAGTGGAAGGAAGACCTCTGATACTATATTTAACAGTACTTGACAATTCAATGGGGTGTGTGCTGGGGCAGCATGACGAGTCCGGCCGAAAAGAGCACGCCATTTATTACTTGAGCAAAAAGTTTACCGACTGTGAGTCTCGTTACTCACTGCTTGAGAAAACTTGATGCGCTCTAGTATGGGCTGCTCGCCGGCTGAGACAGTATATGCTGACTCACACCACTTTGTTGATTTCAAAGATGGATCCCATCAAGTACATATTTGAAAAGCCCGCTCTGTCTGGAAGAATAGCGAGATGGCAAATGATCTTAACAGAATATGATATCCAGTATACAACTCAGAAAGCAATTAAAGGAAGTGTACTGGCAAATCATTTGGCACATCAACCTGTGGACGATTACCAATCCTTGAACTTTGATTTTCCGGACGAAGACATCATGGTGGTAACTGACTGTGAAGTACCTGGACCGGATGAAGGACCTGAGGAAGGATCCCGATGGTCTATGCATTTTGACGGAGCCTCCAATGCTTTGGGTAACGGCGTCGGCGCTGTAATCATATCTCCCAAAGGAACTCATACTCCACTCACCGCCCGATTGTGTTTCAACTGCACCAACAACATGGCAGAATATGAGGCATGTATCATGGGTCTACAAGCTGCAATCGACTTAAGGATCAAATTTCTAAGTGTCTTCGGAGATTCCGCTCTCGTGATCAATCAGATCAAAGGCGAGTGGGATACGAAACACCCAAATCTTATTCCTTACAAGGAGTATGTGTCAACCTTGCTCCCCCACTTTGAAGAGATAACTTTTGAGCATTTCCCAAGAGAGGAGAATCAGCTAGCAGACGCACTAGCTACGATGTCTTCAATGTTCAAGGTTAAATGGGACAATGAGGCTCCCCGGATCATTATCTGGAAGTTGGATGAACCGGCATACTGCTGCGACCTCGAGGCCGAGAAGGCAACTGAAAAACCCTGGTATCATGAGGTGAAGAGGTACTTGGAAGCTCAGGAATACCCTGAAGGCGCATCTGTCAATGACAAGAAGTTCATGAGAAGGTTTGCGGAGAAATTCTTCCTCAGCAACGACATTCTCTACAAACGGAATCATGATTCAACTCTACTACGTTGTGTGGATAAGGCTGAAGCAGAGAAGATCATGTTGGAACTGCATGAAGGTACATTCGGAACACATTCCAGTGGACACACCATGGCAAAGAAAATCCTTAGGGCAGGATATTTCTGGTCCACAATGGAAGCCGATTGTTACCAACACTCTCGAACTTGTCATAAATGCCAAATCTATGCTGACAAGGTGCATATTCCTCCAGTTCCTCTGAACGTCCTGACGGCACCTTGGCCTTTTGCAATGTGGGGCATCGATATGATCGGTGAGATCCGACCGACAGCATCCAATGGGCATCGTTTCATCTTAGTGGCGATCGATTACTTCACGAAGTGGGTTGAGGCAGCTTCCTACGCCACAGTAACCAAGAGCGTCGTGGCACGTTTCATCCGGCATAATCTGATCTGTCGGTACGGCGTCCCAGAGAGAATCATTACGGACAATGGTACCAATCTCAACAACAAGATGATCACTGAGCTCTGCGAACAATTCAAGATACAGCACCACAACTCTTCTCCCTACCGGCCAAAGATGAATGGGGCTGTAGAGGCAGCTAATAAAAATATCAAGAAAATTGTGCAGAAGATGACAGTGACCTATAAAGATTGGCACGAGATGTTGCCGTTCACTCTTCATGGATACCGTACCTCAGCAAGGACGTCAACCGGGGCAACTCCCTTCTCCTTGGTCTATGGCATGGAGGCAGTCTTGCCAATTGAAGTCCAGATACCCTCTCTCCGGATTATGAAGGATGCAGACTTGAGTGAAGATGACTGGATCCAGACTCGACTTGATCAATTAAATCTGATTAACGAAAAGAGGCTCACCGCTATTTGTCATGGTCAGACGTATCAAAAATGCATGATCAGGGCATTTAACAAGAAAGTCAGACCACAAGAGTATCAAGTTGGGGACCTGGTAATCAAGCGCATCATCCTTCCTCAAAGTGATCCCCGGGGCAAATGGACCCCTACTTACGAAGGGCCATTTGTGGTTAAACATGTGTTCTTAGGAGGAGCCATGATCCTAACCACCATGGATGGTGACGACCTTCCTCACCCCGCCAATGCAGACATAGTGAAAAGATACTACGCATAAATAAAAGACCTGCTAGGTTGACATACCTAGGCAAAAATTAGGGCTTCCCGGCGAACCAAAAGGGTTCGGGCAAAAATAAGGGATGAAATGAAAAAAATCTGTACACCCGGCAAGTCGAAAACCTGAAAAGGCGCCTTGGGCAAAAATGGGTATCCCGGTGGACTGAAAACCCGAAAGGGCGGTCCAGGAAAAAGTTAGGGATAAAGCGTAACACTATGTCTCATTGGATCACTTCGCATCCGGAATTCGGTATCAACTATCTGGCTTAGACTTCGGCATCGACCAATCAGCTTCATTTTCAATTAGGCAGCAAAGCGATGAGACGCTTGGAGACATAAAGACGATAGCAGAGTTGGAACCCAGTGGGATTGTTCACATAGCTGTTTTGTCTTCTTTTCAAAATTGTAAACTCTATGTTATTTGGCGGCGTCCTCTTACTAGGATGTCAGCCTCTTGTACAAAAACGCCTATTCACAGGCAAAATTAGAATCAATACAAATTCACTTTTCCGTACAAATTGCCATTGTTTTTCTTTTTTCTGTTTTGTTTTGCAAAGAACGTCCAATGTTCATTTTTGATATATGCATTTGACATTAAATTGCTGATTCATAAATATTTGCACATAAAACGGAAGATTAATTACAGGTGACATCAGAAACAGGGGCAATGTGGAATTGTCTGATGCAGTCTGGTTGCTTTATCCGCCAAGGTACCAAGGTAGATTCGACTGAAGAATGTGACCAAATGATCTCAGCTCCCTGCAGAGTAAGATAAGATTCAACAATACTTTCCCCAGTGAAGTCGCCAACTTTCCCCGACAGGTCTAAAAGCTTATCCCCAGTAGATTCTGGGAGCTTGTTCCCTGTAGAATATGGACGTCTCTCCCGAGCTTTATTCAGAGTTATCCCTCACAAGGGCTTATAACTGGGTTATCCTCAGCTATTTGCCATGGAAGATCGCCCTCGACTAGGTTCTTTCAATCCCCAGCGGAGTTTTTGGTATCCCCAGCGGAGTTTATCATCATTATCCCCAGCGGAATTCATCGTTGAAGTCCTCAGCAGGCCTCTCGTCAAACTTCAGCAAAGTATCTCTGCCACAGAGCAATTCCCCGGCCAGTCGTCAAGGATTTATTTTCCTAAGACGAAGTTACACTCATAAACATTTCACATTTCATACATCTTGCTTACATACATGATAAAGTGCATACAACACTATCTCATGTTGAACATCATGACAACATGCGTATCATACATCATGACATTGCATACAACTTATGTTTTTGCCTTTTCAGGGAAGAAGACAATCCCAAAGACAACTACCTTCAACTGTCACAAACTCCAGATTCAATACCTGTATCTAGCCAGGGCACATCTGAGGGTGATCAGTTTCCAGACTCGATTCCTGTATCTAGCCAGGGCACGTCTGAAGAGTTCGAAGATTCGATTCCTGTATCCAGCCAGGGCACATCTATCAACTACAACATTTCCAGATTCGACTCCTGTATCCAGCCAAGGCATATCTGTTGACCACATTTCCAGACTCGATTCCTGTATCTAGCCAGGGCACGTCTGAAGAGTTCGAAGATTCGATTCCTGTATCCAGCCAGGGCATATCTGTTGACAACTATTTCCGGATTCGATTCCTGTATCCAGCCAGGGCACATCTGTGAGCAACCATTTGTAGATTCGATACCTGTATCTAGCCAGGGCATATCTACATGAAGAGATTGAAGATCAACACCTGTAACAGGCCAGGAAACCATCTTCCTTTCTCAAAGCACGCAAGTTCTCGCTAAGGAATCTCTTATGCGATCAACACTTCCAAATGGCATCTATAAGCCCATTCCCGACAAGGTTCTGTCACACCTCCAGATGGCATCTATAAGCCCATCTCCCTATCCACCATCTCTCTAAATGGCATCTGTAAGCCCATTCCTGACATCACATTGTTGAGACTCCAACATGCGAGTGCAAATTTCCGGGCACTCTAGTGTCCAATCTTCTTTTACCCTCGAGTCACGAAAGGCAAACTTGCCAATCTAACTCTTCAGGTCCAAGAAGATTGAACAGGGGCAACTGTTGTACCCCAAAATTTGCCCTCCCATTTCCTCAACATTTTCTCATCACAAGACCTTTGAAGATCAAGATCCAGTTAGGGTTTCCTCTGCTCAAGACTTCTCCTTGCACTGTTGACCCAAATTAGGGTTTGTGTTTGAACAAAGATGTTTTAACCTAAAATGCCTAAGATGACTTTCATGCTTCATGTTGAACTCCCAAGTTTACCCATACCAAGTTTCAAGTCTTGATTCCAAGTTTTGCCCAGTCAATTGGACAGATGACCTAGAAATCAGTTGTATTGGGGAAAAAGTCAACTGTGGCCAATTGACAGTCAAACCTCATGATTATTGACCCACATCAACATTATGAACTCACATGGACCATTTGATCAAGTTTGGATCACAATTCCACAAGAAATTTGATCAGATCATCAAAAGGGCAAAATGGTCATTTTAGGGTTTTGACTGCACAAAGGCAATTTTTGACTGTTTGACCTAGCCAATGGCAAATCAAGCTCACATATGGACTCAAGGACCCCATGGAATTATCTTGACATGTTCAACAAACTCAAAAGATCCCAAGTACACAAGATTGACAGTTGAATTTCCCAGTCCATTGATCAATTTTGACTGTATACTGAAAAGTCAAACTTTGACTTTTTGGTCAAAATCAAGATTCAAGATTCATTTTTCATCAAAACATGCCAAATCATGAAACTTGTTCACCAAGAAAACCAAGAAATGCAAATTAGGGTTTGAAATGGAATTTTTCATAACTTAGAATTTTTCTAAGTTATGGAAAACCCTAATTTTTTCCCAACTTTGCCCCACTTTTTCACCAAGATTTATTTGGATTAAAACAAAAGTCAAAACATGAAAGTTGTAGCTTGTTGCATATCTACAACTTTGATTCACAAAGTTTTCCCATTTGAGGCTTGTATCTCAAGTTACAAATTTTTGAAGAAGGGCACTAAACCATTCTTAACTTAGTGAATTTTTTACCTATTTTGCAAGGTTTTCTACCTAACTTCAAGACCATTTTCCATACACTTCCACTCGGAATTTCAATTTGCATTTCAAAGATGGATTGTATTACACATTCCAAGCTTTCCAAAATGTCCAAGAACTCATCAAACAACCTCATAACTTGAGAGAATCGAATTTCACAATATGGCAAAAATTCACTTTTGTTCTTGACCAAAACATGTTCATAACTTAAGCCATTTTCAAGTCAGCTTTGTTTGTGCTAAGTTACAGGTCCTAAAACCATCCAACACTCAATAATTTAATGCATGTTCATTGTGCTAAGACCTTGTTTCATGAGCTAAAGCATTGTATGATGGATTAATCCCAAATTGGAAAAAGCATTATATCCATTTTTGCAAAAGTTATACTTTATGTCAATTGGTAAATCAAGAAGGTACAGATCAATCTCTTTAGCACAAGATTATGAGTATAACACACTGATCAAGGAGAGATTATGCAGCACATTAGGGGGCCCTCTACATGCCTAGAAACACAAGTTGGCTTTTGTTGCTTAAGAAAGAAGAAAAGTACCATAACTTACAACAACTCTCATATCAGCTTAGACACACTTAGACAAACTTATCAAGCACATTCCAAAGATCATAACCAAGCTATTGCATGACCCTAGCACCTCTCAAACACTCCCCTTGCCATAATCACTCTCAAACTGCAAAAATAGGGCAAGGCCTGCAGTTTGAGTGCTATCTTTCATTTCTCTCAAGCTTTCTTGCCCAAACCAGTTCACACACCTTCCATACCATCTATGCAAGCTAACCAAAAGCAAAAGCACGACCTGTAATCCCTCTAACCACTTCCACCATTTTCAGTTTCTTGTTTTGCAGGTGAAGTGCTCTAGCAACGATTCAGAAGCTTTCAAGACAAAGTAAACATTGGAATAGCATCCCTGGACCTCAAGGAAGCTTTTCCAATCATCACCTTGCACTGAAAGCTCCCTCATTGCCAGATAGAACTTCAGCTGAACAGTTATCTTGGTGAACTCGTATCTCTCTTATTAGACATCATTAACTCTAAGTTTGTGAATAAACAATGTTCTACTCATGCCACTGAACATGTACATTCTTTTACTTTTCATTTCTTTTGCCTGAGCTGTGAGAATTTAAGGTCTGAAAATGGTAGAAAACTTAGGTCAGGATTTAGGATTGTTAAAATTCTCTCTCATTTCTGAGAGTTAGGAGATGTTCTTTATATATTTGGAATCGTGGTTTCGTGATTAACATTTCTTATGTTGGGAGTTTGTTCAAAAAATCAAAGAATCAGGATATTCAAATGAAGCTTCTTGCGCGCGTTTTTGAACAAATTTTTGTTCAGAGGTTGAAGAAGATGTCTCATGGGCTGGGCCAGCTTTGGTTCTGCTTTTTGCACCCTATTTCCATTTTCTTACCCCCTGAGCCCATTTGCTTGATTTAATGTTTTTTTAATATTTTTCTTTTTTCATTTTGACTCATTTATTTTTTTCTAATAATGTTTAAAACTTGAAAAATCATTTTTGCACCATTTTTTGCATTTTTAAGTATTTATTTGTTTATATATACTTTTATATTTAAATATATATATATATATATATATATATATATATATATATATATATATATATATATATATATATATATATATATATATATATATATATAATATATATATATATATATATATATATATATATATATATATATAATATATATATATATATATATATATATATACTATATATAATATATATATATATATATATATATATATATATATATATATATATATTAATATATATATATATATATATATACTATATATATACTAATATATATATATATAATATACCTATATAATATATATATAAATTTATATCAATATATATATATATACTATTATATTTATATATATATATATTAT